>JAWPHD010004539.1:0-184914 GCA_037043455.1 Cyrtodaria siliqua | reverse complement strand
CCAACCCCAGGGAATTAAGACGTCCGTGTTTTAAATATGAAATCATTTGACATGCTGTGTATCTCTTTCATAGACGACTATTTATACCAATTAATGAGCAAACGTATGGAAAATGAGACTGTAATTGAATTATTAGTGTATTTGATGCCCTTCCCTCAGGCCCCATCGATGACGTATGATGAAAAAATGTATACAGTGTAATCCCATCATCATAACGTATTATGACATAACATCATGACCATATTACCACCCGCCCCCCCCCCCCCCCCCCACCCCACCCATGGGCGGATTTAAGAGGGGGCGGAAGCGGCGTACGCCCCCCTAAATCGACCAAGGTAAGTTTTTTTTAAAACAGTCGAAACACTTAATCCACATATTGACTAAATATGTGACAGTAATAGTCGGTTAATTTGATCACAGACATGTTATTAGGTCTTTGATTTGATCAAATATCAACTGCAGGTCGCTCATTAGTTTCATTTTCGCTGGTTTGCACCTTTCCGATATTTAAAAAGACAGTAGCAGCCGATACATTGAAAATGTCAGGCCCATCGAAGCGAAAAAAACTTGTCCATCCAGTAGTACGCTGTCTCAGACAGATTTAAGATGTTTTTTTTCGACAAGTGCGAAAGAAAGAAAATGTTTGTTTTACTTTTGCTTTGTAAGATAGTTTCTAGGATGCATTTTCGGTGCCGACGCAGTATTTGTTTACGATGAATTTTGGTGCATTTTAGGCTTACTTTATTTTAAAGTTTGCGTACCGAGTACCAAAAGACGTTTTTTAGTCCCGCATACCACGCAATTGAGTCCCGAATACGGCGTAAATAGACCCTAATTAAGTTAACACATTGTTAAATCCTTTTATTGAAAACGGACTTTTTATATTCATACATGTATGTCCACGTTACTGTAGATAAAATACCAAACAATTTCGATGCAAGCCCTCAGTAGATTTTTTTTTTTGCTCGCTTCGCTCGCTTGACGCATAATGGCTAATGAGTGGTTTAATTAACACATTGTTAAATCATTTTATTTGAAAACGGACTTTTTTTATTCATACATGTATGTCCATGTTACTGTAGATAAAATATCAAACAATTCGATGCACGCCCTCAGTATAAAAATGTTTCTCGCTCGATTCGCTCGCTCGACGCATAATGGCTAATGAGTGGTTTAATTAACACATTGTTAACTCCTTTTATTTGAAAACACACTTTTTTACCCTATCATTGCACTACCGCAACCGTTTTATGAGGCTAGAAACGGACCCGAAAATTGACCAAAATCTTACGCCCCCCCTAAGCTGAAATCCTGGATCCGCACCTGCCACCCCCACTCCCTCCACACACACACACACACACATACAACCAACCCCTTGGCAGACGTCCAAGTTTCGAATAATAAAATCATTTGATATGTTGTTTATCTTTCATAGACGATTACATATCCCAATTTGTATGCAAAATAAGGAAAAATACAGTGTAAATGAACTTTTAGTGTGTTTGACCTTTTGGCACCCATTTCCCTAGTCCCCATTGACGTAGGAGGGGAAACATTTACAGTATAATCCCATCACCATCACTCGAACTGTCCATTTCCAATATTGACCGACTGCAACGACTGCCAAATTGCCTTCATCTCGTTTAAAAAAATGCTCCTCAATGGTTATAGATTTAATCGGTATCGTGAAACAAATTCAGAACTATGTGCAAAGGGGAGAATTTTGGTTTGAAAGTGTGTAAATTGTGCTTCTTGTGTAAACCTTCGGAAGTTTCGACAAAACTCGTCTTTTTTCCACTGATATGGACAAAAACGTATTGACATAATCTGCAAACATATCTGAACATCCTAGCATACGAAATGTTTTTAATGTCAATCAATACGCATTGCTGTGAGTAAAATACCTACCGTTTCTTCATCGCGTAAAAATCGGAACCGATTTGAAACAACACCCGACTTGATGATTGCCGGTTATACGGTGTGAAGTTGTTCGGTAACCGGCTAGATTGCACATATCATTGCGGAATTATTTTTTTTTAATTGAAACAAACTTTAAACATTTATAATCCAATCTGGATGAAACTTGTGGTCAATATTTATGGGCATAATATTATCGCGTCCAAGTTTGATAACCAGCCAGATCGTAGCTTACCCTTTTGATTTTTTTTAATTTGACGATTTTTCCAATGGTTTTACTACATAGGCCTATCAACTGATGTTTACATTGGCAGTTCTTATCAGGCGGTGGACCATATACGTAACAATTCTCAGAATTTACTTGTTCCCTTTTGAATGCGTGTTTTTGCTTGACTGTGTCCTGTGAAAGGCGCGATGACGTCGTCGTTCCAAGATGGCTGCCTCAATTTATGTTTCTTTGCGAATGTTCAATAGGTCATATCTCTTTTTTATGGTATTTTCATAATTTGTTCATCTTTTTTCGAGTTTTTCAGAGCTCTTTGAAATAAATCTTGTTTGGAAATAGTTCACCAACCCCTTAAAGTGTATAGTCCCTCTACCTGCTAGCGTGCAGTAGATATACTGTGCATTTCAGGGTAGGCCTACCTATGCGTCAAATATGAATCGAGACTTTTTTTATTACTTTCTATATGTTTTCATGAATACCTGATATGACTGAATAGAATGAAAACGGACGATCCTGGATCTGTTTTCAATCTTCGTGTAGCCATCCTCTTAGCTTCGAAAAGCCAAACATTCATTTTGAACCCCCATGTTTACATGTCCCCCATGTTCACATGTAATTTTATTGACAGCCGAAAACCAAAATGGCGACGGCGGAACATTCCATTTTCCTAGAGTAGGTTGACTTAAAAAATCAGTTGACCAACAGTGGTTTAAATAACAAAATATAAGCGCAGTATATTATTTACCTACCCTTTGTTTCCTAGATATAATGGTTTTCATTTCAAAATAAAGGATAAGTATGATTGATTGCCGGAGGTGCTGAACATTGAACAACAACACCACCCTGCATAACCTACGTTTTACTTGGTACGTCCGAACCCCTAGAAACAGACATGCGTAGACGACAATTTCTAAAAATAATGCCGCCGTTTTAATTAATGGGGTCAAAATGAATTTTAGGCTTTGTGAAGCATGCCGGACGGCTATGGCAAGATTGTAAACAGATCCAGGAGCGTCTATTTTCACTCTATCTAACCATATCAGGTATGAAAACATATAGTAAGTAATCAAAGAAATATCGATTCACATTTTACGCACAGGCACCCTGAAATGCACAGTAGTGTAGTATAGTCTGAACTAGTGTGTGCGTGCATGGTTGATCTATCTATGGATCTATCTATGGATACTGCATCACCCTCTTTCGAAGATTATGTGCAGGTGCGCGTCTGTGAGGTTGTGAGTAATTTAAAAGATGATAAAAGAAAGAGTAAAATAAGGTGAGGTGAAATAAAGATGAAAGTGTTATGTATGTTAAAAGTTCGATGAAGAACAAAGTGATATTTAAAAGATAAAATACAGCGCTTTAATTTATGGCATTTGGTGGCTAACAGAGCAAACTGCCGGCTTGAACGAATCTAAGCTAGGCAGCATGGCAATGTTAGTCGACAGGCTGTTCCATTGTACCACAGCAAGCGGAAAGAATGAATATTTGTAATAGTCAACGCGCGTGTGTATTTGACGAAAAGCTAATGGATGTGACAGTCTAGATAGTCTCATGGGATGCTGGACATATGACGGCATTTTAATGGCAACTAGCCCATGGACGATTTTGAAAAATAGGCAAAGTCGGGCATCGGAACGTCTGTCCTGAAGAGAGCGCCATTTCAGGTTGTTAAGCATAGTTGTGACACTGGATTGATAGGAGTAATCATTGTGTACCCACCTCGCGGCTCTTCTTTGTACCATCTCCATGTATTTATGATGTATTTGATTGTACACATTGGAACCATTCATAACATATAGCATATAGCAACGTGTATGTCTTATCATTTCCTCCACGGTCAATAGCTGAACGTCGGTGGATCTACCCAGGTGACCGACCATGCACTTACATTGCCCGAAGGAGCACCTAAACCGGTCACAGTTGTAATTTGGAAAGTCGTTATATGACCTTATCTTTTGTTGAGACTATAACATTCACTTCATTTTGACAATTCCTCTGTCAGTATTAACTATTTTGTGGTCATTACTTTCATTTGCTCTTCTCCTTCAGGTTGCTTTATTTGGTTCTTTTGGCTAATAATTTTTCATTTTGGTACCTTTCGTTTGTTTCCGGCTTTTAGTAAGACCTCAATTTCGCGCGAAAATGTCTTCAGAGTTTTGTTTTCGACTTTATCTTTAAATATTGTATGTTTGTTTATTCACAATCAAACATGTCCGTGAATAAGAAACTTAAGGGACAGACCAGTGAATATACAGAAGGGTCCATTGTCAGGATTAAACTGGAAAATGTTTTGTAAGTTTGTGTAATACATTGGTGTAAAGTGGGTGGGGTACGGACATAGACTAACCCTGTGTCTCCAAACACCTCTGTAACGTGGACATTATTCTCTTCACAATGATTTGCAAAACTTTGAGATTAAGAAAGAAAAGAATAGATTTATGTTTTGAAAAGGTGATGTGTTTCTTAAAAAATTTTTTTTAATTTTTACTTTCATTTTAAACTCGCTTTTCAACATTGGCAGACGGCGCATAACACCTTCCCATCTGCTTCTCTACAAATCCACTTAAATATGTTTTCAATGACATACTATAAACTGTTATACTTGTTTTTAAAAAATATACATACTCCCTACATATGTTACCAAGACAACACTTTTTACAAAAAAATGATTTCTCAAAGATATACACACCAATGGGAAGAGTATGTTTTTACAAAAACAATGCTGTTTAAATCATCAAAATAGAACAACAAATAAGAAAGTTATCACAATTTAAAACCCAGCTATCAATAAATGTTATCTGTCAAATTGCCGTCAATAAAAGTGTATCGAGACGCTACATACATGTACGATGCTCTACATAATGTGTATGCATTTCAATGCAAACATATGTTTATACAAATCAAATGTGCACCAAATTATAGAAATGATTTTAATTTATTCAAACAGAGAAATGATTTTTCTCTTCAATGAAACATTCTCTAAACATTCCTTTCCATTGGTTGCTGAGATATTTAAGTTCAAAGTTCACCTATAATCAGCGGTCAATCAACCAATGAATTTGTTGTTTTTTTCCCGCAATGTTTGTTTCATTGTTTTTTCCAGGGCCTGCTGTTTATGAATCTGAAATCTTGCTTAAAAATTCCTCTGCTTGGCGCAGATATATGAAAATTAGTAAGGTGCCCCGACACTGCATTTTAAAAATGGCGCCGTCCAAGAATTAACGAAATAAATACAGTCCGATTTTAACGGCTTGTTTGCTGAAGATATATCAGTTATTTTAATAATTACTTCATTGTGATTGATAGAATGAACTTAACTTTATTCATCCATGGTATTTTAAAAGTCAGATGTTAAACTTTTATTGTCTAAAAAAGCATTTGAAAATGGTGACTTTTACATTATGACAGATATAAATCGCACATGCGCAGAAAGTGTTGTCCTCGTTACATATGTATACTTTAATCTATATAAAGGTCAAAGACTGTGGTTCTGGAATAGCGCCACTGCAGATCCCGTTGAAGGGGAAGGCAGAGGGGTAGAACCCCCCAAATTCATGTTCATTTAATATTTTTTTGTTCATGCTCATTACAGACCTCGCTTACAGCCTTGCTGTGCTGGTATTTTTGGTCATAGCATCATCAGTCTGATTCGAATCAATCCGGTATATATTATAACAAATAGTCACAACACTGATTTCTTCAATGTATCCTTTATATCCCATTGATCAGCGAAATGTCAAAGGCTTTTGAAAGCAGGTCCATCTACGATCTGACCTAGCCAATGCATTTTCTGTGTACATGGTACGGTATAGGGAAATATCTACCAGTGTTTTTTTTTACTTTTTGGGGATGGGGTCGGAGCCATTTAGAAGGGGGGAAAATTTGACGTGAATTGGAAAAAGGGGGAATTTTGACTATGTTAAAATAAAGAAGAAATATAGTGTTTTTAGCTCTTCTGATCAGAGATCAGCAGAGCTTATGCCGTGGTGCGGCGTCCGTCGTCCGTCCGTAAACTTTTGTTTTGTAGCGACTACTCCTCTCAAATACTGAATGGATTTTCATGAAACTTTACAGAAATGTTGCCCATGAAGTCTAGTTGATCCTAGCAAAAATTCATGTTGATGTGAAATCCAAGATGGCCACCAAATCTAAAAATAGATTTTTAAAAAAAAGTTTGTAGCGACTACTTCTTGAAAACTCGTAAGTGATATTGATATGGGACTTTTTCTAAAATGATCAGCATGACATGATGGTGGTCCTTGTCGAAAATCGTTTTGATTCGGCGTTAAACATGGCTGCCAGCGGCCATCTTTATTTACATAAGAGTTATTTAGTAAAAACTTGTAGCGACTACTCCTCAGAAACTGCACATCAGATTTCCATGAAACTTCACAGGAAGGTTGCTCTTGATGTCTAAATGATCCTAGCAAAATTTCAGGTTGGCCGGAAATTCAAGATGGCTGCCACGGCTAAAAATAAATTTTCAAAATACAAGTTAATAGCGACTACTTCTTGAAAACTATAAGTGATATTGATATGCGTCTTTTCCTAAAATGATCAGTATGACATGATGTTGATCCTTGTCAAAAATTATTTTGATTTGACATTAAACATGGCCGCCAGCGGCCATCTTTGTTTACATAGAGTTATATAATGAAAACTTGTAGCGACTACTCCTTTGAAACTACTTGATGGATTTTCATGAAACTTCACAGGAATGTTGACCTAGCTATCAAAAATCTATCAGTAGAGGTCATTGACCTCTTGTTTAGATGTTTTAAGTCTCCGTCTTTCATTTAATATTAAATTCACACCAAGAACATGTTTGATGGACATGTTATAGATGGTCAACTAAGAAACTACATTTAAAAATAAAAAAATAAAAATTTGAGGGGAATTTTTTCTCATTTTTTTTCTCAAAAAACCCGGAAAAAAACATACTTTTTAGGGTTTTCAAAAGTCACTTGCAATGCCCATAATGTTACTTGTCCCACATTTAAGAACACTTAATTGCCCTAAAAATTGGCGCTTTACGATTATTCGTGTTAAATGGGATGGACCGCCGCATAATTTGGACCATTATACTTAGTTGAAAAAGAAAGGGAGAATGTATTTAATTGTATTAGTTAATACATTGTATTTATTCATATAAAAAAATCAAACGGTTCTTCTTTGTGTCGATTACATGTTTGTGTTACTTCAATCAAAAAATGATGAATGTGTTAGTATACAAACTAATTTTATTCCACCATCCCACCCCACCAAGCACCACACACACACACACACACACACACACCACCCCATTATTTTTGATGACCATCCAAAAAAATTGCTTGGCAGCTAGTGTATGGAACTTTTAATGTCACAGTGTGTACAATTATCCAGTTGACAGAAAAAAAAGAAGCTATTGTGTTCATTTAAATGTGTGACAAGCAAAGAAACGAGACAAAAACGTTATTAAAAATATTCACTTGGCCCCCAATATCTGTAACCATGGTAACGTTCCTACGCCTTTGACTTAAAGGGAATTAGACGAAATCAAGAGGCATGAATAGGGTTTTCCCTAGGAATTGTTTAGTAGCAGTAACCTTATTTATCAAAAGCGAAAGTTCAGAACTTAAGAAAATGGTTCCATGATTGTTTTGAAATCGCAAAAACCCATGACATGCGTATATCGCTAAGTTATGCAACTTATTTGTGTAGTATGCACTTTCATATACGTTTAATTACAGAATATATCAATAAAATACACCAAATACCTCATAAAATCGCATTGATAAACGAGTGCTTCGAGTAAAAGAAAATGTATCTTCGGCTAGATTATCTAAACAAAAACATCACGTCACGTGGGTCTGTCAATCATTATTTTGACAAATTAAATTTGCAAATTAAGGAATTTCTGTATTTGATTGATGGAAGGTCCAAATGACTTTCAGGGATTATTTGGAAACGATTTCTGCTAGTAGCTATATTTATGGTTGGGAGGTCTCGGACATGATTGCCGTGATTTCATTGGACGATGGACACGCGTCTGAAGGTCGTGTCATGATAAATTGTGAAACGGTGTGAAATGCGCGTGTGGGTTAATTAGTTGTTTATTGAAATAATGCCACAAATTAAGCTGCCTGGGGCGAGAATGTTGATTGTACCGAAAGTTGTTTGATCTTATTAACAGTCGCTAGCGGCAAAAAACAGCGGTCAGTTTTATTCAGTTTTCAAATTGATATGGCTAGTTTGACACTTGATTTGGTCTGGAATGTAAACGTCCAGTCGGGCAAGTGGCGGGCAACTTGCCCGCACCCAAAATCCACTTGCCCGTGGCGTTGGGCAATCATATTTCTGGAACTCTGCTTTTTGAGGAGCGGAATGGGGCCGATACTCTTAAGAAAAACACTGTCTACAGTACAGTTCACGCAAACCCCACACTTTATTCGATTCGCCGAGTTTGGTGGTTTCTAGTACCACATGGATCTACGCGAAGTCGGTGTTTGGACAGCGTATCCACATCGCGAAAGTGTCCCTTTGTCGAGTCACTCGGGAGTGATCAAACACTCCGAGTTACTCCGCCCAGAGTCCAATTAACCTTTAGTGCACATCTGCGGTGATTTATTATTGGGAATAAAAAAAATCTAGCTTTCCGACAACTTTTCAACTTGTCGGACAGCGCGCTTGAAAAAGCAATCAATCGCAATACAAAAATGAGACGCCGAGTGTACATGTTGTATGTTTTCTGTGCAAAGTTGATACGACAGATAAATACAACGAATAAATTTCGAAACAAATACGTATGTCAAACGTTTAATACATTTAAATGCAAGTTTTGTTTGTTTTTGTTGTCCAAAAGTCACAGTTCTTCAACCGACATAAATACCCATAATCCTTGGCTATATATGTACCTTTTAACAAGGCGGCACAACGAGTTTAAGAACCGGAATTCTTTACAAATTTTTTCTGATTATTTCTGACCAAAAAAAACATTGATGTATTAATAATAAACAGCAGAATAGTAAAAACTTGTAACATATAATAATTAATTAAAAATGTAATTATAATTTCCAGTATAATTATAACTAATTGAATTTTATGTATAACTTTAGAACAGATCACAGTGGAGACAAAAAAAATAGTTATTGAATAATTGTGCATTAAAATGACTGCAATTAGAAAAGGGTACCGTTTTTCGGTACAACTTATATAAGGATATAAGGAAAAAAACACTGTTCTTTGTTTTTAGCTCTGCTGTTCTTGGTGCGGTGTCCGTCGTCCGTCCGTCTGTTCGTAATTTTTTTTTGTAGCGACTACTCTAAAACTACTGGATGGATTTTCATGAAACTATGCAGAATTGTTGCCCATGACATCTAGTTGATCCTAGCAAAAATTCACGTTGTCAGATGTGAAATCCAAGATGGCTGCCAAAGCAAAAAAAATCACTGTACTACTTAACAAATCCTATGATAAATATGATAAAAAATATTAACAGATTGATATTGGTCGAACATGATAACACCTTTTAATTATAAAGATAAAGTTAGATTGCAGATTTGCAAATTTTTTGTCAAATGCATGGTTTACCATGAAGAGATGATAAACATGTAGGAGATGGATAGATGATAAACATGTAGGAGATGGATGCATTTAACTAAATTACACACATTAAAAACGGGTGCTGAATGAACTTTAACTAAACCTATCTATTTCTATGACATGGCCTAATGTGGTGCTGCTATTTATAACAAAAACCGATAGTATTCAGATGATCCCACGTGGTATCAAATCATGTACCAGTGTTTTTTTTATGCCTAATTTGGGGGCCGAAATTTGGCCCCATTCACAATTCCAAAAAGTATCCTTTTTTCACAATTATATCCAAAAAATTCACAATCAATTTTTTTTTTGGGGGGGTAAATACAGACCAGTAAGGATAATATAAACTGTCAAAACCAGTCTGTATTTACCAAAACAAAACTTAAAACTAAGGGATAATAAAAGTGAAAAAAGTTTATTTCTCTTTTGTTATAAATATTTCACACAATTTCTAGAAAAATGCCGCTATTTTTCACAATGGCATGGGCACAGGCTGCATTCACAAAACACATAAAAAAAACACTGCCTACAGTTACTTTGAAGATGTCCCTTACCTATCAGTTTGAAATCCTGGATTCTGTTATGGGACCCCCATATCCACTACAATACTTACCTTTTGCACATTTAGGTATTCACTTGTAAGACATTCTGTTTATTTTTTTAGACCTGTATAACACATGCATAGAACTTTATCATTTTATTTCAGAACTTATGACTCTGTGGAATTCACATGTGGTCCTCACCTAAATGTAGTCATAGGTCCCAATGGAACTGGAAAATCCACAATCGTGTGCGCCATCTGTCTGGGACTGGCGGGGAAAATTAGTTGGCTTGGACGAGCTCAGCAACCTTCAGATTACATCAAATATGGACAAAGCAAGGCCAAAATTGAACTAGAACTGTAGGTATTTTGACACCAACTATCTGCTTTACTTTTAGAAATATTAAATGTTTGTCAATGGTTTCCAGTTATGTTTTGTTAGTATTTTGTTGTGCTAAATGTTTCTTTCAATATAATTATATATATATTAAAAAATGGTAAAATTGAAAATACATTACTTATTAATGGGTTTTTAAATTGTTAATGCAGACACAATTCAGATGGAGACAACTGGCGGATATGTCGTGAAATCAGCAAGGACAACACTTCCAAGTGGTTTGTCAATGGACGAGGTGCTACCCAAAAAGCTGTAAGTATGTTAGGAACCCCAAGAGTCAGAAAGTAAATATCTACAGGGGCATAACTAAGAGGACCCATTAGGGGGTATATCTGCGGGGGAGACTGTAGTTACTCTCTTATAAACCTATGATAGGTTTATGAGAGCATGACTAGTCTCCCCGCAGAGCTAGCTTTGATGGCGATATCAGTAGAGCACCCGCTTCACATGCAATTGTTCTGACTTCAAACCCCGCTAATAATTTGATGTCATTCGTGGAATTGAATATTTTGGCTTTAACAAGGAATAGTATTCAAAATGCTAAGCAGGGTTCTCAATAGACGCGCAGACACGCGTTTTGACGCATGGAATTTCAATTTGACCCATTTCTGACGCATCTAATTTACGACCTGTGCGTTTTTATGACGCGCGTGTATTTGCTTCCAAGCATCAATCCAATACCTATTTACATCACAGCTGCATAAACAGTGATTGACACCTTGCCTGACGACCTTGATCGCCTCTCGACCAATCAAATTCGCTGCTGTCGCATCTTGGGGGAAATAACCTGTCTGTAAATGGTGTCGCTGTGTAATCTAATCGCTGCTATTGTGTTGATAATTTAATGATTATCTTTGAAGTTTATGATGCTTTGCGCGGGTGAAGACTAATATGACTTGATTGGATTAACTGTTTAATTTATTGCTACCGGCTTCTGATTGATTAGGGGGTTAATTAAATTGAATTGCGATAAAACAGAAGCTAGCGGTCAAACGTGAACAGGTAGAATCGGCAAAAATAAAATTGACTTTATTTGTGTTTGTTGTTTGTTTATTTGTGTTGTTGTTCGTTAATTTTGTTTTACGCACGTTTTAAAGAATAAAGAAATATAGTTTGAATGAGGATAGTTTAAATATTTATAAATCGGCGAAATGTACATAAAAAGAGCGTTTTTTAACCTGGGTTGGCATTCAGTCAAAACTTACCGGACATTACGCATTGTGATATTTTGCGATTACGGACATTGTTTGTGCTATCGAGTAACGTCGAGTAACGGACTTTATTAATTCATGTATGTTAAATTCACAAATAAATGGCGCAAAGAAGTATATTTTCGTCTATTATATAATATTATAGAGTGTACTATACTACAGAATTATTTTTTGAAATAAATGAAATTAATAAAATGAGAATAGATTTCTTGAGAATTAAACATACATTAAAGATACACTGTCCTTTTGTTTTCTTGTTTAATGTTCCAAATATACATACATACAATTGGTGCAAACACAGATTGTGTTATAATAACACCAATAACTTATAATATTAACAAATGTGGACCCCAATTTATAAAACATCCTTACATAACTTTGGAATCTTTGACATAATGACACATTATTGTAAAAAAGAATAGTAGTTTTTTAAGTTCAAATGTATATATATTCTTGCACACCTTTCTTTGTAATACAATATTTACAGAATTCACTACAATTAAAGTTATTAAAGGATGTTTTATAAAACGGCGTTTCGATTTGTTCGATTTATATTTGACTCTTGCTTTTTCAATTTTGACCCTTGAGATTTTTGAGTCAAGGGTCATATGACTCTTCACTTTTAAAGTCTATTGAGAACCCTGCTAAGTATATCAATTTATTTTAACATTGAATATTTTATGGTAGAGAGAAATATAATATCAATATAAGTATCACAATTAATGATACATGGTAATTAATGAAGTCTAATTGGATTTTACAATGCATCAGTCCTAATTTTTCATTGTAATTGTTCAGGTCTGATTACAATAACACTTGCCAGTGTATGTGTTGGGTGGATGGGGGAGTCTTTGACTCCAGTAGTCCTTCCCAGAATTAGGTAGTCCTGCACTTTTCAATAAAAATGCTCTGAAAAAAGATTTGGTGAGGACTGAGGAGCAATTTTATAAATTCTAAATCTCTTATTTTATTGACTTCATAATTTTGTTTCAAGTCAGCTCCTCATATTTTATTTCAAAGATGACATAGTTTTATACAAATGTTTCATGCAATAATAAATAGAATAGAACAAAGGCAAAATGCTTCTAGATATCCTTTCCATTTTCTTAGCTTTACCACTAAAATGTATATACATGTAGTTAAACCTTGATTTTCAACATTCCCAATCAACTCGAGAATAATGTTGCAAGTTCCAGTCTTAGAACTAGCCCTAGCTGTGAAAAATTGGCCCTTAAATGTCTATTCTTAATGAAATGTTTGAAGGTTGAAGAACGAGTGGCCAGATTAAACATTCAAGTGGGAAATCTCACTCAGTTTCTACCACAAGAGAAGGTGGCTGACTTCGCCAAAATGACCGAGTCGGAACTGCTGGAAAATACAGAAAAGGCGGTAAGTGGTTGTTTCCACATAGGCAGATGTTTGCAGATCTCTTATTGGTGTTATTTTGTGACTTTAGAGCTTTTCTTAGGATAAGCGAAGGTCCGGCATGAAGGGTCAGAAAATAGAAGTGATTGAATGAAAATACATTTTTCATTTATAAAAATATTCCATGTTGATAAACATTTCAAAGTTTTTAATGTAAATATTTTATTTTGTATAATTATAACTTGATATTAGATTTATATTACCACTGGTTGAACAATAGATAATTTTCATTGTCCGAGTCACCCACGTCGAAAATTATAACGGTGCAAGGTGTTTGTACCAGCATCGTGACCAGTGAAACCTTTGAGATGCCTATTCCGGAGTTAAACTATGACAAACCATTGACCAAATCAAATCTCAAGTGATCTGTTTCAGCGCTCCAGATAAGCTTGCAGCAAAATGCGTGAAATCAAATTACCTTAGTAAATTTCATTTACAAAATGCGTATTCTAAAAAATAAGAAATGTTGGGTTTTAAAGTCAGTTTTAATCTATGGGTAAGTGTTTAATTTTTAAAATGCCTTCCTTGGTTCCCTGTATGTTTTAATGGAATAGCTCAAAGCATTAGTGTAAAAATATTTCTCATAGTCATTACAAAAAAAAAATGGAATGTTGACTTTCTCCGCTTTATGTACATTCAACATTTCCGTCTTTTGAAATGGCATTAATTTGTGTTTAAAATAAACAGCTGACAAAAAGGTTTTTTTTTTCTGTAAGCATGTAATTTAGTCTTTCAGTACCTCAAACTTAAATATGCATCTATTGAGTATGACTTGGCGCACTCGATTTGTGTGTATGCAGGAAATTGGTTCTCAATATTTAACGGCGATATTTCGATGCGTTGTATTTTATTTATGTTGTACATTTTATTTTTAGTATGATTTTGGAGAATAAACTTGCGTTATTATGCAGACACGCATCTTATCTAGAGTGCTGCTGTTTCTTACATTTATAGGTAGGAGATCCAGAAATGTACGAGAGACACCAGAAACTAAAGGAATCCAGAACTAGTGCCAAAAGTCTGGAACTAGAGTTTCACAATCTTGGAGAGAGGCTTGAACAAGAAAAACAGAAGAACGCCAGAATTGAGCAGGACGTCAAAAATTTTGAAGAGCGTGAAAAATTCCTTAAAAACATTAAAACACTGCAAATGAAAAGAGCATGGGTGGTATGCATTTGATATTTTCTTACCATTTCAGTATGTTAAAAGGACACACGACGGTCTTAATTTGTTTGAAACCCGCATTGTCCCTTTAGTTTTACTACATAACATGCATATAGTCATTTTGTCAGAATAAAAATTGAACTTGGGGCCAGGAATATATGATGGGCAAAGAAGTCACGTCATTTGCATAACTATCGAAGCTGGAGTCATATTACGCGCCAGTCAATCGTGAAAACTCAGCCAATCCCGTCATTCTTCGGGATTAATCGTACAAGATGTTGCGAATGATGCGTCGGCATAGGCCAACATTAATTGTCATGAACGTCAACATCATAATTTTATTACCTTTCATTTTTAGCTCGACTGATCTGATCAGAGATCAGCAGAGCTTATGCCGTGGTGCGGCGTCCGTCGTCCGTCCGTCCGTCTGTCTGTCCGTAAACTTTTATTTGTAGCGACTACTTCTCTGAAACAACTGGATGGATTTTCATGAAACTTTACAGAAATGTTGCCCATGAAGTCTAGTTGATCCTAGCAAAAATTCATGTTGATGTGAAATCCAAGATGGCTGCCAAAGCTAAAAATAGAGTTAAAATACAAGTTTGTAGCGACTACTTCTTGAAAACTCTTAAGTGATATTGATATGGGACTTTTTCTAAAATGATCAGCATGACATGATGTTGGTCCTTGTCCAAAATCGTTTTGATTCGGCGTTAAACATCAGCCATCTTTGTTTACATAGAGTTATATAATGAAAACTTGTAGCGACTACTCCTCTGAAACTACTTGACAGATTTTCATGAAACTTTACAGGAATGTTGCTCTTGATGACTAATTGATCCTAGCAAAATTTCAGGTCTGCCGGAAATTCAAGACGGCCGCTATGGCTAAAAATAATTTTTCAAAAAACAAGTTTGTAGCGACTACTTCTTGAAAACTATATATAGTAAAAACTTGTAGCGACTACTCCTCTGAAACTACTTGGCGGATTTTCATGAAACTTCACAGGAATGTTGCTCTTGATGTCTAATTGATCCTAGCAAAATTTCAGGTCGGCCAGAAATTCAAGATGGCCGCCACGGCTAAAAATAGATTTTCAAAAAACAAGTTTGTAGCGACTACTTCCTGAAATCAAAATCAATCAGTGGAGCTTCAAGGTCATTAACCTCTTGTATTATATATATGCAAGAAGATTCAAAGTCAGAATGATACTGGATTAATAAATCGAGGTATTAATTAGAATGTTTTAAATTACATGTAAACTACTTCGTAATTGCTGTATGTGTTTTTAATGTCTATGGAGTGATCATTTTGTTTAAGTCTGTGGTTGTCCTGTAAAAACTGCTTTTACATAATATAATTCAAAGTTAAATGTGCCTCTATGTGACAAATTATTTAGTGGAGTCATTTCGATATTCATTTGACTGTTTAGGAGATTAAGACTTTGTGAAAATATTTTACCAGAGAACACATGGTGTTGGGAAAGCAAATTTTTGTGAAAATATTATACCAGAGAACACATGGTGTTGGGAAAGCAAATTTTGTGAAAATATTTTATCAGAGAACACATGGTGAAAGCAAATTTTTGTGAAATTATTTTTTAGAGGAAAAGCAGATGAACATGGAAACAGTGTCCGTCCATATGTCCATCCGATACTTTCTTGTTTAATTCAAAATAAGTAGGTTAAGACCATGGTAGTTTAATATTGAGCAAAGTAAAAGTTTAATGAGATAACATCGACTGATTCTAACTTGCCAATGGCAAAGTAAAAGTTTAATGAGATAACATCGACTGATTCTAACTTGCCAATGGCAAAGTAAAAGTTTAATGAGATAACATCGACTGATTCTAACTTGCCAATGCACGTACGCAAATAATTTACAAGAACAATTGTGAACTTGTTGTTTTTTTGACAGGAATATGAAGAAAAAAGACAGCTCTACATTCAGACAAAAACAGAGAAGGAAACTCTGGAAAAGGAGTTCAAAGTGGCCCGGGCAGCACATGCTCCACTACAGAAAAAACTTGATGATGCTAAGAGACAAAAAGAGCAGATAGATGGTCTCATGAAAAGCAAGGTTAGTTGATGAATGAGAGCATCATTATTTATTTTTAATCTGACGCTTTGCAATGCCTCGGTTCCGATCTAAACAGGACTGTCATATCTCGGTTTGAAATTTCTTATCTGAACCTGGTACCCATGAAAGAGTTTCATAGTATTTATTAGATCTCCTGTCCCTTATAGCCAGGCATATGTTTGTAAAAATCTGTAACCCCAGCCCACCATTGTTCACACTCACTTTGGCCACAAATATAAATTATGCAAGTATCTTAGTGAATTTTTTACAGTTTGGTGATTATGAGTCCTGCAACTCACTGCCTTCAGAGTCCTCACCTGAAATGTGCCTATATGGTATAACATATAACATTTTTAGCTCGACTATTCGAAGAATAAGAGAGCTTATGATAACACCCCGGGATCGGCGTCGGCTTCCCACATCAAGATTTGCGTGTAAGCTGTGTTTACAAGTCTATATATCTTACATTTCTTATCCTAGCACAACCAAATTTGGCCATGGTCTTCATTATCTTAATAAGCATTATCTTAAGGGCATCATAAGTAATTTTGGTTCCTGTAACCCCTGGGCTCCCATTGAACCCAAAACCTTAAAATGTGTCTGTTTCACAACAAATTTTGCGTGTAAGCTGTGTTTACAAGTCCATATCTTTTACAATTCTTACCCTAGCACAACCAAATTTGGCCATGGGCTTCCTTATAGCATTATCTTAAGGGCTGCATAAGCAATTTTGGTTCCTGTAACCCATGGGCCCCCATGGAACCCAAATTATGGTAGCCAATAAAATATGTCCCATTTCACATCAAATTTGCGTGTAAGCTGTGTTTACAAGTCTATATCTCTTACAATTCTTACCCTAGCACAACCAAATTTGGCCATTAGCTTCCTTATAGCATTATCTTAAGGGCTGCTTAAGTAATTTTGGTTCCTGTAACCCCTGGGCTCCCATGGAACCCAAAACCTTAAAATGTGTCTGTTTCACATCAAATTGTGCGTGTAAGCTGTGTTTACAGGTCTATATCTCTTACATTTCTTGTCCTAGCTGAACTAAATTTTGGAATTGGTTTCCTTATAGTATGTTGTAAAGGGTTGGATAAGTAATTTTGTCATCTGCAAATTCTGGGCTCCCATGGAATCCAAATGTGATGGCCCATAAAATGTGCAATAAAGGCAGATCTAGGTTTGCATGTAAGCATGTATGTATATATCTATAATTTTGGTTTGGGATTTCTTATAGCATTATGCATCTTATTCATACTTCACCGATATTGGGCCCATAAAGTCTAGTTAATCCTAGCAAAAATTCATGTTGATGTGAAATCCAAGATGGCCGCCAAAGCTAAAAATAGAGTTTTAAAATACAAGTTTGTAGCGACTACTTCTTGAAAAGTATAAGTGATATTGATATGGGACTTTTTCTAAAATGATCAGCATGACATGATGTTGGTCCTTGTCAAAAATCGTTTTGATTCAACGTTAAACATGACTGACAGTGGCCATCTTTGTTTACATAGAGTTATATAGTAAAAACTTGTAGCGACTACTCCTCTGAAACTACTTAGCGGATTTTCATGAAACTTTACAGGAATGTTTCTCTTGATGTCTTATTGATCCTAGCAAAATTTCAGATCTGCCAGAAATTCAAGATGGCCGTCACAGCTAAAAATAGATTTTTAAAAACCAAGTTTGTAGCGATTACTTCTTGAAAACTATAAGTGATATTGATATGGGACTTTTTCTAAAATGATCAGCATGACATGATGTTGATCCGAGTCGAACATTATTTTGATTCAACGTTAAACATGACTGACAGTGGCCATCTTTGTTTACATAGAGTTATATAGTAAAAACTTGTAGCGACTACTCCTCTGAAACTACTTAGCGGATTTTCATGAAACTTTACAGGAATGTTTCTCTTGATGTCTTATTGATCCTAGCAAAATTTCAGATCTGCCAGAAATTCAAGATGGCCGTCACAGCTAAAAATAGATTTTTAAAAACCAAGTTTGTAGCGATTACTTCTTGAAAACTATAAGTGATATTGATATGGGACTTTTTCTAAAATGATCAGCATGACATGATGTTGATCCGAGTCGAACATTATTTTGATTCGACGTTAAACATGGCTGCCAGTGGCCATCTTTGGTTACATAGAGTTATATAGTAAAAACTTGTAGCGACTACTCCTCTGAAACTACTTAGCGGATGTTCATGAAACTTCACAGGAATGTTGCTCTTGATGTCTAGTTGATCCTAGAAAAATTTCAGGCTCGCCGGAAATTCAAGATGGCCGCCACGGCTAAAAATAGATTTTTAAAAAATAAGTTTGTAGCGACATTGATATGTGTCTTTTCCTAAAATGATCAGTATGACATGATGTTGATCCTTGTCGAAAATTATTTTGATTAGACGTTAAACATGGCTGCCAGTGGCCATCTTTGTTTACATAGAGTTATATAATGAAAACTTTTAGCGACTACTCCTCTGAAACTACTCGACGGATTTTCATGAAACTTCACAGGAATGTTGCTCTTGATGTCTTATTGATCCTAGCAAAATTTCAGGTCGGCCTGAAATACAAGATGGCCGCCACGGCTAAAAATAGATTTTTAAAAAATAAGTTTGTAGCGACTGCTTCTTGAAAACTATAAGTGATATTGATATGTGTCTTTTCCTAAAATGATCAGTATGACATGATGTTGATCCTTGTCGAAAATTATTTTCATTCGACGTTAAACATGGCTGCCAGCAGCCATCTTTGTTTACATAGAGTTATATAATGAAAACTTGTAGCGACTACTCCTCTGAAACTACTTGACGGATTTTCATGAAATTTCACACGAATGTTGCTCTTGATGTCTAATTGATCCTAGCAAAACTTCAGGTCGGCCGGAAATTCAAGATGGCTGCCACGGCTAAAAATAGATTTTCCAAAAAACAAGTTTATGGCGACTACTTCTTGAAAACTATAAGTGATATTGATATGGGACGTTTTCTAAAATGATCAGCATGTCATGATGTTGGTCCTTGTTAAAAATCGTTTTGATTCAATGGTAAACATGGCTGTCAGCGGCCATCTTTGTTTACATAAGAGTTATCTACTAAAGATTTGTAACGACTACTCCTCTGTAACTACTCGACGGATTTTCATGAAACTTTACAGGAATGTTGCTCTTGATGTCTAATTGATCCTAGAAAAATTTCAGGTCGGCCGGAAATTCAAGATGGCCGCCATGGTTAAAAATAGAATTTCAAATTCAAGTTTGTAGCGACTACTTCTTGAAAACTAGAAGTGATATTGATATGGGACTTTTTCTGAAATGATCAGTATGACATGATGTTGATTCTTGTCAAAAATTATTTTGATTTGACATTAAACATGGCCGCCAGCGGCCATCTTTGTTAACATAGAGTTATATAATGAAAACTTGTAGCGACTACTCCTATGAAACTACTTGATGGATTTTCATGAAACTTCACAGGAATGTTGAACTAGCTATCAAAAATCTATCAGTAGAGCTTCAAGGTCATTGACCTCTTGTTTTTATTTTGTTTTACCATATTTCTATGTTGTTTTGGTCAATTCTTACATAGACCCCCCCCCCCCCCCCCCCCCCCCCCCCACCCCCCACCCACCCACCACCACCACCCACCACCCACCACCACTTATATCTTTGTTTTGGGGTAATTTCTTACACATAGCTTCTTACACATATATGTTGCCCCCTCCCACACACTTTTTTCTTACACATAGCTTCTTACACATATGTTGCTCCCTCCCCCCACCCCCTGCTTCTCTCTCAAATAGCAGAGTTTGACACTAACGCTAGCCAGAGGCTAGTCACTTTCGAGAAGGACTAGTAAAAACTCACAGTTGACAAGCCCAACTTGATGTGGTGCGGTGTCCGTCCTTCTGTCTGTCCGTAAACTTTTGTAGCGACTACTCCTCTGAAACTACTGAATGGATTTTCATGAAACTTAGTTGATCCTAGCAAAAATTCATGTTGATGTGAAATCCAAGATGGCTGTCGAAATCTAAAAATAGATTTTTAAAATACAAGTTTGTAGCAACTACTTCTTGAAAACTGTAAGTGATATTGATATGGGACTTTTTCTGAAATGATCAGCATGACATGATGTTGGTCCTTGCCGAAAATCATTTTTATTCGACGTTAAACATGGCTGCCAGCGGCCATCTTTGTTTACATAGAGTTGTTTAGTAAAAACCTGTAGCGACTACTCCTCTGAAACTACTCAACGGATTTCCATGAAACTTCACAGGAATGTTGCTCTTGATGTCTAAATGATCCCAGCAACATTTCAGGTTGATCGGAAATTCAAGATGGTCGCCACAGCTAAAAATAGATTTTCAAAAAACAAGTTTGTATCAAGTACTACTTGAAAACTATAAGTGATATTGATATGGGACTTTTTCTAAAATGATCAGTATGACATGATGTTGATCCTTGTCAAAAATTATTTATTTTGATTTGACGTTAAATCTTTGTTAACATAGAGTTATATAATGAAAACTTGTAGCGACTACTCCTCTGAAACTACTTGACTGATTTTCATGAAACTTCACAGGAATGCTGATCTGGCTATCAAAAACCTATCAGTAGAGCTTCCAGGTCATTGACCTCTTGTTATTATTTAAATGTCAATTTTAAATGATCTTATATGATTCTGATGTTGAAAAATTGCCAAATCATTTAAATGTTTCGCTATTCAAACTCTTCAATGTCGTAATGTAATGTAGGGTACGATATAGACCAAGACAAGCTCCTGCGAATGTGTAAGTGTGTCAGATTACTGAACACTGGCAATTTTTTCTTTGATTTTGAAAAATAGCCCGCGTTTTATACATGTCCCCGCATCGTTTTTGTATCACTATATTAATTTCTAAGCATTTTATTGACATGATGAGTATGACCTTCACATTGTAAACAAAAATGTGGCAGTATTTAATTACGGAACTGTCTCCATCGAAACAAACCAAAAACAGCATAGGAAAAGCGTCATCAGCAAGAAACAACATGATCCAAATAAACACATCCGTGTATTTTAGCTATCGTGTAAGTGCCTACAGAGCCTTTTTCCCAGTTTTGGGGAAGGGGCCTTTTGCCTTTAATTTGGAAAAAAATCCATAAACGGGGAATGAAATTTCCAAGTTAAGTCTGCATGACTTTAAAAGAAATTTGGGTGGGGAAAGGGCCTTATACAGGCCGCTGCAAAGAAGGGTATAATGGCCGTGACCTATAAATGGCTTGACTACGACCTACATGTATCTTCATGAAACTTCGCACACATCTTCATCTTACTGCAAGAAATTGACAGGGCAGAATTCTTGTGAATTCTTGCTTACTTGATATCTTCATTATATTTCCATTATAATCATGTCCCCTGTTCTTTGTTGGCCCTATATCACTTATTAATATACATGTACTCTATCTCTACACAGACGGCTGAACTAAAGGAAGTTGCGAAGAAAGCAGAGGCTAATGGCAAGGAAGTTGACAATCTAACTGACAAGGTACTTTACGATCATTTGTTTTAATGGGTCGAAACGACCTTGTGACCCTAAAATGAAAACATCTCTAATTTACGGTCAGATTTTTAAAAATAAAAAAAATACATAAAAATTCCGATTTTATTTGTTACCTTTTAAAAGTGATTAATAATCGAATAGTAAGTGAGATTTGATGCGTTGAAAAACTACTATAGATATCTTTTCACAAGAGGTAATTACACGAGAGTATAAAGCAGGTGGGAAACTGTAACACGTTTTTTTTTGTATGGTGTTTTACGTCATTTTCAACATGTAGTGTTTTACATGACGGTCAATTTTTTTTTTTATGGTGGAGGCAACCCACTTTTCTTCCTTAGAACCAGTACTGTACACCTCCCGCCATTCTTAAGAATCAACACTTCTACACCTACAAGTCTAGCTACCAGTGGGATTCGAACCCGCAGCGGTGAGAGGCGAGAAGGTTTACAGCGCATATCATCGTTAACCCCTCGGCCACGGAGACGCTAGACCACTGTAACACAGATGATTGTGTTGTGTTGGTTACCATATTTCATTATACTAGATTAATTACAAGAGTTGCTGGATAGAGAGATAGGGCTTGTAAACGCACATTTAATCCAGTTAACATGAAGTGGTGACGTGGTAGTTTTCTTTTCAATAATTTCACTTTGTATTTGTTTACTCGTTATAATTTAACTATAATATAGTAAGAAATCAAAATGGCATGACCCTCTTGTTACAGTTTGTTGAGATTCAGGACGAATTAAAGTTTAAGAGAGAGCAAGAGGAGCTTAGGAAAAAGAGGTAAGAGTCTCAGAAAGTCTCGAATAAACACATGCAATTTTTCATTCCCATCAGTTGTTGCACACAAAATTATAAACTTGTGTGGATGTCCTGTAAAACAACATTAATTAATTAAACATGAACACCATGCATTGTTACCTAACATGAGCGACTTAAATCAGGGTTGCCATTATGTTTTTCAGTATGAGGGTCCCAGGACCCCCATATACAATTTTTGGGGGTCCTGCTTCAGATTTTAGGGGTCCTTTTTAGCTCTACTGATCAGAGATCAGCAGAGCTTATGCCGTGGTGCGGCGTCCGTCTGTCTGTCCATAAACTTTTTTTGTAGCGACTACTCCTCTGAAACTACTGAATGGATTTTCATGAAACTTTACAGAAATGTTGCCCATGAAGTCTAGTTGATCCTAGCAAAAATTCATGTTGATGTGAAATACAAGATGGCCGCCAAATCTAAAAATAGGTTTTTTAAAAACAAGTTTGTAGCGACTTCTTCTTGAAAACTATAAGTGATATTGATATGGGACTTTTTCTAAAATGATCAGCATGACATGATGTTGGTCCTTGTCAAAAATTGTTTTGATTCGACGTTAAACATGGCTGCCAGTGGCCATCTTTGTTTACATAGAGTTATATAGTAAAAACTTGTAACGACTACTCCTTTGAAACTACTTGGCGGATTTTCATGAAAATTTACAGGAATGTTGCTCTTAATGTCTAATTGATCCTAGCAAAATTTCAGGTCGGCCAGAAATTCAAGATGGCCGCCACAGCTAAAACTAGATTTTTAAAAAAGAAGTTTGTAGCGACTACATCTTGAAAACTATAAGTGATATTGATATGGGACTTTTTGTAAAATGATCAGCATGACATGATGGTTATCAGAGTCAAACATTATTTTGATTCGACGTTTAACATGGCTGCCAGTGGCCATCTTTGTTTACATAGAGTTATATAATGAAAACTTGTAGCGACTACTCCTCTGAAACAACTTGACAGATTTTCATGAAACTTCACACGAATGTTGCTCTTGATGTCTTATTGATCCTAGCAAAATTCCGGGTCAGCCGGAAATTCAAGATGGCTGCCATGGCTAAAAATAGATTTTCAAAATACAAGTTTGTAGCGACTACTTCTTGAAAACTATAAGTGATATTGATATGGGACTTTTTCTAAAATGATCAGCATGACTTGATGTTAGTCCTTGTCAAAATTCGTTTTGATTCGATGTTAAACGTGGCTGTCAGCGGCCATCTTTGTTTACATAGAGTTATATAATGAAAACTTGTAGCTACTATTCCTCTGAAACTACTTGACGGATTTTCATGAAACTTCACAGGAATGTTGCTCTTGATGTCTAATTGATCCTAGCAAAATTTCAGGTCGGCCGGAAATTCAAGATGACCGCCAAGGCTAAAAATAATTTTTCAAAAAACAAGTCTGTAGCGACTACTTCCTGAAATCAAAATCAATCAGTAGAGCTTCAAGGTCATTGACCTCTTGTTTAAATATTGCATAAATGATCAATTTTGCTTTCATTTAGTAAAGGAATATCATTATAGTTATTTAAATATAATTGCTATAGGGTCCAATGGCTTGTGACACTTGTTTACAAAGATGATAAATTATTAATCTGCTAATCCAATGGGTGCATATAGAGCATAAAGATAGGTTTAATATACTGAAGTTTAACACTAGCAGTATGACTATGTTGTAAGTGTATATATCCATCCCTAGGATACATGACAGGGGTAGAAATTAACTATTTTAGGCACTTGCAAACTTTGGCCAGTGCATAAATTAACATGTCAACTCGCCAAATTGGAAATCTACTAACTGACCATTACTATGACATTATTACATTCTTTTTCCAAAGCTTTTTGCAAAATCAAACTTTTTTCTTCCGACCATATTAGCATCGGACAAAAATTTGCTAGATGATATCACTGATAACCATTAGGCCTAAAAAAAAACGACCGACCTTGATTTTGAAACCCCCCACCCGACCGTAAAAAATAGCAACGACGAAGCAAATGAATTATTATACCAGACCCTGTCGCTTGGCCATGATCGTTTCCGTTAAACGCATACGTCTTTTTGGCATTGAAAGTTGTCGATTTGAAGATCCCTTTTCTCATCAGAATCAAGCTACGAAGTGAAAAACGTATGCAGATCTGAAGATAAATGCTTTAATTGGCTTGTTGCGAAGAAATAAATTCAAACTCAGTTGAATATTATGTTATACACGCGTTTTACCCGTGACCCACATTCGCAGATTATACACAAAATGTCCATTTGCATTCAGTATTATCATGTTGTTTTTTTTCACAGCATATTACCACTAGCCATAAGCTTGATTCTTATAAATGTTATGTTTGTTTGATATTTCTAAGACTAAATATCATTTTATAACTAATATAGACAATGGATGTTCTACGATTCAGAAGATTACAATGGATGAAAATATACTAATTTTGGAAAGGGTTTCCCCGGAATACATATCACGTGACGTCATACTTCTATTTTTAAACTTCCAATCAAAATTGAAACTGGCGAGAAGCAGATCGACCTATTGTGAATATCACGTGTTGTTTACATAAGCTACTGTACTCCGCAATGCACTACCGGAAGTGAAAATGCCGTCGATCTTTCGGCGTTTGTTTATAAACGATATTTAGAAGATTTACAATGACCAATAATGCTCCGAATGTCTATTACGTAAATGTGCGTCCCAAGGGACGCAGCTACTCGTGAATTACGGGTCCCATGCTTTTTTTTTGAGTCAGGGACGCAGAAAAGCTGCGTCAAAGGAAACCCTGCTTAAATACGCACATGTATTGTTTTACAACTGTTTACATGCATTCTCAGTGTATGACAATTGTATCATGCACTTTATAATCAACAATGAACAATGCAATTTGGATAAACATTGTTCATGAAATATTGGTTACTCAAATTGGATCTTATGATGAGGCCAAAAAGAAAAATACCTGTGTTTCTGGTGGCCCGACCGACCCTATTTTTAAGGGGCCGACCCTAAAACTTTTTATGAAAAAAAAAAATCAATTTGTTCTGAACAATGATTTATCACAATATATCGAGGTAAACTGACATCACAGAGAAACTTCCAGTTGTATCATCAACTTGTATGGGGTTTATGAGATAAATACATGTAGAATCTCACAAAATATCTTGCTCCAAAAAAAGAAAATGCCTACCTACCTATCCTATTTTTTCAGAGCATGCAATAGGAAACACACCTATTTTTAGCTCTACTGATCAGAGATCAGCAGAGCTTATGCCGTGGTGCGGCGTCCGTCGTCCGTCTGTCTGTCCGTAAACTTTTATTTGTAGCGACAACTCCTCTGAAACTACTGGATGGATATTCATGAAACTTTACAGAAATGTTGCCCATAAAGTCTAGTTGATCCTAGCAAAAATTCATGTTGATGTGAAATCCAAGATGGCCGCCAAAGCTAAAAATAGAGTTTTAAAATACAAGTTTGTAGCGACTACTTCTTGAAAACTATAAGTGATATTGATATGGGACTTTTTCTAAAATGATCAGCATGACATGATGTTGATCCTTGTCAAAAATCGTTTTGATTCAACGTTAAACATGGCTGCCAGCGGCCATCTTTGTTTACATAGAGTTATATAGTAAAAACTTGTAGCGACTACTCCTCTGAAACTACTTGACGGATTGTCATGAAACTTTACAGGAATGTTGCTCTTGATGTCTAATTGATCCTAGCAAAAGTTCAGATTTGCCAGAAATTCAAGATGGCCGTCACAGCTAAAAATAGATTTTTAAAAAATAAGTTTGTAGCGACTACTTCTAGAAACCTATAAGTGGTATTGATATGGGACTTTTTCTAAAATGATCAGCATGACATGATGTTGATCCTTGTGGAAAATTATTTTGATTCGACGTTAAACATGGCTGCCAGTGGCCATCTTTGGTTACATAGAGTTATATAGTAAAAACTTGTAGCGACTACTCCTCTGAAACTACTTGACGGATGTTCATGAAACTTCACAGGAATGTTGCTCTTGATGTCTAGTTGATCCTAGAAAAATGTCAGGTCGGCCGGAAATTCAAGATGGCCGCCACAGCTAAAAATAGATTTAAAATAAATAAGTTTGTAGCGACTACTTCTTCAAAACTATAAGAGATATTGATATGGGACTTTTTCTAAAATGATCAGTATGACATGATGTTGGTCCTTGTCGAAAATCGTTTTGATTTGACGTTAAACATGGCTACCAGCGGCCATCTTTGTTTACATAGAGTTATATAATGAAAACTTGTAGCGACTACTCCTCTGAAACAACTTGACGGATTTTCATGAAACTTCACAGGAATGTTGCTCTTAATGTCTAATTGATCCTAGCTAAATTTCAGGTCGGCCGGAAATTCAAGATGGCCGCCACGGTTAAAAATAGATTTTCAAAAAACAAGTCTGTAGCGACTACTTCCTGAAATCAAAATCAATCAGTAGAGCTTCAAGGTCATTGACCTCTTGTTATTTTTTTTGGCCTGATTGATAAACATGCAGTATACAAAAAAACAACAGCCACTGTTACAAGTCCGGTATGGTCATGTGTCCTGGTATGGTCATGTATACTCATGTAAACCTTGTTCAGTTTTATAAATACATTTTTAATATTTTTGTTTAATAGATTGAAAGAACTAAATAAACAACTAGAAGCTCTAGAAAAGGATTTTACGAATACAGACGACTCAGAAAATCTTCAGGTTTGTTCTTAAAAATGAATACACAATTTCACTGGGTATGAGATATGATAAGTCACTTAGTCACGAAAGGTGTGATAATAATGACCGTGGTTTCGTCTCCAGGTTTATTCAGGCTATTACTCTCTATTGTTAATGTTTTTGACAAATAATGAGGTGAACGAGTTTTGAGCAATACATTACAAATACATGTACAAACAAGTGCTTTTTGCAAACAAACTTATCACTTTGACTTTGTCAAAATGGCAACTCATGTCAAAAAACGACATCTTAGCGGAGATTTATCACCAAAGCGAAAATGTGTTGAAAAACAAATGAACGCATAAGTATTGCAGAAGAATGCATATTAAAAGAAATATCCGAACTTAAACAAAACTGGAAATATTTTTAGCTCGACTGATCCTGACCAGAGATCAGCAGATTATGCCGTGGTGCGTCGTCCGTCCGTCTGTCTGTCCGTAAACTTTTATTTGTAACGACTACTCCTCTGAAACTATTTGATGGATATTCATGAAACTTTACAGAAATGTTGCCCATGAAGTCTAGTTGATCCTAGCAAAAACTCATGTTGATGTTAAATCCAAGATGGCCGCCAAAGCTAAAAATAGATTTTTAAAATACAAGTTTGTAGTGACTTCTTCTTGAAAACTATAGGTGATATTGATATGGGACTTTTTCTAAAATGATCAGCATGACATGATGTTGGTCCTTGTTAAAAATTGTTTTGATTCGACGTTAAACATGGCTGCCAGTGGCCATCTTTGTTTACATAGAGTTATATAGTAAAAACTTGTAGCGACTACTTCTCTGAAACTACTTGGCGGATTTTCATCTTTACAGGAATGTTGCTCTTGATGTCTAATTGATCCTAGCAAAATTTCAGGTCGGCCAGAAATTCAAGATGGCCACCACAGCTTAAAATAGATTTTTAAAAAAGAAGTTTGTAGCGAATACTTCTTGAAAACTATAAGTGATATTGATATGGGACTTTTTCTAAAATAATCAGCATGACATGATGTTGATCCTAGTCGAACATTATTTTGATTCGACATTAAACATGGCTGCCAGTGGCCATCTTTGTTTACATTGAATTATATAGTAAACACTTGTAGAGACTACTCCTCTGAAACTACTTGACGGATGTTCATGAAACTTCACAGGAATGTTGCTCTTGATGTCTAGTTGATCCTAGAAAAAGTTCAGCCTGGCCGGAAATTCAAGATGGCCGCCATAACTAAAAATAGATTTAAAATAAATAAATTTGTAGCGACTACTTCTTGAAAACTGCAAGTGATATTGATATGGGACGTTTTCTAAAATGATCAGCATGACATGATGTTGATCCTTGTTGAAATTTATTTAGATGAATTTAAACATGGCCGCTAGCGGCCATCTTTGTTTACATAGAGTTTGTATAGTAAAAATTTGTAGCGACTACTCCTCTGAAACTACTTGACGGATTTTCATGAAACTTCGCAGGAATGTTGCTCTTGATGTCTAGTTGATCCTAGCACAATTTCAGGTCGGCCGGAAATTCAAGATGGCCACAGCGGCTAAACATAGATTTTAAAAACAAGTTTGTAGCGACTACTTCTTGAAAACTGTAAGTGATATTGATATGGGACTTTTCTGAAATGATCAGCATGACAAGATGTTGATCCTTGTCGAAAATTATTTTGATTCGACGTTAAACATGGCTGCCAGTGGCCATCTTTGTTTACCTAGAGTTATATAAACTACTTGACAGATTTTTTATGAAAGATCACAAGCTATCAAAATCTATCAGTAGGGCTTCAAGGTCATTGACCTCTTGTTTTAAATAAGTGTCGCGTACATACATCACAGTAGCATACATTAGTAAATATTACGCATGTGTGAAATAAATGGAAAAACGGTGTTTGGGATCGAGGCAATGTTTGTCTTCTCTCATCAGTGAAAATTTTGATTGAAAATTTAATCCGACTGTCTATATCAGCCACATTTGTTGGGCCCGAGGGTACAAGGAGATGTTGTAGAAATTATAATGGTTTCATTAGTGAGGTCATTTGTACAACAACTTCCTTACATTATATTTTGTAACCTTGTTTGTAATATGTAACTCGGTCGAGGAATGTCTTAAATTTGGATAACACCAACAGAAAGGCTGCGTTCACGATTTGAATAAGGAATCCTGGACAGCTGCCTCTCTTATTGTGTAACGAGCATTTTACTTTTAAATTTTATGTTGATGTAAACTAGCAAGGCCAAGTTTCAAATTTACTTGACACCTATTCATTAACAGCCAAGTATAGAGAAAGTAAACAGCAACATGAGGGATGTCGCACAGAAGATGGGGCAAATAACCCACCAAGGGGAGATTGTTAGAACAGATATAGAGGCACATAGAAGGAAAGTTACAGGTATATATTCTATTTAAGAAATAATAAATATGTACCTGTGTTTTATCGGTGAATAAAATACAGTTAGGAGTTCGGATGCTAACGCACCCGTGATTTAATTACTACGCATCCAAACTCCTAACTGTATTTAGTAAAATACAGTTGGTCGTTCGGATGCGAGTAATTAAATCACTCTTGCTCACCGATAAAATACAGGTACGTATTTATTATTTTATGACATCAAATTGTGACGGAACAACGTACCACGCCTTCTGGAATATTTTACATTGTAACATATTCCATTTGCAGCCTAAAAGACTTAAACTAACACATCCCAACTCATATCAAACAATTTATTCATAAAACTGACCACACAGTGGCCTGTGAAGATTACTACAGACCTGTTTACTGCTACGTTTTGGCCGTAGTTTCTACGTTTTGACATGAATAAATGAATGAATGGTGTTTTACGGCACGCCGACACATAAACAGGTCATATTGTGCGCAAAAAACGATGAAAGATGAAGAAATGAAGGATTAATTAAAAATTAATGTAAATATATCAAGATAAAACTATTAAAAAATAAGGGATGATATGGTAGTAATATAAATTATATATGTAAATCAATAAATGTCCGAAAACGGAATGCCCGAAAACGGGTATATAAAAAGTAAATATATACAAGAACATATTATAATGAATTATATAGTCTGACTTCCTTCAGGAAATCTAAAAATAGACTAAAATCTATAGTATTAAATAACTCGGTCATAGTATTAACATTGTAGTACCTTTGACGCATTCTTCACATTCCAGCAATATGTGTTTGACTGTTAACGGTGCAAAGCAGGGTATACATTCTGGTAATTGCTCACCTTGTAATAAATATGAATGAGTATAACGTGTATGCCCTATCCTGCACTGGGCTAGGATAACTTCCTCTCGACGAATGGGTCTTCTAGAAGAACGCCATTCTCCGAGTAACGGTTTAATTGAAAAGATTTTATTGTTAACTGACAAATCCCAAGCGGTTTGCCAAGAGTTACGAATATATGTGTTAATACAACTTTTAAAATCAGTATAAGGTAATTTGGTATTAGATATATGTAAATCTAATGCTGCCTTAGCAGCACTATCAGCTCTATCATTACCACGTATTCCTACATGGCTTGGAAGCCAGCAGAAAATAATAACATTATCAATTATAAGAGAATTGTACTTTTCTAAAAGTTGACATGAAAAACTACGTACTACGAATTAAGAACGAAATTGCTACTGATCGGTATAAATTGGGGTCTTTCCGCCGTTTTTGCACCATTCCAGTATTAAAATACCTTGCCGCTCAATATAAACGCATCTATGTTATTTGAGCGCTCATTAATATTATAAATACTTTCAAGCGTCTTTCCTCGTGTTAATTAGGGCAATCGGAACTCTCTATCCTTATCGTTAAAATGTGACAATGTCGGCAAAACGGAAAGCCGGAGATGAAGGTTTTTCGGACAATAAAAAGAGGAAAAACCTGGAGTCGTCGAAGAAAGGAGTAAACTTTGTTCACTGTTCTGTATGCATGTGTGATTTTACATGTATTCAACCAATCTATAATGGGAAGTATATTTTGCTACATGTATGTCTGGTCATGTGCTATGATTTGGTAAAGTTGATTGAATTTGTAAAAGTTATGATTTGGTAAATTTGAAAGAATTAGTAAAAGTTTTTCTGAACTGTTTTTGTTTGATTAATATATATGAATAAACCTTTGCTTGATAAATACACCATTTTACACTTTTTGCAAACAGAGTATATACAGATCAGAAAGCTCCTGTAGTCAGACAGATCCTGTAGGAGCTGTTTGATCAGGGTTTGCTCTGTTTGATTTGTAATACAGAATGCAACAGATTTGATTCTACACTGACTGTTATGGCAAAAAATTCCCTTGTTTCTTATGCCATTATAAAAAATTCAGTTAATATTCATAAAGTCATAAATGTTTAAATGAATATTCATCAAGCAAAGGATTAAATGTTCAAGTTATATCACTTTAGTATTTGCTTATCACATAATAATTACATATCAGTGTAATCCCACTGGACCCAGATCAAATAGTTTCCATAGGAACTGAACCGATCAGGGTCAGCACTGTTTGCTGTGGATCATTAATTTTTCTGCAATTTCTTTGTATTCTTCTTTTGAATATCAATTATACTTGAGAGGGAGGATACATGTATAAACAAATCAGCAGAATAAGAGCTAATTAATAAGTCTACATGTTTAATAAGTCTACATGTATTTTAATGAGGCTAACTATGCAAAACGCGAAAACTACTGATGGGCATCCACAAACTACTGACAGTCCCTTTGATAACTACTGATAAAGCATACAAGGGGTAAACAGGTCTGTTACTATATGTTTGGCAAGAATGGTCACAGCCCTAAAATGCATTGAATGGAAACGGAATCACAGCGGCCTGACAATCGATACGTTCATCCCCCAGGTATGCCAATAAACAATTGCGGCACATAGGCCTTACGCGACAGTTGTTTATGTCCCAAACTTTATGCGACAGACTGTTTGTTTAGCTTTATAAATGCGGCCCCTTGGCCATGCTGAAATTTATGCGGCCCTTTTGCCATACTGTAAATAATGCGGCTCTTTTTGCCATGCGGCAAGGTTTCTTGCCAGTAATCTGTTGCGGCAAAGCTTTTGCCCTATTGCGGCTTATGGCCCTATAACAATGCGGCACTTTGGCCATGCGGCAATATTTTATGCCAGTAATTTTCTTGCGGCAAAACTTGCCCTAACTAATGCGGCTTATGCCCTTGACAATGCGGCACTATTTCTTGCCAGTAATTTCTGAATGTGGGTTTTTCGCTGCGGCAATACCTTCCCCTGCTATCTTGAGATTAGTAAAAATTGAGATTAGTACAAGTTCCCAGAATAATTGGGATCTAGCCAGTTAGACTGAATTTTTTAATTTGCGGCATCTACATCTACAGTCTGACAATTAGGAAGCCCAATCCTACTGGAATTAAAAATTATTAAATATAATTAATGCCAGTAAAATTTACCATATTGCCAGGAGAGATAGTTACTGCCCTAATAAAATACTGTGACTGTCGACCGCCAGAATTCTGCCACGAAAACTGACTGTTTGAATGTACATGAAAAACAGACTGTTGACCCCCAATTCTAGGCGGGCTATCTATTGAAATACTAATTTATCCGTTGTCAAGAAACTTTTGATTGCACCCTGTAGTAGAAGAGAAAGCGGAAGTAGAATTAATTGCTAGCATCAGATCAAAGTACCAAATTACTGAAAGCAGCACAATTAACAATTTGATCCAAAATAAATGAGATTATTGAATAAACAATAATCCTTCTTATTTCGAATCTAACAACAATAACCCCATTGTTTACGCTATTGTGGGGGCACTATATATTATCTCGGAGGTCAAGGTAATCAGGCTGCTATGTTAACAGGCTATTCCACTGGGCACCCCTGTATGCAAATTTCTGCGCATTACAATATGTTGTAGCATGGTCGGTGACATTTCCTTTGATGAATGCAGAGCATTAAATGGTTTAATTTAGGGTAACGAAAGGGGCATGGCTACACCGTACTACAGCTACCGGATATTGGAATTTAGAGCACGGTCACTATGACGTCACAGTGTTGCTAGGTACACCATGCTACAAAAAAGATAGAGTCTGTCTCAGCTCGTTGGTTATTTAAATAAGCCAACTCGCTGAGACCAGACTCTATCTATTACTTTAAATACACTAGTAGTCACGTGACAAACTAAGTCATTGCTTACATCATATAGCTTGCGCTGTATGATGTCAAACGTTCTCATCTTGTTCAAGAGGCTTATTAGTGTTATATGTACTGATGCATATGATGGGTTTATATTGGGGATGGTGCAAGGTTTGGGAGCATGGCAAGTTTGTTGTAACTAACATTTCATTAAAATTACTGTTGAGTTTGTCTTCGTGACGTTTATTACCAAGTGACGTCGTGTAACGTGTGACGTATATTACCAAGTGACGTCGTGTAACGTGGCACTTCCAACGGATGCAATATACGCGGGGAATTAATGAAACAGCTGTATTTTATCGTAGAATAACATACAGTTGTCTCTTCTTTATGTATATGAAAGACTGCGCAGGACGTGTTAGAATGTTATATAAATGCATGACAGGACTGTACAAATATTTTTTTTACCCACTAGTCTGGGACTAGTCACCCTGTCAAAAGTGACTAGTCCCAAAAAAAGTGTCACTAGTCCCAAAAATTGGACACAAGTCCTGAATTCTTTTGATTTCTGAATATGTTAAAACTGCGTCTTATTTTAACGGATTTGCGTACTCATTACAATTCATTATACACAGTAAATGAAACAATCCTTATTTACTCTTCAGACAATTAATGTATGTTTCAGTGGTACAGATTGTAGACTGCCATTGGGTGAAACAGTAGCAATAGTAAGAATCACATCTGCATTTTTTTTTTAATTTCAATTTATAGATATTGAGTTTCATATTACAGTTCAGATAATCATTTAATGGAGAGAAAAAATAGTCGTAACTTTAAATAGGTAAGGGGCTACAGATACCATTTTACCTAATGCAAAAAATAAACAACATGTGAATTAACAAATCAATATAAACATTGTATTTTTATGTTTTTGTCCTCTACACCAGATGATTTTGACTTTTTGATTGGCTGTATATCACATTCTACATTTTTCCTCTTTTTATTTTTTACTTTCACTTTCACTCTGAATATTTTCCTTATTTTTAACACTGAAAAAGTTCAACAAACTCATTTCATATAGAAAAATGTTTTCCGCTCAATAACTTTATTTTCATTTAAAATATCAAGATAAAGTAAAGCATGTCACAAGTTGTGAAAACTCTGGTGGGAAACACCACATATCATATCCACCATACTGAACAAGCCTAGGGAGAACTATGTATGCACTGGTGAATGTTTTAGGAATGTAAGTTTGCATGGTTGAACTATTTCAGCATTCCAGAAGGATCTGCAGGTGCTACGAAACATAGAAAACCGTCGACTAGAGACTTTGCGAGCCAAGCACAAAGATACATACGATGCAGTGATGTGGTTGAGACAAAACAAACAGTTATTCAAAGGTCAAATATACGAGCCAATCATGCTCTGTGTAAGTACAATATACCAGGCAATCATACTTTTGTAGGTACAAATATGAGCAAATCAAAGACCAAAGTTCTTTCGTCCTCCTTCCGTCAACAATTGCTAAAACCACTTGACTGATTTTGACCGCATTTCACAATGAAATGGATAATCCTTGGATCAATACCTTTAAAAGTTGTACAAGTTAGGTCACTGTCCAAGGTCAAAGATGGCCACCATTACTATAAATAGTCCAAATTTTAACATATATCTTATGAACAGATTTTGACATTTATGACCACCAAACCTTAAATTTTATAGTTGTCCAAATAAAGTCCCCTTGGTTAAAAATGGCCATGCACCGAGAAGACAGGGTTGAAAGTTTGAGATTTTACTGTTTTACATGGACAAATTAAGTTAAAAATCTCTCTGCATCAATACTGTTCATCTACGAAGGTTTCTCACATGGTGACCCTGGGGTCTTACTTGGCCGCAATCCAGGGAGTTCACATTTTTACATAGAGCTTTATAGCAAAATATTTAAAACAAATATTTTCTCTGAAATTTGCAAGATCTAAAGGTCTAATATTTTGTTTGTAGTGTACGCTTTTGGTCCTCTACATAGTTTGTTCAAATGGTGTTCAGTGGGTCATGTTTGGCCGTGCGCGGAAGGTAACAGTTGAAGTTAGGGAAATTTTTGTTGTTACTTGTACATATGCAAACTTTGGGAACCTTGGTTATTTGAATCCATCGATTTTTTGGTGTTGAATTATATACTGCTGAAAATGCCATATGAAAAAAACATGAATTAACAAATGCTCCAGGGGAAATATGTTTTACTGCAATGGATAGTACTGCCAGAAAGCTACAAATTGTTAGACATTTATTGTAGATTTAAAAGGTGTGAAGATTTTCCATCCATAATACAACTACATTATTCAAAAATGTAATAACTACCATCAAATGTTATACAGGTTAACATGAAAAATCCAAATATGGCAAAATATTTTGAAAACCACATCAATTTCAACGACATGCGAGCGTTTGTGTGTGACAACAGCGATGATTTCAACCTGCTGATGGACACGATGAGGGAGGAACAGAAGTTGCGTGTGAACGCCGTCAAGACGCCGCCCAGAGTCACCCTGGACAGCTGTCGCCCAAAAATGCCAATTGATGCATACAGGTATGTTTAGTAGTCGCCTGAAATACTTAGCTGTAATTCATTCCATATAAATCTTGTGTCAAAATAAATGACTGGGTATTCTTAGGGTGTAACTAGTATATTGCCTTGCTGAGTGTTGCTTGTAATAGTTGTGTTGTGTGGTTTACAAACATATGTTCAAATACGTGATCCACAAAGATTGATTGAATTGGATTTTATAGTCGCAGCTAAATTAGGCGACTTTCCAGCTTCCATTGGTGGAGGAAGACCCCAGGTGCCCCTCCGGGCAATTTTCGTGCACGGGCGGGCACCTGGGTAGAACCACCAACGTTCCCAAGCAAGCTGGATAGCTTCCTCACAGATCCACAAAGATATTTTGTCTGAGGCTCATAATTATATTTAAATAAAATATTAATCAGAACATGGCTCAATGCATAAATTATATGGGCAGGATGGTGGCTTAAAATTTTCTTATTTTAAGGACTATTCCATTAAAACATACCCGGGACCCTATGAAGGAAATTTAATAAATATCTAGGGGGAACCCTATTTTATGAAATTTGGTTTTTATGCCCCCCGAAAAGTTTCGGGGGCATATAGTAATCGCACCGTCCGGATTCCGTCCGTCCGTCATTCCGCAGTTTGTGTCCGGACTGTACCTTCAAAACCCCTGCATGGATTTTTAATTAACTTGGCACAAGTAATCAGCATAACAAGACGATGTGTCGCACGCAATACCCAGGTCCGTACCTCAAAGGTCAAGGTCACACGGTTCATAGGTCAAGAACAGGTACGCAATTTCGTGTCCGAACCGTAACGTCACAACCCCTGCAGGGATTTTTAAATAACTTGGCACACGTGATCACCATAAGAAGACAATGTGTCGCGCGCAAAACCCAGGTCTTCAAGGTCACACTTGGAGGTCAAAAGTCAAATCATGTCCGGTCAATAACTCTGGCATTCATGGACGGATTTTCAAATAACTTGGCACAAGTGATCACCATAACAAGACGATGTGTTGAGCACAATACCAAGGTCCGTACCTCAAAGGTCAAGGTCACTATTGCAGTTCATAGGTCAAAAACAGGTACACATTTTCGTGTCCGGACTGTAACGTCACAACCCCTGCAGGGATTTTTAAATTACTTGTCACAAGTGATCACCATACTAAGACGATGTGTCATGCGCAAAACCCAGGTCCGTACGTCAAAGGTCAAGGTCACACTTGCAGTTCATAGATCAAAAACAGGTACGCAATTTCGTGTCGGACTGTAACGTCACAACCCCTGCAGGGATTTTTAAATAACTTGGCACAAGTGATCACCATAACAAGACGATGTGTCGCGCGCAAAACCCAGGTCTTCAAGGTCACACTTGGAGGTCAAAAGTCAAATCATGTTCGGTCAATAACTCTGGCATTCATGGACGGATTTTCAAATAACTTGGCACAAGTGCTCACCACAACAAGATGATGTGTCGCGCACAAAATCCAGGTATGTGGCCCCAAGGTCAAGGTCACACAGAGGTCAAAGGTCAAATTGTGTCCGGTCAAAAACTTTTGCATGCCTGGACGGATTTTTAAATAACTTGGCACAAGTGCTCACCACAACCAAACGACGTGTCGTGCACAAAATACAGGTCCATGGCTTCAAGGTCAAGGTCATACTTAGAGGTCTAAGGACACTTCGGGGGTATTTTGTCACTTGCAGTGATATTTCTTGTTTAAACTCAATTTCATCTATGGGTGGGTGTTCAATTTCAAAAGTACCATCCTAGGGTCCCATTTATGTTGTAATGGAATGGCCCTTAAAGTGGTCGCTTATGGTAGGTAGGCGCTTAAATAAGTTGTGCTCGTACGACCGGTTTGACTATGCTCATACATGTGATATTTGGTGGTGAAGGTATGCCTACAAGGGCAGGATGGCGGCCATACATTTTCTTACCTTAATCAATGAAACCCAATGCTGGGTCAAGAAAATATCAGGGAATTTTATTTTGAGATTCCTGTGGTCACTCTGTATTCATGTATGAGAGCATAAAGTGCTGGCTTATGGATCAGTGATAAGGGAGTTAATTTTCATTGTTGATACTTTCAGGCAATATGGTTTCCAAGGTTATCTACAGGATATGTTTACGTGTCCAGAGGCCGTCATGAAGTTCCTGTGTACACAGTATCGCGTACAGAACATTCCTGTCGGTGATAACCGAACCAAGGACATGGTGGACAAGATTGTGCGAGAACAGCCAGAACTCTCATGCTTCTACACAACAGATAATCAGGTGTGTACTTCTTTATTAAAAAGACCTAAGAAGAAGATTTTAAAGCTTATAAATGATCTTAAGTCTGTTAGTTAGTTCTTCCTGACTATATATGGTCAAGGCAGGGCTTTGAATTTGATAATGAACTTTATTAAGTTGTTTATTAAAGTAGAATATCGGTTAAGCCGGTGTTAGGAGGCGTGAGAGGTGTTGCATCTTATAATTATCTCGCATGATCAGACTCAATAAAACCGAGTCTGCTACTTTTCTCTCTTGTTTGTGTTTGTTGCTTCAGGGATCGCCTTTTCAGTATTTATTTATTTCTAGTCTCTGTGGAAAATGCACCATAGTGCACTGATGTCTATCCTATAGTGTGTCCGAAATGGTAATTTTTAGCTCTACTGATCAAAGATCAGCAGACTGATCAAAGATCAGCAGATCAGCAGAGCTTATGCCGTGGTGCGGTGTCTGTCGTCCGGTTGTCCGTCAGTAAACTTTTTTTGCGGCGACTACTCCTCTGAAACTACTTGACAGAATTTCATGAAACTTCACAGGAATGTTGCTCTTGATGTCTAGTTGATCCCAGCAAAAATTCAGGTTATGCCGGAAATTCAAGATGGCCACCACTGCTAAAAATAGATTTTAAAAATGCGATTTTGTGGAGACTACTTCTCAAGAACCATAAGTGATATTGATTTCAAACCTTTACCAGAATGACTGGCACAACAGTAGTTGGTCCTAACCAAAGTTCATTTTGATTGGATGTCAAACATGGCCGCCAGCCGCATCTTTGTTTACATAGAGTCGGTGTATTAGCCAGCCAACCGTGCAGCCTTCTTTTGCACGGCCGTTTTTGAAAAATCGCGGCCAATATTTGGGGGGAGTGGACGAGGTTTTGCACAACAACACTTCCAAACTATTACTTTCTCAATATTGTTGTGTTTTCTATACATTTATAGAAGAAATATGATCTAAAATGCATTTTTTTCACCTTTATCTGTAAAAATAAATTACCCCAGAGACACCCACTTGTCGCGAATTATTGCGTAGCGCGTGTTAGCAACTTATTTTGCACACCCTGCTGGCATATTTGCACACCCAGTTCTTGAATTTCTGCCTAATACTCTGCATAGAGTTATATAGGAAAAACTTGTGGAGACTGACGGATTTTCATGAAACTTAACAGGAATGTTGATCTTGATGTCTAGTTGATCCTAGCCAAAATTCAGGTCGGCCGGAAATTCAAGATGGCCACCACAGCTAAAAATAGATTTTTAAAAAAACAAGTTTGTAGCGACTACTTCTTGAAAACTATAAGTGATATTGATATGGGACTTTTTCTAAAATTATCAGCATGACAATGTTGATCCTCGTCGAAAATTATTTTGATTCAACATTAAACATGGCCGCCAGTCGCCATCTTTGTTTACATAGAGTTATAAAAATTTGTAGCGACTACTCCTCGAAACTACTTGAAAAGATTTTCATGAAACAGGAATGTTGCTCCTGATGTCTAATTGATCCTAGCAAAATTTCAGTCGGGCCGGAAATTCAAGATGGCCGTCGCGGCTAAAAATAGATTTAAAAAACAAAACAAATTTGTAGTGACTACTTCCTGAAAACTATAAGTGATATTGATATGGAATTTTTTTAAAACGATCAGCATGACATGAGGTTGGTCATTTTCGAAAATCATTTTGATTCAACGTTAAATATGGCTGCCAGCGGCCATCTTTGTTTACATAGAGTTACATAGTAAAAGCTTGTAGCGACTACTTCTATGAAACTGCTTACGGATTTTCATGAAACTTCACAGGAATGTTGCTCTTGATATGTTGTTGATCCTAGCAAAATTTCAGGTTGGCCGGAAATTCAATATGGCCACCACGGCTAAAATTAGATTTTTAAAAAACAAATGTGTAGCGACTACTTCTTGAAAACTGATATTTGATATAGGACTTTTTCTAAATGATCAGCATGACATAATGTTGGTCCCTGTTGAAAATTATTTTGATTCAACATTAAACATGGCTGCCAGCAGCCATCTTTGTTTACATAGAGTTATATAGTAAAAACTTGTGGCGACTACTTGACAGATTTTCATGAAACTTCACAGGAATATAGATCTAACTATCAAAAAAGTATCATTAGAGCTTCAAGGTCATTGACCTCTTGTTATCTTTAGGTCTTCATTATTTAAGTACTCAGTGCGGGTAGATTATGAAATTGATTAATCTATTCTTTCAGCCTTTTTTTTTGATTAATCAATTACGATTTTTAGCTCTATGGGATGGTGTGTTGTCCGTCTTCCGTCGTCCGTCCGTCGTCCGTTAACTTTTCTTGTGTACACTCTAGAGGCCACATTTCTGATGCAATCATCATGAAACTTTGTCAGAATGTTTGTCTCAATGAAATCTCGGTCAAGTTCAAAAATGGGTCATGTGGCATCAAAAAACTAGGTCACTAGGTCAAATACTTGAAAAAACTTGTGTACACTCTAGAGCTCATATTTGTTACCCAATCTTGAAGAAACTTTGTCAAATTGTTTATCTTAATTATATCTTGATCAAGTTCGGAAATGGGTCACATGAAGTTAAAAACTAGGTCACTAGGTCAAATATTGGAAAAACCTTGTGTACACTCTAGAGGCCATATTTTTGACCCGAGCTTGATGTAACTTTGTCAGAATGTTTGTCTTAATTATATCTTAGTCAAGTTTGAAAATGGGTTACATGGGGTTAAAAACTAGGTCACTAGGTCAAATACTTGAAAAACCTTGTGTACACTCTAGAAGCCGTATTTTTGACCCAATCTTGATGAAACTTTGTCAAAATGTTTGTCTTAATTATATCTTGGTGAAGTTCAGAAATGGGTCACATGGTTTTAAAAACTAGGTCACTAGGTCAAACTTTGGAAAAACCGTGTGTACACTCTAGAGGCCATATTTTTGACCCGATCTTGATGCAATTTTGTCAGAATATTTGCCTCAATTATAGCTTGCTAAAGTTCGAAAATGGGTCACACAGGGTCAAAAACTAGGTCACTAGGTCAAATACTTGAAAAACCTTGTGTACACTCTAGAGGCCATATTTCTGACATGATCTTGATGAAACTTTGTGGAAATGTTGTCTTAATTATATTTTGGTCAAGTTCGAAAATGGGTCCCATGGAGTCAAAAACTTGGTCACTAGGTCAAATACTTGAAAAACCTTGTGTACACTCTAGACGCCATATTTTTTTCATTCGATCTTTACCAAACTTTACCAGATTGTTAATGTCAATAACAGCTCGGTAAAGTTTGTTTTTTTTCATGATCAAGTTTACTTGATATATTAGTACTAGAGAATGAAAAAAGTTTACTTGATATATTAGTACTAGAGAATGAAAATAGTTAAAATTGTGCATCAAGTAATCCTATATCTCTAAATGGGTATCACACCTGGTACCTTAAAATACATTCTTGGTCAGCTTATGCAGTTGCTTTATGACCATGACATGTTTGTTTCTTTTCTTCACTATAGTTGGAGGCTTACACACGGCTATTCCATTACCCAGGACCCCAGGAAGGCAATTTAATAAACATCTATGAGTGAACCCTATTTTCCAAAATTTGGTTTTTAGCTCTACTGGCCAAAGGCCAGCAGAGCTTATGGGATGCTGAGTTGTCCGTCGTCCGTTGTTAATTTTTGTCTCGTTAAGACGATAGGGCCTTCATTTTCCATCCAATCTTTACCAAACTTTAACATGTTGTTTATATCAATGAAAGCTCGGATGAGTTCGAAAACCAGCCAGATAGGCCAAGTAACAGCGGAGTTACGGCCCTTGATTTAGTTAAAAATGCTATATTGCTATATTTTGCCTCGTTAAGACGATAGGGCCTTCATTTTTCATCCTATCTTTACCAAACTTTACCACATTGTTAATATCAATGAAAGCTCGGACAATTTCGAAAACCAGCCAGATCGAACCAGTAACACAAGAGTTATGGTCCTTGATTTAGTTAAAAATGCAATATTGCTATATTGAAATGAATAGCTCGTACAAGTACGAAAACCAGCCATATCGGACTAGTAACAGCGGAGTTATGGCCCTTGATTTAGTTCAAAATGCTATATTTTGCCTCGTTAAGACGATAGGGGCTTCATTGTTCATCCGATCTTTACCAAACTTTATCTGATTGTTAATGTCGTTGAAAGCTCAAGCACGTTCGAAAACCAGCCATATCGAACAAGTAACAGCGGAGCTATGGCCCTTGATTTAGCTAAAAATGTTATATTTTGCCTCGTTAAGACGATAGGGGCTTCATTGTTCACCTGATCTTTACCAAACTTTATCAGATTGTTAATATCGATGAAAGCTCGAACAAGTTCGAAAACTAGCCATATCGGACCAGTAACAGCGGAGTTATGGCCCTTGATTTAGTTAAAAATGCTATATTTTGCCTCATTAAGACGATAGGGGCTTCATTGTTCATCCGATCTTTACCAAACTTTTATCAGATTGTTAATATCAATGAAAGCTCGAACAAGTTCGAAAACCAAACATATCGGACCAGTAACAGCTTAGTTATGGCCCTTGATTTAGTTCAAAACGCTATATTTTGCCTCGTTAAGACGAGAGTGCCTTCATTTTTCATCCGATCGTTACCAAACATTTATTTATTTATTTAATTATTTTTTTTAATTTTTTTTTTTAATTATTAAATTTGATTTAATTTTTTTTTAATTTTTTTTTTTTTCCTATAATTTTTCTAATTTTTTTTTTTTTTTAATTTTTTTTTTAGCTCTATGTTGGACCAGTCGGACCAGTAACAGAGGAGTTATCGCTCTTGATTTAGTTAAAAATGCTATATTTTGCCTCGTTAATACGGTAGGGCCTTCATTTTTCATCTGATCTTTACCGAACTTTAACAGATTCTTTAGTTATGACCCTTGATTTAGTTCAAAAGCTGTTTTTTGCCCGAAACTTCCATAAAAACTTAAATGGCAGTCACTCGCTTCATTGATGTTATAAGAGCCATGTTAGCCAGTAGAGCGTCCACAGGCCCTCTTGGGCCTCTTGTTTAAACTCAATTTCGCATCTATGGTTGAGCGTTCATTTTCAAAAGTGCTTTAAGGGGTCCCTTGTATTTTTAAACGGAATATCCCACAAGTGTAAAATATCTAATAGTATATAGAAGCCATGTTGAATCAATAATTGATCAGCAGTTGGTTACAAATTCTAATGGTCGATCATGAATTTTGATCCGATTCAAATACTATATTAAGTATATATTAAAGTTACTGTATGCATGTCTATTACAGTACATCATCAAGAAATCGAGATACGATGGATCCGTTTCAACAAGGAGTGTCCGTCTGAAGTAAGTGCTTAAACAGAGTAAGGTTTGTTTTATGCCTTAAACATAAAATAATTTTTATGAAACTATAATTGTTCTGTTTATGTCCATATGAAACACAATAGTGGATACACACTGACAGTGGCGACACGGTTACCACGGGACATTTTGATCGGGTTCAGGGCAAAAATGATAGAGCTCGTATCAGGTATGTTTTTGTTTCAAAACTTTTTTCATTAACTAACCAATTTTATGCATGAAGTGCACATACATACAAAGTGAGCTCTGCACATACCCATACAAAGTGAGCTCTGCACATACCCATACAAAGTGAGCTCTGCACATACCCATACAAAGTGAGCTGTTTCCTCCGCTGCAAATCATAATTCAATTCATCCAGTAATTTAGCTTAAATTAACAGACCTCTTAGGCATAGTCAACGAGTATGGTATTGATAATAAAGTAGGAATATTTCAGGGTTGGTCAACTTTGATTTAAGCCAGAACATTTTAAAACGGCACGGCTATTTCAGAAGCAATCAGTCCTTGGTATTTCTATAAAACGCATATTTGTTTTGGATACATGTATTACAGAAAGTTATCTAAAGCGTACATTTTTCACCTAAAATGCTCCAAAGACGTATTTGCACATCCAAGTCTTCAATTTCTGTTCCGACTACATCTCGAAAAATCGCACTATTTTTCCAACTTTATTTCGAAAATCACGATTTTGTTCCCCCTATTAAGTGCCTGAGCCTCTTCCCCTATTTCCTAAAAAAAGTCCTGATATATATATGTGTGTGTACAGAATTACAGAATTGGGAAATGAGTATGAGATACGGTTTTCTCTATTCAGCTGTAGAGAAATGATGGATGCATGACATGTATCATTGAGAAATATATTTTCAATAATTATGTTGCAGGAATGCGTCACTGTTGACCGTGAGCATGGACGAAAACAAGGAAAGAGAACTGCTTCAGCAGCTTGAAGTAGGATTTTGGTTTATTGTTCACTACTTCGAGTATACAACCATTTACACACTCCCCGTCCCAAAGAAAATTAAAACACCAATATTATATTAGGAGTTAAGTTACAGTCTGACGATGAATTTTAGAAGTATGGTATGCTTCGTTTTTTAACGCAGAGCATGCTTAGTAGCATTTTTACATTTTCTTTAAATACCTAATTATAAATGATTTTGTTAGAATGGCCTCATATAAACACTCCCCCTTTTGATAAAATATACAAATACATTAGTAGACATGGAAACCAGGCCTGGAATTCACCAACCATGCTTCAAACTATTCTTAGACTTGAGCTGAAGTACTGAAAATTCGTTCACAAGTATTTATATGACCTTCGAAGATAAGTTGCTAGTTATTAGTATGCATCATAGTTATACATAGCAGCTTGTTATGAACGTTTATTCTGTAAACTTATAGAAATATTTGTGATTGAAATTTGCATACTTGAGCTTAAGTCTAAGAATATTCTCAAGAATGGTTGGTGAATTCAAGGCCAGATTCAATACATTTGTAGAATGAAGGTCATTGTGGATGTAAATGGTGGCATATTTGTATGTTTTCAGGTTGAGAATGAAGCTGTGAGAACCAAGGAAGAGCACTATCGCCAGCTACAGCAGCAATCTCAGCAGCTGGACCAGAAGTTGAACGATCTTCGAGCAGAGAAGGTGAGTAACATTGATACCATCAACATACCCGTGTTTTAACATCGAAGTCGGCCCACCCCAGTTGTTCAGCTATGCACATATTGTTATGAGTTATTTCAGATATAAACATAAACGTATCTTAAATGTGGTAAAAAGCCACAAATTAACTGTTTCAGCGAGCTGCAGCCACGGAGGCAACGTTATGGCGAGAACAAGTAGCCCAGTTTCAGTGAAAAAATTCAAAAACCATACCATATATATAATAAAAACATTATTCTGGAAAAAAAAAACGATTTGTTTATGTGATTGCATTTTAATGCCCCACCCATATATGGGGGATATAGTGTTGCCCATGTCTGTACGTACAAACATACTTAATACTAAAGTCACAACTTTCGTATGTATGTCAGCATTTTTGTCTGGAAAACTTCTGAAATTCTCAACCAATTTTGGCAGTACTTGGTAGGAAGTATCATGTCTTCATATCCTCACGCTGTCACGTTCTATTGACTTATGGCAGAATTATAGCTGATAGCCCTTTTTAGCAAAGCTAGAAATGTGTCTGTGGACATGAATGGTCTGTAACCATTCATGTCCACAGACACATGTCTAGTTTTGTTAAAAAGGGCTATTCCATTCAAACATACATGGCCTCTCTCTCTCTCTCTCTCATTATTTTTTTTTCCTGTTTATTTCATATTTTGTAGTTTAAATAAAAATTTTGCCATTGTCTAAATTGTATGAATATTTTTTAGCGGGAGGGCCGGATTTCTAATGTTGTAATAACTTGTGGCCCGACCTCGCTGGATTTTGCCATTTTGCACTTTATCTCTCTTTTAAAGGTCCCAGGCACTTTTGAATTAAACACTTACCCATAGATGCACAATTAAGTTTAAAGGACCATTAAATTACCTTCCTGGGGTCCCACCTGGTATGTTTTAAAGGAATAGCCCTAAAATGAAAATTTAGATTTTGTTTATTTGTATAATCACTTGCTTTCACATATGAATTCTAGTAAAATAAGACGTACATGTTTTGTATCTATTTCAGAAATCATTGATGACAAAGAAGGATCTTAAAAAGAAGCTCCAATCCCAGATCGAGTCCAAGAAACAGACGTAAGATATTTATATTCGAATGATGCACAAGAATTATAACATTGCCTTCTGTTTATCCGTGTAACAGGTGAGTGATTTTGTTCTCTTAAGTTCTAACATAAATGAAAATACCTATAAATATGAACAAATACATTTTTTTGTTTACCGGTAAGTAACCTTTGACATTTGAGCATGATCGGTCATCTGTTGGAGAAACTAGATGTTTATTTCTATGGTGGGTACTTTATAGCTTTGTTTTGCCTTGTAGTGTGGTGCCATGTTCATCTTCCACAACTCAGAAATGCTTTAAAATGTATTTAACATTTTAGGGTCAGTAATGTGGAATTCGAAGTAAGGCGGGTTTTAACAATCACTTAAAGGGACACATGGCAATTTGGAGTTTTATTCAAACATTAAAATTTGCTCGGAGTCCTTGATTTAGTTATCCTGCGTCATTTTGACCTTCAAAAATTAAAACAGTTGAGATATTAATTTTCTTCGTTATTTTTACCAAACTTTTAAATATATTATTCGTGCAGTAATTGATAAAAAAAAATTGTCTTTTTGATATTATTGCACAAATAATATATTAAAACTTACAGTATAAAAAGACGAAAATAGTGAATATTTAAAATTTGGTTTATTTAAATGTAACCAGAGTAAAAGTAAAAATGATACTGGATATATAAATCGTGACACCCATTTCAAACACTTCAAGATTGCCGTGTGTCCCTTTAATGATTGAATAAATGCAAGTTAAGAGAAAAACTAACGGTATGAGTTTTTAAAAAATCAAGATTGCCATTAAATATTGATATTTTAGGATAAGTAATGTGGAATCAGAAGCAGTAAATCTGGAAGCAGAGGAAGAAAAAATGGCTAAGAAGATCAAGGAAACAAATCAAAAGAAATGCCGATACCTGCAACAGTACTTGGAGAACACTAGGGTAATATTGGTTATCATATACCTGCCGTACAGGTAATATTGATCGTCCTATACCTGATGAACAGAGTAATATTCCTGTACTTAATGCAAGATAACGTTCTGGTTATCCTGACTTTCTAAATGATATGCTTCTGCAGATAAAGTGAAACGTTGAGGTATATACTTTGGTGGTTTACAATTGTTTTCACACAACACTGTGGCCGAATGGTTAACGACGTTGCGTTGTAAACCTTCGCCTCTCACGGTCTCACCGCTGCGGGTTCTAATCCCACAGGAGCTCGACTTGTAAGTGAGGAAGTGTCGATTCTTATGGATGGCGGGAGGTGTACAGTACTGGTTCTACCCAGGAAAAGTGGGTGGTCTGCCTCCACCACAACAAAAAAAAATCGACCGTCATATATAACCTTACGTGTTGAAAATGACGTAAAACACCATACAAATAAACAATCATCTCACGTAACAGCAAACAAATACTGTACAGCGAGGTTTTATTTACAGAGCATTTATTTTGACTAGTTCAGCAAAATCTTTGAATTCTGAGTCTTGGACGTATAACTATGATATTCATCAGCAACTAACTTGGCAACATTTTAAACACATTAAAGGCTTTTATACCAAGAACGCACAGTAATAATAACCCACTGTAATGCCTGTATTGCAGAAATGTGTGGCAGCGAGTACGGAGAAGGTAAGGTTAAGTCTGCGTCACGCGGAGGCCGGGAAACAGTATAACAACTTGGAGGCAGAGATCAGGGAGCAATCACAAGCACTCTCACAAGCTGAGGTTGGTAACTTGTTCTAATTACTGTTTTCTTCTTTGTACTGTCGGTGCCACTCCCCTGCCAGCATCCGATTGTTAAAAAAAGTGCTGAATTTGTATTAAATATTTGCTTAGTGATGCAAATCAAATGATTCTATTACTTCCATGATTATTAAGTAGACTGATAAGTTTCATGTTAAGCTCACTGATTTACTTGTTGTATCAGAAATGTGTTTTTAGCTCGACAATTCGAAGAATAAGGGAGCTTATGTAATCTCCCCGGCGTCGGCGTCCCACATCAAGGTTTGCATGTAAGCTGTGTTTACAAGTCTATATCTCTTACATTTCTTATCCTAGCTCAACCAAATTTAGCCATGGGCTTCCTAATAGCATTATCTTAAGGGCTGCATAAACAATTTTGGTTCCTGTAACCCATGGGCTCCCATGGAACCCAAATTATGATATAAAGTGTGTCCCATTTCACATCAGATTTTGCGTGTAAGCTGTGTTTACAAGTCTATATCTCTTTCATTTCTTACCCTATCACAACCATATTTGACCTTGAGCTTCCTTATAACATTATCTTAAGGGCTGCTTAAGAAATTTTGGTTCCTGTAATCCCTGGGCTCCCATGGAACCCAAATTCTGATAGCCCCTAAAATGTATCTATTTCACATCAAATTTTGCTTGTAAGCTGTGTTTACAGGTCTATATCTCTTACATTTTTTGTCCTAGCTGAACTAAATTTGGGAATTGGTTTCCTTATAGTATGTTGTAAAGGGTTGCGTAAGTAATTTTGTATTCTGCAAATTCTGGGCTCCCATGGAACCCGCCCATAAAATGTGCAATAAAGGCAGATCTAGGTTTGCATGTAAGTATGTATATATCTATAATTTTGGTTTGGGATTTCTTAAAGCATTATGCATCTTATTCATACTTCACCCATCTTGGGGCATGGGCTCTCTCCTCCACCCCACGCCCCCACTCACTCCACCCCCTCCAGTAGTAATCACACCGTCCGGATTCTGTCTGTCTGTCCGTCCGTCATTCCGCTTTTCGTGTCCGGACTGTACCTTCAAAACCCCTGCATGGATTTTTGATTAACTTGGCACAAGTGATCACCATAACAAGACGATGTGTCGAGCGCAAAACCCAGGTCCGTACCTCAAAGGTCAAGGTCACACTTGAAGTTCATAGGTCAAAAACAGGTACGCAATTTCGTGTCCGGACCGTAACGTCACAACCCCTGCAGGGATTTTAAAATAACTTGGCACAAGTGATCACCATAACAAGACGATGTGTCGCGCGCAAAACCCAGATCCGTACCTCAAAGGTCAAGGTCAAACTTGAAGTTAATAGGTCAAAAACAGGTACGCAATTTCGTGTCCGGACCGTAGCGTCACAACCCTGCAGGGATTTTTAAATAACATGGCACAAGTGATCACCATAACAAGACGATGTGTCGCGCGCAATACCCAGATCCGTTCCTCAAAGGTCAAGGTTACACTTGAAGTTTATAGGTCAAAAACAGGTACGCAATTTCGTGTCCGGACCTTAACGTCACAACAACTGCAGGGATTTTTAAATAACTTGGCACAACTGATCATCATAACAAGACGATGTGTCGCGCGCAAAACCCGGGTCTTCAAGGTCAAGGTCACACTTGGAGGTCTAAAGTCAAATTGTGTCCGGTCAATAACTCTGGCATTCATAGACGGATTTTCAAATAACTTGGCACAAGTGCTCACCACAACAATAAGATGTGTCGCGCACAAAATCCAGGTCTGTGGACCCAAGGTCAAGGTCACACTTAGAGGTCAAAGGTCAAAGTGTGTCCGGTCAATAACTTTTGCATGCCTGCACGGAAATTCAAATAAATTGGCACAAGTGCTCACCACAACCAAACGATGTGTCGTGCACAAAATCCAGGTCCATGGCTCCAAGGTCAAGGTCACACTTAGAGGTCAAAGGACACTTTGGGGGCATTTATCACTTACAGTGATATTTCTTGTTTTTTCTCCCTCCACCCCCTCCATCTTTTTTTTTACATATTTCTGTGTTGTTTTGGTCAATTCTTAGCTTCTTACACATGTGTTGCCACCACCACCCCGCCTATCCCCCCCCCCCCCGCCCCCCCCCCCCCCCCCCCCCCCCCCCCGCTCCCCCCACCCACCGCAATCGAAACTCAAATTTTTTTAAATTTTTTTTTACATGTTGTTTTAGTCATTTCTTACACACAGCTTTTTTTTTACATATTTCTGTGTTGTTTTTGTCAATTCTTACACATAGGTTCTTACACATATATGTTGCCCCTCTCCACACCCACTCGAAACTCTATTTTTATTTTTTTTACATATTTCTGTGATTCTTACACATAGCTTCTTGCACATTTATGGTGCCGCCTCACCCTCCATCCCGTCAGTCGTCTGTCTGTCCGTCCGTCTGTAAACTTTTACCTCGTTCAGACGATAGGGCCTTCATTATTCATCCGATCTTTACCAAACTTTAATAGGTTGTTAATAAAAATGAAAGCTCGGACAAGTTCGAAAACCAGCCAGATCGGACCAGTAACAGCGGAGTTATGGCCCTTGATTTAGTTAAAAATGCTATATTGCTATATTTTGCCTCGTTAAAACAATAGGGCCTTCATTTTTCATCCTATCTTTATCAAACTTTGCCAGATTATTAATATCAATGAAAGCTCAAACAAATTCGAAAACCAGCCATTTCGGACCAGTAACAGCAGAGTTAATGCTTTGTTTAGTAAATATTACGCAAGTGTGAAATAAATGAAAACCCGGCATTGGCGATTGGGACTGAGGCAATGTTCATCTTCTCTCAAAAATGAAAATTTTATCCCACTACCTGTTTATATCGGCCAAATTTGTTGGGCCCGAGGGTGGTCGGATTCAGCAGGTATCACTACTTGCATTCCTCAAACAGTTTTGAATTGGTTTTCCCAAACTTCATATACACATAACAACTGATGACCATTATGTTCCTCTACATCACCCATTGTTGATTGCCTAATTATACCCCCGCTTTCACAAAGAAGTGGGGGCTATATAGGAATCCCGTTGCCCATAACGTCCCGTCGAGTAGCGTTACACATTTTTAAATCGCCCATCTAAATTCCCTAATTTATTGCAGAGTTTAAATACCTTTGTTTGACGTAGAATTTTCCACTCTAATATTGTATAATGACCTGTTAACACATTTTTTCCCTAACATTTTCAAATTGATTGTTCCCAAACTTCATGTACACATAACAACTGATGACCTTATGTCCCTGTACATCACCCATTGTTGATTGCCTAATTTATTACAGAATTATGGCCCTTTGTTTGACTTAGAATTGTCCACTGTAATATTGTATAATGACCTATTAACACATTTTTTCTTAAATATTTTTGAATTGATTGTTCCCAAACTTCATGTACACATAACAACTGATTACCTTATGTTCCTCTATATCACACATTGTTGATGCCTAATTTATTACAGAATTATGGCCCTTTATTTGACTTTGAATGTTTCACTCTATAATGAACTTCATGTGAATTGGCATACAGTTCACACTGATGATATGATGTGTCTCTGTATCAGCGGTTTTTCGATTCTGCATTTATTTATTTTACAGAATTCAGGGTTTTTTTTATGTGTTTTGTGAATGCAGCCTGTGCCTGTGCCATTGTGAAAAATAGCGGCATTTTTCTAGAAATTGTGAAAATTGTGAAATATTATAACAGAAGAAAAGGAAAAAAATTTCACTTTTAATTTCACAGTTTAATATCCCTTGGTTTTAAGTTTTGTTTTTGGTAAATACAGACTAGTTTTAACACCAGCGTATATTAAGACTAGTATCCTTATTGGTCTGTATTTGTGATTTTTTTTTATATAATTGTGAAAAAAGTATACTTTTTGGCATTGTGAATGAGGCCGAATAACGGCCCCAAATTAGGCATAAAAAACACACTGGAATTATGGACCTTTGTTTTACTTAAGAATACATTAAAAAACAAGAGGCCCAAGAGGGTCTGTAGATGCTCTACTGTGTAAAGGTGTCATATTTAGCCTTTTCCTATGTAAACATTGGCCATTTTGATTATTGCAAGAAAAAATAAAAAACATGATTTAATAGATGCCAACCATTGTGATTAAGTTTCAGCAAAATCCTTCAAAAGGTTTCAGAGAAGATTTCATATTTAACCTTTTCCTATATAACTATGTAAACCTTGGGTCACCATGGAAACCATTTTGATTATTCGATGATACGAAAAACACAAATTTGATAGAGACCAACCCAAGGAACATGTACATGATATTTCACTGGAATCGAATAAGTGTTTTCAGAGGACGTTGTTTGAAATTTCCTTAAATTTGACCTAGTTTTAGACATGGCGGCCATCTTGGATGATTGACGGCCGCGAAAAACACGAATCTGAGAGGGACTATCCCAAATATTATGGTGATTAAGTTTCATCAAAATCCTTCAAGCGATTTTCAGAGAAAATGTCATTTTCAACCTTTTCCTATATAACTCTATGTAAACTTTGGGTCACCGTCGTGGCCATTTTGATTATTCGACGATAACGAAAAACACAAACTTGATAGAGGCCAACCCAAGGAACATGTATATGATATTTCACAATCATGGAGTAAGTGGTTTCGGAGGAGATGTCGTTTGAAATTTCCTTAAATTTGACATAGTTTTAGCCATGGTGGCCATCTTGGATGACTGACAGCCGCAAAAAACACAAATCTGAGAGGAACTATCCCAAAGATCATTGTGATTTAAGTTTCATCAAAATCCTAAAAGGGGTTTCAGAGAAGACGTTATTTTTAAAGGTTTTCCTATATAACTATGTAAACTTTGGGTCGCTGTGGCGGCCATTTTGATTATTCGACGATAACGAAAAACACAAACTTGATAGAGGGCAACCCAAGGAACATGTTTATGATATTTCACAAGAATGGACTAAGTGGTTTCGGAGGAGGTGTCGTTTGAAATTTCCTTAAATTTTACCTAATTTTAGCCATGGTGGTCATCTTGGATGATTGCTGGCTGCAAAAAACATAAATCTGAGGGGGACTATCCTAAAGATCATTGTAATGAAGTTTCATCAAAATCCTTCGAGCAGTTTCAAAAAAGATGTTTTTAGTCTTCTCTTATATAACTCTTTGTAAACTTTGAGTCGCCATGGCGGCCATTTTGATTATTCGACGATAACGAGAAACACGAACTTGATAGAGGCCAACCCAAGTAACATATTTATGGTATTTCACAATAATGGAATAAGTGGTTTCGGAGGAAATGTTGTTTGAAATTTGACCTAGTATTAGCCATGGTTGCCATCTTGGATGACTGGCGGCCATGAAAAACAAATTTGAGAGAGTCCCTCCCCAGTAACATTGTGATGAAGTTTCATCCAAATCCTTTAAGCGGTTTCAGAGGAGAAGTCGATTTTATAAAATTGCTAACAGACAGATAGACGAAAAGTGATCGCATAAGCCCTCCAGGCCTTTGGCCAGTAGAGCTAATAACAGATATTTTAGATATTCATTTGTCTTGATTTTGCCCATACTCATCGGCTATAGCAGAAAAGCCGGGATATTCATCCCCTTTAGTGATAGTTCTAGTTTATTACAGAATTATCGCCCTTTGTTTGACTTAGAATTTAGGGGCGTCCGTGGCCGAGTGGTTAGAGTCTCTGACTTGCAATCACTTGCCCCTCACCGCTGTAGGTTCGATCCCTCAGTGGCCTAGGAATCTTTATGTGAGGAAGCTATCCAGCTGGCTTGCGGAACGTCGGTGGTTCTACCCAGATGCCCGCCCGTGCACGAAAATTGGCCGGAGGGGCACCTAGGGTCTTCCTCCACCAGTTGAAGCTGGAGTCGCCATATTACCTTAGCTGTTGGTGCGACTATAAATCCAATTCAATTCAATTGACATAGAATTTAAGCAGGGGTGTTCATCACCTTCAGTGATAGTTCTACACTACTCAATATTTTTTAACTACACTACTCAACTTTTATAATCGGTCACTTTTCAAAGATATCTTTTTTAATTATTCATATTTTCATTTGAAATTTTAACTGGCGTCGTTTAACAAATATCGCTAGCGATTTATAAAACTTAATCTGCCTTGATTGGACTAAAACCTTGTTGATAAACTTAATATTGTATTGGTTTGTGTTTCGGTAATTTCCAGTTTTTAGTATTCGTGTGATTTTCAAAAAAAACGATTATAAAAGTTGAGTAGTGTAGTTTAAAAATAAGATTGACAAAACATTGCTTGACTTGTAATTCCAGGCTGCCTTTGAGCGTGTGAAAGAACGCCTCCACCAGTGTAAGAATGTTGCAAAGAGATTACTTGAAGTAGCGAAGAAGGCCACAGGCACTGGACCCAATGAAGAACTGGCTAGCGACGTCAAAAATGTAGTAATAACAACAAGATCTTCCTCATCCAAATATCTCCATTTGTTATACTGATGGATTAAATCACCAATTTGATAATATTCATTTATTAATACTCTTCTCGTATTATTCTTCCTATTGTTTGTATTTTTTATTATGCCTCCGAAGGGCATCATATAGTAGTTGCACCGTCCGTCAGTCCATTACTAAGGCAATAATCCGAAGTCTGATGTATTGATCAGTAAAACCGAGTCTGCTACTTTCTCTCTTGTTCGTATTTATTGCTTCCAAGGGATCATCTTTTCAGTATTTATTAATAAAACAGTGTTTTAGATATGAAAGAATGCGCGAAGTCTGATGCATTGATAAGTAACGCAGTAATCCAAAGTCTGATATCGATAACTAATGCAATAATCTAAAGTCTGATGTATTGATTAACTAAAGCAATAATCCGAAGTCTGATGTATTGATAACTAACGCAATAATCCGAAGTCTAATGAATTGATAATGACATAATAATCCAAAGTCTGATGTATTGATAACTAACGCAATAATCCGAAGTCTGATGTATTAACTAACGCAATAATCCTGAAGTCTGATGTATTGTAAGTAACGCAATAATCCGAAGTCTGATGTGTTGATTAACTAACGCAATAATCCGAAGTCTGATGTATTAACTAACGCAATAATCCGAAGTCTGATGTATTAACTAACGCAATAATCCGAAGTCTGATGTATTGTAAGTAACGCAATAATCCGAAGTCTGATGTATTGATTAACTAACGCAATAATCCGAAGTCTAATGTATTGATAATGACATAATAATCCAAAGTCTGATGTATTGATAACTAACGCAATAATCCGAAGTCTGATGTATTAACTAACGCAATAATCCGAAGTCTGATGTATTGTAAGTAACGCAATAGTCCGAAGTCTGATGTATTGATTAACTAACGCAATAATCCGAAGTCTGATGTATTGATAACTAACACTAATCTGAAGTATGATGTATTGATTAACTAGCGCAATAATCTGAAGTCTGATGTACTAATTAACTAAGGCAATAATCCGAAGTCTAATGTATTGATAAACTAACTCAATTATCCGAAGTCTGATGTATTGATTAACTAACGCAATAACCCAAAGTCAGATGTATTGATAACTAACGCAGTAATCTGAAGTCTGATGTTTTGATTAACCAAACGCAATAATCTGAAGTCTGATGTATTGATAACTAACGCAGTAATCTGAAGTCTGATGTATTGATTAACTAACGCAATAATCTGAAGTCTAATGTATTGATTAACTAACGCAATAATCCGAAGTCTAATGTATTGATTAACTAACGCAATAATCCGAAGTCTGATGTATTGATAACTAACGCAATAATCTGAAGTATGATGTATTGATTAACTAACGCAATAATCTGAAGTCTGATGTATTGATTAACTAAGGCAATAATCCGAAGTCTAATGTATTGATTAACTAACGCAGTAATCTGAAGTCTGATGTATTGATAACTAACGAAATAATCTGAAGTCTGATGTATTGATAACTAACACAGTAATCTGAAGTATGATGTATTGATAACCAATGCAATAATCCAAAGTCTGATGTATTGATAACTAACACAATAATCTGAAGTCTAATGTATTGATTAACTAACACAATAATCCAAAGTCTGATGTATTGATAACATACTCAATAATCTGAAGTCTGATGTATTGATAACTAACGCAGTAATCTGAAGTCTGATGTATTGATAACTAATGCAATAATCCGAAGTCTGATGTATTGAATAACTAACGCAATAATCCGAAGTCTGACATATTGATAACTAACACAGTAATCTGAAGTCTGATGTATTGATTAACTAACGCAATAATCCGAAGTCTGATATATTGACAACTAACGCAGTAATCTGAAGTCTGATGTATTGAATAACCAACGCAGTAATCTGGTCTGATTTATTGATAACTTACACAATAATCCAAAGTCTGATGTATTGATAACTAAGGCAATAATCCGAAGTCTGATTAACTAACCCATAAATTAACTAACGCAATAATCCAAAGTCTGATGATGATAACTAACGCAGTAATCCTAAGTCTAATGTATTGATAACTAACGCAGTAATCCTAAGTCTCATGTATTGATAACTAACGCAATAATCTGAAGTCTGATTTATTGATAACTAACGCAGTAATCTGAAGTCTGATGTATTGATAACTAACGCAATAATCCAAAGTCTGATGTATTGATAACTAACGCAATAATCTGAAGTCTAATGTATTGATTAACTAACACAATAATCCAAAGTCTGATGTATTGATAACTAACTCAATAATCTGAAGTCTGATGTATTGATAACTAACGCAGTAATCTGAAGTCTGATGTATTGATAACTAACGCAATAATCCGAAGTCTGATGTATTGATAACTAAGGCCATTATCTGAAATCTGATGTATTGATAACTAACGCAATAATCTGAAGTCTGATGTATTGAATAACTAACGCAATAATCCGAAGACTGATATATTGATAACTAACACAGTTATCTGAAGTCTGATGTATTGATTAACTAACGCAATAATCCAAAGTCTGATGTATTGATGATAACTAACGCAGTAATCCTAAGTCTAACGTATTGATAACTAATGCAGTAATCCTAAGTCTCATGTATTGATAACTAACACAATAATCTGAAGTCTGATTTATTGATAACTAACGCAGTAATCTGAAGTCTGATGTATTGATAACTAACGCAATAATCCAAAGTCTGATGTATTGATAACTAACGCAATAATCTGAAGTCTAATGTATTGATTAACTAACACAATAATCCAAAGTCTGATGTATTGATAACTAACTCAATAATCTGAAGTCTGATGTATTGATAACTAACGCAGTAATCTGAAGTCTGATGTATTGAATAACCAACGCAATAATGTGAAGTCTGATTTATTGATAACTAACACAATAATCCAAAGTCTGATGTATTGATAACTAAGGCAATAATGTGAAGTCTGATGTATTGATTGACTAACCCATAAATTAACTAACGCAATAATCCAAAGTCTGATGTATTGATGATAACTAACGCAGTAATCCTAAGTCTAATGTATTGATAACTTACGCAGTAATCCTAAGTCTCATGTATTGATAACTAATGCAATAATCTGAAGTCTCATGTATTGATAACTAACGCAGTAATCTAAAGTCTGATGTATTGATAACTAACGCAATAATTCAAAGTCTGATGTATTGATAACTATGGCAATAATCTGAAGTCTGATGTATTGATAACTAACGCAATAATCTGAAGTCTAATGTATTGATTAACTAACGCAATAATCCAAAGTCTGATGTATTGATAACTAACTCAATAATCTGAAGTCTGATGTATTGATAACTAACGCAGTAATCTGAAGTCTGATGTATTGATAACTAACGCAATAATCCGAAGTCTGATGTATTGATAACTAAGGCCATAATCTGAAATCTGATGTACTGATAACTAACGCAATAATCTGAAGTATGATGTATGATGTATTGATTAACTTACGCAATAATCTGAAGTCTGATGTATTGAATAACTAACGCAATAATCTGAAGTCTGATATATTGATAACTAACACAGTAATCTGAAGTCTGATGTATTGATTAACTAACGCAATAATCCGAAGTCTGATATATTGATAACCAACGCAGTAATCTGAAGTCTGATGTATTGAATAACCAACGCAGTAATCTGGTCTTGATTTATTGATAACTAACACAATAATCGAAAGTCTGATGTATTGATAACTAACGCAGTAATCCTAAGTCTCATGTATTGATAACTAACGCAATAATCTGAAGTCTGATGTATTGATAGCTAACGCAGTAATCTGAAGTCTGATGTATTGATTAACTAACGCAATAATCCAAAGTCTGATGTATTGATAACTAACTCAATAATCTGAAGTCTGATGTATTGATAACTAACGCAGTAATCTGAAGTCTGATGTATTGATAACTAAGGCAGTAATCCGAAGTCTGATGTATTGATAACTAATGCAGTAATCTGAAGTCTGATGTATTGATTAACTAACGCAATAATCCAAAGTCTGATGTATTGATAACTAACTCAATAATCTGAAGTCTGATGTATTGATAACTAACGCAGTAATCTGAAGTCTGATGTATTGATAACTAACGCAGTAATCCTAAGTCTCATGTATTGATAACTAACGCAATAATCTGAAGTCTGATGTATTGATAACTAAAGCAGTAATCTGAAGTCTGATGTATTCATAACTAACGCAATAATCTGAAGTCTAATGTATTGATTAACTAACGCAATAATCCAAAGTCTGATGTATTGATAACTAACTCAATAATCTGAAGTCTGATGTATTGATAACTAACGCAGTAATCTGAAGTCTGATGTATTGATAACTAAGGCAGTAATCCGAAGTCTGATGTATTGATAACTAAGGCCATAATCTGAAATCTGGTGTATTGATAACTAACGCAATAATCTGAAGTATGATGTATTGATTAACTAACGCAATAATCTGAAGTCTGATGTATTGAATGACTAACGCAATAATCCGAAGTCTGATATATTGATAACTAACACAGTAATCTGAAGTCTGATGTATTGATTAACTAACGCAATAATCCGAAGTCTGATATATTGATAACTAACGCAGTAATCTGAAGTCTGATGTATTGAATAACCAACGCAGTAATCTGGTCTGATTTATTGATAACACACAATAATCCAAAGTCTGATGTATTGATAACTAAGGCAATAATCCGAAGTCTGATGTATTGATTAACTAACCCATAAATTAACTAACGCAATAATCCAAAGTCTGATGTATTGATGATAACTAACGCAGTAATCCTAAGTCTAATGTATTGATAACTAACGCAGTAATCCTAAGTCTTATGTATTGATAACTAACGCAATAATCTGAAGTCTGATGTATTGATAACTAGCGCAATAATCCAAAGTCTAATATTATTGCAGATATTTGAACAACTGCCTAACACCATTGAGGAGATTGATGCCAAAATACATGAACACCAAGTACGAGCAGATGTCACTGTACAGACGGATGAACGTGTGAGTAGACTTTTATCCAGATACTAAGTCTGATATGACACAGTGGGTGTTATTCTGAAGCTTATTAATTGCCGAACCATAAGGCCGACCATAAAAAGGTGTTGGTTTGCTGCTTCCCTACCTACCAAAGAAAAAGAGCCCAACCCAAAACTTTCTTCAGCAGTTCTTAAAATTGTATATTTTCCTTTAATTCTTAAGAAGTTTACTGTCCTTGGCAAAAAAAACAAAAAAAAATACCTACACACTGATAAAATCTTAGGTCGGGAAATGGCTGACAAATATTTTTTTAAGAATATCCTAATATATAATCTGTGCTTAAGACTCAGTGGATAAAACAAACAGACAGCTAAAGCGATTTAACCTAATTTGAGGCATGCGTGTGACTCATTTGAGGTGTATGGCACATTTAACAAGAAACAGCATGTTACTACTGCAAGAGATGTATTGCACACTTAAAACAAGAAACTTGTGTTACGCATATGAGATGTTAAGTACATTTAATAAGAATTATGCATGTTACTCATAGTTAGTCGTGACAACGTTGTACAAGAAGAAGTACTTGTACGAGCTTGCATATTTAAGGCAACACAGATTTGTCATACTTTTAAATAAACTCGATTTTGATGTAAAGGGGTCAGTATTCACGTAAGTAAAGTATGTACTGGGATTAATGTTGCTTTAACAATCTTTCAGTCATATCATGTCTGTGTCTACTTGTTGCATAGAGCTCAGTGCTCAACGTTATAGTGCTGCCACTCTAATATACCATGCCATAGACACTGTCCCAGTCACATACTGGCTCGTGTATATATATACACGTGTTGACCGCCAAGCAAGGCAGCTTCTATACTGAAAGGAAAAAGAAACGCAGGGTGCGTATTTCCGCTATATATTGTATGTTTAATATGCTACTGCTAATCGAATGGTACAGGGCGACATTAGGCCTGTCCTTTTAGAAAGAAGGTTTAAACAGCACTGAACACACCAATGGTTACCCCTTTAAAGTTTCATTATCGTCAGAATGCGCATTTGGCTCAAGCAGGTGAGCAATCTTAGGCTTTAAATGTTGCAATCACTTAACATTAAATACAGTACTGAACTGGCTCAATTTTTCAAAGAGGAACTTCGGCGTTTATGAATTTCTTGTTACAACGTGTACTTTGATTAAAACGTCTACAACATCACAGTTGTGTCCTTTCTCTAACTAACTGCACTTTTTTTTTTTTTACAAAACATCTTGGGATTTCCTTGGAATATATATGAAATTAAGTGTGCAGTATATGCAATATATAGCGGAAATACACACCCTGCGTTTCTTTTTCCTTTCAGTATAGTACTGTATTTATCATGTTTTTCTGCATAATTCTGCCGAGAAACGGGGTGCCTGAGTCCTATCCCGTCAGGTGCATATCTCAGTAGTTACGTTCCTATCCCGTCAGGTGCACCTCTTTTGATGACGTCAGCACATCTTTTGATGACTTCAGGGTATATTTGATGATGTCTGAGTATTTTTGAACGGATAAAATGGGAAGAAAATGAAATAAAAAAAGTAAAATGATTTTAAAAAATGAAGCCCTCAGCACAGCCTCGGACTTATATTTTTCTCAGCCTCACCTCGAACTGGATGTGATCAGGCACTTACATGATATTCTCTATGTATGCACTCTCTGGTATGACCGGAATGGGGATGGAGCCCAAGATCTGTCACATGCGAGGCGGATGCTGTACCACTAGGCCACAAAGTGTGCATTGATCATATTACAGCTATAGTACAAACAATGTTTTAGGATGTATATTGTCACTGTTGCAGGTTGTGGCGGAGTACAAGAAGCGTAAACGTGACATTGCCAGTCTGGAAGAGCAGCTTGTACTCAAGGAGCGGGAGCGGGACGGACACCAGGCCACCATCGAGGAGGCTAAGGCACTCTGGATGGAGCCTTTACTGGAACTGATCGGCAGAATCAATCGCAGCTTTAGTCACTTCTTCCAGTGTCTAAAGTGTGTCGGGGAGGTCGACCTACATATGCCAGACAATCCAGTGAGTACATTCTGTTTAGAAACATGTTTCTTGCCATTCTAGAGATCAGATAAAGATTTTCAATTGAGAAGATGTCTGGAAACTGTTTTCAATTGGGCCAAATGAAATAATATGTTGAGGTTCCCATTACATGCTTAAAAAAATAGGGTAGGTAGGTTAGAAATACATATATAGAGGATCTTACATGAGTACTCCTTCATTATTGAATTTATTATAAAACGAGTTGGCAAAATGATATATAGATATATTTCATTTTTGCTAACGAGTTTAATAAATTCAATAATGAATGAGAACGAATGTTAGATTCTATTTATCTCATAACTCACATATCGACTTTAATTGCATTTTGCCTGTCGCTTTAACATGCGAAACCGACATAAACCGTGGGAATTGGATCATAGTCATTATCGATTTTACAGCATACTAGGCTCATTTGCATACTTATATAACTAGTGGTATATCGAAAATATAGAATGGTGTTAATCCACTCCCACACCGTAAGTTATGTGATATATATATATATTGTAATGTTAGTTCTCCCTGTCGGCACTAAATTCACATCAAGAAATTAGTCTAGGAAATGTCTATTTAAGTAATGGTTGTCTAATTAAGATGTGTATAAAGGGTATGAGAGAGCTAGATTTACAGGTGCCAAAAAATGCACCTTGGCTGGTAGCTACACGTGTGTGCGTCATATTTGTATGTGATTGCCCTGCACTAAAAGCTTAACATAGTTATTTCTGTGCATCCAACATGTTCGGGTTTAACATTGCAGTCTGCGAAATTAGCGGTAGTCCGGTTGTCCGGGACAACTAATTTCCGAACAGGACAACCACGAGTTCCCAGTTTGGTTGTCCGATCGGACAACCAAACTTTCTGAAAGTGCAATGATCAAAACAAGTATAAAAGTCGAACAGGAAACACGATTTTTGCTTTTTCATATTGACGTTGAGAAAAATACTGTGACACCGGTATAAATGCTACGAGGAATTGATCAATTAATTGTATCCCTCTAGGGAAGGTCAGAAGACGTCACGACCTCGTTTTTGATCGGATTTTGCCGAATTCTTTATTTTGTATAGAGCAACCAATCGGAGCGGACTCGTCGGATTCCGTCTTTCGGGAATCCATATTTTATAGAGTACGTGATTGGCGAATAGTTCCGATCGATAGAGCAACGGAAAACTACAATTATTCACGAACGGTTCGTGAATTATTCCACCCAATGAAAATAAAATAAACATCAACAATATGCTAATTAGTGCATGCGTCGGTAAAAACGTGTTTCCGGTTGTGACAAAAAGTCAATGTTGCGCTATGTAACAGATGATGGCGTTGATGATGACTCTGATGATGACTCAGACTGTGACTTTTCTGAGAATGACATAGAAAATCTTCTTATAAAATATACGAAAGAATAAATTCTGAATAAATATTATAGAGACATCAAGTTTTGCTTTGTTTACATATATCTTCAGAGTAATAATTTATAAAGCCTTCCGTTTTTAAAAGAAATATTTCGGGCAACCATTTCTCCTTTCGGGCAACCAAATTTTGATGAAATGGTTGCCCAAAGGACAACCAAGTCCAAAAGTTAATTTCGCAGACTGACATTGATGCTATTTGTACGTCTTGTTGTTCATATGACCTTTGAATTTATGTACATTTACAAATACAAACAAGTTCTGTTCTGCTTTCAGGATGAATACAGTAAATATGGTATCAGAATTCGGGTAAAGTTCCGTGACTCGGAGCCTCTACGTGAGTTATCTCCCCACCACCAGAGTGGTGGTGAACGCAGCGTGACCACAGTATTATTCATGATGGCCTTACAGGAGTTGGCCAAGTGTCCATTCAGATGTGTCGACGAGATCAATCAGGTGGGTGCCTAGTTGGTAGTGGGGATCGTGCGTTTCTTGCATAGCATTATCAATACTATAACATTTGAGGTGAAAAGCTTCGACCTAACCCAGAACTTCCCCACTGCTATCTGAAAACAAAATTATCCATTCACTAACATTTAATTTCAGAATTATAATAATAATAATTGTTAGAAGTAGGAAAGTTTTTGACCGACCCAGCTCTTCCCCTCTGCGTGAAAGAGTAATAAATTATAGTAAAAATAGGGAAGGAGTGTCCGACTAGTCGGCATTCTGAGTCGAAGGAAAGAAACGGCTTGTTACACCAGATAATTTCTATTGTAAAGTATGGACCAGTCAGTTTTTATATCCCTACATAATGAAGTTATGAAGGGTATACTCCATTTTTCCATTTTAGATGATTTATCCTACTTTGGTTAGCTGATCGGCTAATGTTAATTTATGTTACCATTTATTTGCAGGGTATGGACCCAGTCAATGAACGTAAAGTGTTTGAGCTTGTGGTTAAGACGGTCTGTAAAAAATCCTCATCGCAGTATTTTTTGTTGACGCCCAAGGTACCAGATGTTTATTTTACATGAGGTTTATGGTTCTACATGATGTATTACACCTGCTTCTTACATACCTGTTTCATTGTTTCCTTCAGTTTGGTGTAGTTTATACCAACCCACTTTTCAATAGACTCCGTAAGCATACCTACCTAGATGCATGAGATTGACCTATTCAAATAGAAAATAAAAAGAAGCCTTTAGGGATCTGAAAAAAGTGAACACCAAATGAAACTCGACATCTGATCCTGTTTCAGGCATCAGAGCGTGTTTTAGCTACTGTACGTCTGGACTCCATCAATAGTATTGCATAGTCTTAAATACTAAATGCTTTGTAAGCAAAGATACATGTATATGATCACCACACAATCAAAAATTTCAATATGGATGATTTTTACGAAAAGCAAAAGCTACACGATTCATTGAATAAAAAGAACACAGAATAAAACTTGGCATTTGATCTTGTTTCACCTCATTCCAGACTTTCGATTTTTTTCAAAAGATATAGGGCCTTTTTATGGGGGCATATAGTAATCGCACCGTCCGTCCGTCATTCCGAAGTTCGTGTCCGGACCGTAACTTCACAACCCTTGCAGGGATTTTTAAATAACTTGGCACAAGTGATCACCATAACAAGAGGATGTGTCCCCAGCAAAACCCAGGTCGGTACCTCAAAGGTAAAGGTCACACTTGAAGTTCATAGGTCAAAAACAGGTACGCAATTTCGTGTCCGGACCGTAACGTCACAACCCCTGCAGGGAATTTTAAATAACTTGGCACAAGTGATCACCATAACAAGACGATGTGTCGCGCGCAAAACCCAGATCCGTACCTCAAAGGTCAAGGTTACACTTGAAGTTTATAGGTCAAAAACAGGTACGTAATTTCGTGTCCGGACCGTAACGTCACAACCCCTGCAGGGATTTTTAAATAACTTGGCACTAGTGATCACCATTACAAGACGATGTGTCGCGCGCAAAACACAGGTCGTCAAGGTCAAGGTCACACTTTTAGGTCAAAAGTCAAATTGTGTCTGGTCAATAACTCTGGTATTCATGGACGGATTTTCAAATAACTTGGCACAAGTGCTCACCACAACAAGACGATGTGTCATGCACAAAATCCAGGTCTGTGGCCCCAAGGTCACGGTCACATTTAGAGGTCAAAGGTCAAATCGTGTCCGGTCAATAACTTTTGCATGCCTGGACGGATTTTCAAATAACTTGGCACAAGTGCTCACCACAACCAAATGAGGTGTCGTGCACAAATCCAGGTCCATGGCTCCAAGGTCAAGGTCATACTTAGAGGTCAAAGGACACTTCGGGGGCATTTATGACTTACAGTGATATTTCTTGTTTTTTATTTTATGTTATACGAACCCTCCTACCAAAAAAACCCATTTTCAGAAAGAAAGAAAAAAATGGAAAAATAGTAATTTCTTATTTCCTCCGTTGCAACTTTGAACCGCCATTTACAAAAAAAAAATTGGAAACTTGCGCGAGTAAAAAATAGCATGAACGATAGGCAAATATTAACAACAAACGAATAGACTCATTTATCCAATCAAAATCACTATTAGAATTATTATAACATATCGAAGCAAACAAAATCATTGGACAGCGGCATATACAGACAAAATGGACAACTGGTGGCTACTAAGTATGCTATGTTGCTAGCCAAAAACAAATACATTCGTCGTTCGTTAAGATAGGTAAGGACTGCAGCAAATCCGTGACCTACGGGAACAGTTTAGCACAGTTAGGCCAATATGTACACCATGCTTCCAGAATGTCAAAGAACCATCCACTAGAAACAAACGAGTCAAGAAAAACTAATCTGATCATTTGAACTAAACATTGTACAAAAATAAACATTTTAAAAACAATCGGTTTTGCAAAAAGTGTCTAAAATTGAAAGTTGCAAAATGCACACAAATTTGTGAAGAAGTTTTAAGTTGTATGTGTCACAGAGAATAAAAAAGTGTCTGTAAAAACAGGCTCAAAAACCTTTTAATTTTCATTGTTTAAGCTAATTTAAATGTTACTGCAAAACTATGTCAGATATACCTTTCAAGCATATATAAACAAATAATTTGCACGTTTTAGTTGTTTGTTTACCGAAAAACAAAACTTAAAGTTTTTCATTGACAACTAAGGTTAATCAAAAAGGTGCTATCAGTATGTATTTTCACATAATAATTAGTTTTCTGACCAAACAATAAAATCATTGAAATCAAATGGAATTTTATTTTTATTTTTTTCCCTCCTCCTAAGACATTCATGGATCCTGTAAACATACAATAAAAAAAAGGCCTAGCTAGAAACAAATACAAAATAAGTACTAAAGCAAAGTGTAAGACAAGCACAGAAGATAGTTTCAGTATTGTTGATATTAAATTATTATACCTCACTGTAAACACTCCATGTAAAATTCTCATACCCTGCCGGATTGATATTTCACGCTATCACCCTCAACGCATCATAGCGGGTGATAGCGCAAAATATCAGCCCGCTAGCTTTTTGAAAAGCTCATCTAAAAATGTATTTGTTCAACAACAATTTTTTCTTCATTATCGAGTATATTAGTATATTAGGAGTATGTGTTTGGTATAATAAAATAAATATCCCATCCTCTTGAGTGTGCCAGTGGATATTATCAACCCTCGAAATGATAACATCCGCTGGCATCCTCAAGAGGATGTAATATTTACATAATGAGACGTTAGTAGGAGCTTTAATTTGGTTAAAATCACTTGGAACTGTAGTTCATTATATTGTTGTTATAGACTTTTAATAGTCAGTAACTAAATAGTTACTTTACTTGTGGAGCGCTGTTATCCAGGGGTAGAGCATTGGTCCCACGGTTGAAAAGTCGTGGGTTCGATCCCCGTCATGACCATATGTGTTGTGTCCCTGAGCAACACACTTTATCTGCCATTGCTTAGTACTGGTTCTACCCAGGAAGACATTGGGAGTGATTGAAATAAGTTCCGAGAGCTTTTGTTACAATCTGTGTAAAATAAATAAATTCAAACTGAATACTGAAGTATTACTTTAGTTCCAACAGGCTTTGGAGCAGTACACTAATCATTATTCCAAACTGTAGTCTGAACTTAGTTACAACTTATTGAAACAGAAAAAGTGAACACTGAATAACAAGTGCAACTGTTTTCTTTTCAGCTACTTCCAGATCTGGAATATTCAGACAAAATGACAGTTTTGTGTATTTATAATGGACCATTAATGTTGAATCACTCTGAATGGAAACTCCATCGTTTTGTGAAAAAATATGCAAGGATATTTAATGAAAAAGAAATCGAGAACACTGAATAAATTGTGCAACTGTTATCGTTTCAGCTACTTCCTGATCTTGAATACTCTGACAAAATGACAGTTTTGTGTATTTATAACGGACCTTTAATGTTGAACCACACTGAATGGAAACTCCATCGTTTTGTGAAAAGACGTGCAAGGATGGAAGATTAAGAAAATATTTAGGCTGCTTTAAGCATACAGTGCCAGAGTTCAACACCAGAATATGCACAGGTTCTGATGCAAAGAGCAAAAATTCTTAGATCAGCATAAACAGCCATAAAAAAAAAGAGATATATCTTTTTTAAAGCATGGAGCTGGAATACAACATAACAAAAAGAAATGCGTGTTTTTTCAAGCGAGATGCAATTGATAGTAAGACAATAAAACTAGAATGTGATATTGATATATTATAATGGAAAAGAAATTGAAAAGTAAAAGTGTAAAAAACAGACTAGTCAGTAACGATAGTGGTCATGTTCATGGAAATCCTGCAAGTCTGAAAGCACGCCTTCATGCACATTCAGTCGGAAGTGTTGTGTGAAACTGCAGTTTGAACATAGAAGTGTTGGGGGTCAGTGTGAGTCCCTGACTATATGCACTGGGATTTAAATGTGTAGTTTTGAAACAGAAATTTGCAGAACAAATAATGGTGCTTTTCATTCACCACCAGTCTTAAGCAGAAAGCGTGGCTGGTGATAATGTCTTGTTCTTAATGACATGGGCAATATGCTCATAATAAGTAACCTCATTCGAACATGGCTGTTGCTTTCTTGCTGTTCGATAAGTCAGCTGTAAGGTTGCAGTACAACTTCAAAATCAGATCCTCTCATAGTGAAGTAGATTTTATGAGGAAAACACGTTGTTGTAGGATACATGTTTTGGCAAATTTCAAAAAGTAAGGTAAAATCCCTGTTCCACTGTCAGATATATAATTTATTTAGGTGCTAGTTTAAATGTCTAAAAAATAAAAAATAAAATGGCAGAAACAACCTGCACCAAAAATAAATGGAATATTTGATAAATGTTGATGCTTGACCATGTCAATTTGAAAGTGCCTTTAATAGAAATAGAATGGTTGATATTATCTGAAAGGGTTTTAATATAAAGTCCTTTAAAATTTGTCTAATTATATACTTCAAACTTGTGGTTGAGTTCATTTTATTTTTTAGATAATTTTATTGATCTGGGACCAGTCTTGACCAATTCTATCATTGATGTGTTGCCAAGGTTGCTAATAATTTGGAGGACCATATTAATCACCAATGGTAAACGACTTAAGAAGATGGCAGAATTTTGTTATAAAACATGATTTTTGTGAAAATTGACTAATTAACCTTTACTTCACAAAATTGCAACTTCTGAAAATGTCGAACAATCTGCCATGTGATCCAAGAGTAATAACTGGATCAGCCTTGTGATGCACAAGTAATATGCTTTATGTCTGTCTACTGTGGGATGCATGCATAACTATGTCAGCTGTGTAATCCACGCGTAACAATGTTAAGATGTGATGCATAAGTAATATGCTTTATGTCGGTCTACTGTGTGATGCACCCGTAACTATGTCGGCTGTGTAATCCATGTGTAACAATGTTAAGATGTGATGCATAAGTAATATGCTTTATGTCTGTCTACTGCGTGCTGCACACGTAACTGTGTCAGCTGTGTAATCCACGCGTAACAATGTTAAGATGTGATGCATAAGTAATATGCTTTATGTCTGTCTACTGTGTGATGCATCCGTACCTATGTCAGCTGTGTAATCCACGCGTAACAATGTCAAGATGTGATGCATAAATAATATGCTTTATGTCTGTCTACTGTGTGCTGAACACGTAACTATGTCAGCGGTGTAATCCACGTGTAACAATGTTAAGACGTGATGCACAAGTTATATGCTTTATGTCTGTCTACTGTGTATTAAATGCACGAGGCATGTGCTTTATATCAGTTGTGTGCTAGAGCATGGTTTATCATGTTCTTCATCATGATCCCTGCATTGTTTCAGGTGCTATCTCGCTCGCATCAAAAGAGCAGTGGCAGAAAAACAATAACGTGGCTCCAGCGTAACTGGAGTTTCTACGATAGAATTTGCAGCAACTCTGCAGTTCAGGGTGAGAAGGTTCTAGGCCCATTTTCCATATTTTATCTCGATGTACATGGAAGATGAGCCTGGCATGTTCATGCCTTTTAGGCGCCATATAACCTTTTCATGTGTTAGTGCGCCTTAAAACCCCAATTCAATTCAATTCTTAAATTGATCACCTTATACAGTCGCAAAACTTGATCAACTTGGTATTGAAAGAATATTTATTTTATCCCCGCTTTCACAAAGTGAAATGGCGGCTATACAGGAATCACACTGTCCATAACATAACGTTAGTCGCATAACACATTTTTGTCCCGTCGCGTAACACATTTTTATTACTTGCATTATAGGAATGCAAGTAATAAAAATGTGAACAGTTTTCATTGGGTTGTTTCAAAACTTCATATACACATAACAACTGATGACCTTTTGTTTCTCTACATCACCCATTATTGATTGCCTAATTTATTACAGAATTATGGCGCTTTGTTTGCCCGTGTGTGCCCCCATTTGGTCACGGGGCAAAGAATAGGGCCACTGCAGATCCCTGTGGAGGGGTAGGCAGAGGGGTAGAATCCCCCCAAATTCATTTTATAATTTTTTGTTCATTAAAGGTCTTCATCATGATCCCTGCATTGTTTCAGGTGCTATCTCGCTCGTATTAAAAGAGCAGCAGCAGAAAAACAACGTGGCTCCAGCGTAAATGGAGTTTCTACGATAAAATTTGCAGCAACTCTGCAGTTCAGAGTGAGAAGGTTCTAGGCCCATTTTCCATATTTTATCTCTATGTACATGGAAGATGAGCCTGGCATGTTCATGCCTGTTAGGCGTCATATAACCTTTTCACGGTTTTCGCGGTCTAACATATTACACATACATTTTGTTTTACATGCCAAATACATTCTGGTTGTGTCGGGTGAATTTATTGTTAGGCCAAAAAAAAAAAAGGTCTTTCTGGTCTTTTTTCCAAAACAATTAGGGTACGTTGGTAGGAAAATCTTCTTTTTTTTCTTTTTTTAAAATTAATCCTTACTGTATTAAATTCAAATCAAGAATATCAAAAGCATGTTTTCTTGAACATATTACATACTATGAGGGTTCCACAACACTTACCTGCCTTAAAAACATAAAAAAATAAATAAAAAATTGTGCACTAAAACGTTTAGGGTCTGAGCCTTAAAAATAGGGTCGGTCGGAAGACCAGAAATAAACTTGTGTTTTTTTGGCCTTAGTTGTTTTAGTTTGTCTGACACAGTTCCACTGTTGTGTTTTGCATACATTGTAAATAATAAATTGATTGCTTTATATGCTTTATATGTTTGTTTATCACATAAATTAACGAAATAGCAGAGTAATAACAAAATTCAAAATTTTCGCTAATAAAACTTAATGTCATTGTGCGTGATGTTGAGGTATATGTTATTAATAGAATCTCATATTCGTGATAATTTAGTAAGGACTTTTCCAGGAACAAGTTCCATTAAAACATTCCGAGACCACATAATGGCAATTAAAAAAACATCAATGCGTGAACCCTATTTTCCGAAATTTGATTCTTCAAACAAAATTTTGCATCTATGGGTGAGTGTTCCAAATCCAAAGTGCTTTCCTGGGGTCCATGTATGTTTAAACGGAATAGCCCTATGGGTGGGTGGACGGAACTAACTTTTATTTTTAGGGCACCACCACCAGAATTTGAATTTTTCGCACCCCAGAACCACGCTCTGTCTTGCATTTTGCCAGAATTATCTCCACTTTTTTACTAAGAGTTTTGGTTAAATTTTCAATTTACAGTCATATTCCAAAGAACAATTGTCTAAAGCTTTGAAACTTGACACACGTGTTCATCAGCATTGCACAACCATATATGACCAGCACTCTGTCATACCTTTTACCAACATTATCACCCTTTTCAGCCCCGTGTGGCTCCCGTTTGGTCACAGGGCAATGAATAGGGCCACTGCAGATCCCTTTGGAGGGGTAGGCAGAGCGTAGAATCCCCCCAAATTCATGTTCATTTTATCAGTTTTTGTTCATGTTCAATAAAGGTCTTCATCATGGTCCCTGCATTGTTTCAGGTGCCATCTCGCTCGCATCAAAAGAGCAGTGGCAGAAAAACAATAAACGTGGCTCCAGCGTAAACGGAGTTTCTACGACAGAATTTGCAGCAACTCTGCAGTTCAGGGTGAGAAGGTTCTAGGCCCATTTTGCATATTTTATCTCGATGTACATGGAAGATGAGCCTGGCATGTTCATGCCTGTTAGGTGCCATATAACCTTTTCATGTGTTGGTGTGCCTTAAAACCCAATTCAATTCACCCTTTTCATGTTAGATTTACTGCCCCATGTGATTCCCGGAACCCGTCGTCACGGAGCAAAGAATAGGGCCACTGCAGATCCCTTTGGAGGGGTAGGCAGAGGGGTAGAATTCCCCCAAATTCATGTTCATGTTATCATTTTTTGTTCATGTTCATTAAAGGTCTTCATCGTGATCCCTGCATCGTTTCGGGCGCCATCTCGCTCACATCAAAAGAGCAGTGACAGAAAAACAATAAACGTAGCTCCAGCGTAAATGGAGTTTCTAGGATAGAATTTGCAGCAACTCTGTAGTTTGGGGTGAGAAGGTTCTAGGCCCATTTTCCATATTTTATCTCGATTTACATGGAGGATGAGCCTGGTATGTTCATGCCTGTTAGGCGCCATATAACCTTTTCATGTGTTGGTGCGCCTTAAAACCCAATTCAGTTCATGTTAGATTTCTGCAGTAAATGTAATCATTCTTACCACCATTAATGCTTCTTGTTAGCCGTTTTGCGAAGCAAATCCAGTTTTTGTTTTTCCTCATATCACAGTGACTTAATTGTTTGAAAGCTTGACACACTTGTTCATTATTTTTACGCAATGCTACTTGATAAGAACTCTTTTTACCTGATTTATCTCCCTGTTTTACTTAGATTTTCAGTTAAAATGTTGAATGCATGCAGTCATCTCAAATCTCATACAACATTTGACCAAAAGCATTTGAACTTGGCAACCTTAGGCCAAAAAAAAAAAATGGTTTGTTTCCGCTAACGGCTTCAAAAACGATAGGGTAGGCAAAAAAAAAAAATATTTTTTTATTATTAATGAACTTATTTTTGTTAATGAAAAAACACTTTTAATATGATAAAAAATACTGGGGAAGGTATTAATACCTATATTATACATGGTTATGGCCCTTTTTCAATATTTGGTAATGTACACTGGAAACCCCAGGGGTCGTGGGTTCAAATCTAACTGGAGGCATATTTTTTTTTATTTTTTTTTTCTCCTTAAGAAACCTTGGTTCATGGGTTCAAATTACTACTTAATTTTATTTTTTAAAATCAAAAAAATCTGGCAATAAAAAAAGTTAGGGTCGGCGGCTAAATAATAGGGCCGTCGGGTTAGCGGAAACAAACACTTTTTCTTTTAAGCCTTATGTGACAAGCACCATAACTCTGTCTGCAATATCCCCATTTTCATCTTAGATTTTTGCTGTAAAAGTTAGCAATCTGCAATATGGCGTTCACACGTTCGCACCAGTATTGGTGCTTCTAGTTTTACTATAAGCTGTTGTTTTTAAAAGAAATTGACATTTAAAAATGAACACTTGATGATATCAGCATTGCCTTTGTCCGTTTTAAACACGTCGTGAATGCAATAAAGGTTAAACAAAACAACTTTTTTTTTAGAAATTCAAAATTACTTTTGTGTTCGCTTTTGTTTTTTTGATTGATGTTTAAATTTGTAATTTATATTTTGTAATAACATTAGATACGTTTCCCCATTGGTTACCTGTTGAATAGAGCTCAAAATAAGCATGCCAGTGTTTACCTGGATTGTTTGCGCTTTTACATATTACAATTGTTATTCTTCTAACAACATTTTCCTTGCAGAACTTTTGTTTTTCTCATTGCAAAAATGAAACTAGACCTTTAAATAGTTCAGAAAGTTACAAATATATTTCGACTTTGTATGTTTATATGTTGTGAATGGAAGAACTTTTTTACCACCATTATATTAAAAGATAGCATACAGTTGTCAGACAGTTATGAAAATATGGTCATACGGAGCAATAAAACAACTTGTTAAAATGTGCAGCTGTTATTTGTTTCTTTTAAATAACCATCACTATAATAGTACTACTTACAAAGAGTCTGCATCCGTGGCCGGGTTTCTAAAGATGCTGCATTTGAATCCCACTGGGAACTCGAATTGGGAGAAAGTGTCCATTCTTACGTATGCGGGAGGAATACAGTACTGGTTCTACTCAGGAAAAAGTGGATGGTCTGCCCCTACCACAAAAAATTATCGTCATATGTAGCCTCAAATGTGCTGAAAATGACGCAAAACACGATTCAGCAATCTACTTGCAAGAACGAATTGTTACAAAACCGTTGCATTTAAGGATGATCAGTTTTGGTGTCCATAATGCAAACGTTGAGTTGCCGCACGAGTTTATGTGTTGGCTCATCTACTTAGACAATTTAAAGAGCTGGTTTTTACCTCTGGCGTCTGCCTTGGTTCAAGTTTAGTTCACAATCATGTAGCTGATGCTCATTTATAAAAAGTCTAGCTTCATGCAAAAATAGGGATAGAATGTTTGTTTGGTGCGTCTATTTCAAACCTGCTTTCTCATCGTGCAAAAAGGTCATTCAGCATATGGTCTCGTCAACAACTGAAACGCTAGTACCAGAGAAGTTCCGTGTGTTTGAGAACAATACAAAATAGTGTGCTATCCCATCCTGCAGGAATATGTGTAGGACCAGGGCCCTGTATTTGCATCCCAGTTAGGACCACGTGAGACATGGTTCATTTCTGATATAATAACGAAAAGTGGGGGGGTTTACTGCAGAAAGGGACAAGGAGAAACTAAAGGAGATGCTAAGGTCTTGTTTGGTAATTTGGAATCCGATAGTAAAGAAAGAAAAATGCCAAAGCATGAAGTGAAAATGCACGAGCCTCTTAAATGTCCAGCTGCAATTTAATTTGTTTCCAAGGGAATCATTTTGATATTAGAATGTTCTACTTGTGCAATAAAACAAATGTATACACAGGCCCATTGAATGAGATCAGCGGGAATGCTTTGCAAGATAACAACATCTGTGTGCACCGTCTGACAGGGTATGGGTGGTGTAACGCGATATGAATATGTTGATGGTACATACATGAAGAAGAAATACTGTTGAATAAGAAATACATCGGACTAAGTCACTAGCGGATACAGGCGCGCGCCCCGTCTAAAAATTCCGGATCATACATGTACATGTTACTGTAGATAAAATATCAAACAATTTCGATGCACGCCCTCAGTATAAAAAAATTCTCCCTCGCTTCGCTCGCTCGACGCATAATGGCCAATGAGTGGTTTAATTAACACATTGTTAAATCCTTTTATTTGAAAACGGATTTTTTTACCCTATCAATGCACTACCGCAAACGTTTTATGAGGCTAGAAACGGACCCGAATATTGTAGAAACGGACCCGAATATTGACCAAAACCTTACGCCCACCCCTAAGCTGAAATCCTGTATCCGCCCCTGCAAGTTCATGGTATATCAATGTCATTGGGACTGTCTCGTATGGGTCATTGTTCAAATGCATCTAATAAATGTTCACAGATGTTAAGGATAGGAAAGTGAAGAAAAGAAATTGCATTGAAACCAAGAAAATTGAACTAATACTTTCCACATCCAACATCTCTTTGCTGTGAACTATCTACAATATGTGTCTGCGGTACATCTGTGGGTCAAGTTAAGAAGGTATCGCCAAGTTCGTGTGAAAATTGAAATATAGCTCCCTGCTCCAAGTAAAAGTAGGCATTCAAGTCAAACACGAAATGTAGCTTCCACAGAACACAGTCAAGCAAAAACACCAATTAAAACGAAGAACAATTACAATGTTAAAAAAAAGCCTGTCATGTGACGTCACAAACACAAACGGGTTGACAATAGGCCTACCGCCTTGGAACGGTCAGTGTCAGCTAAAAAGGCCACTGGCGATTTAACCCAGGTCATAGCATGCACCAAACCTCAATCTTACCCTGTCGTCATTCAAATAAAAAACGGGACAGTGCAAATAAAGAAATCACCGGCAGGCTATATTCCAACAATTAAGGCAGTATTTTTAGGCAATATAAGTATAACATATATGATCATGTATATATGAATATAAAAAAACCTAGACAGCCACAATGCAAGTAATTAATGACTTGGCAGAAGCCAGAGCAGCATTAAGGGTAAGACAAACATTAAACGCTACCGTCATATGAGGATTTAGGTATATGTTTTCATAGAGTCAACAATGTGTTAAAGTCATCGCACAGTCAAGCAGGAAAGAAAAGTGGCGAACTGTAATTGGGTCAACAACTAACATGCAGTGTGTTGTAAAATGAAAGGGCCATAACCTCTTTTGATAAACATTTTTAATAAAGATTTATGAAACTGATTATAACCAAGGATCTTACGAAGTTTGTAAATTGTCACCCTTGAATTCAGGTTCAGTCCTTGTCGTATAAGTTATATTACTTTCTTATTTTAAAAAGTAGAACAGGGTTACGATACAATATTGGCAAAGGGTTTTCGAAGTTTATGGTAACGGTAGCCCTGATGGAGTAACTTTTTAGTTATACAAAGATTACGAATATTGAAGTCCTCAGCTCGACTACAAGCTCTAGAAAAACGAATAAGTTGAGAAACATAGACCGCATAAGAAAAAGAAAGATATAAAAATCGGACAGGGAAAGTAGCATTCAATGACGACAGTCAACCACAAAACTCAAAAACAAACACGCAAACAGACAAACGAGAAGGCAAGAGTAATAAAAATGCAAATGACATCACAAACACAAAAGGGTTGACAATAGGGTTTCCGCCTTTAAACGGTCAGTGGCCAAAAAGGCCACTGGAGGTTTAAACCAGGTTCTAGGGTGCACCAAACCTCACACCCTATTGTCATCCCAATTAAACGGGACAGTGAAAATAAAGAAATCCCCGCCATGAAATATTCTCTAACCAACAAGGCAGCGTTAAAAGGTAATAAAAGATGCTCGTGTATATATAAATACAAAAAAAAAACTAGAAAGCTCCACTGAAGGTACTCGATGACTTGGCAGAAGGCAGAGCAACAAGAGAATAAACCATTGAGGGCACGACAAACATCAAACGCCACCGTCCTAATGGGCTAAAGGGGGGTTAGCATTATTAAAGTTAATACGACGTGTATCTATAATTTTAAGAATTGACTTTTTCCGAGTAGAAAGCGAGTTTGGGTCCGCACGTTCTCTACGACACCATTTTATACTAAAATCTTCAATGGAGTGGGCGAAGTTGTTCGGGGGGAACATCCCCATCTAAGTGGGAAAATGAACAATATCAAAATTAAAATCATCTCTCTTGTCATAGATTTTGCAAATTATATCTCTAGAAAATAGAGATGTAAATCGTGAAAGGAATCGACAGTATCAGAAATATAAGCTTTGTTGAGTTAATTTTCTTTAGGATACTGTTCACCATAGCAGAAAAGAAAGGAGTGCCAATGTTCAATATGTCATCCAGGTGGGCTTCATTTACATCTGCCTGAGTATCTGGTAAAAGTCACAACATGACATTTCTTCCATATCAATACAAAATAAATCTGCGACAAGATGTGCATAGTTAGTAAAGATAGGGATACCAACAATTTGTCTATAAACGCTATAGTTCCATCCATATCTGACGAAAATACTAACCAATAGGAAAATAAGTGGTTCACAAACTTCTTGGCAGTCCACATACTGTCATTGTCCAAATTGCCGTTAGTTAAAAACGCTTTAATATTTTAAGAGACCAAACCTGTAGTTTTTTCACTAACAGTTTTGTTTCAATAACAGCAATATGCTTGAGATATATATTTTTAACAACCGGTTTTGCATTGAAAATGTTAAAAGTCAAAGCATCGCATGGTCATTCATTCTGTAAGGCAACTTACAGTGCGGAACATCAGAACTTACCAACACTACCAACCACTACTGTGGTGGACTCGTCAGAGCAACTCTGGTTGGCATGAATTTATTTATGCAGAAACACATTGTCTCAGGCGACAGCGCAAAAGATGATAAGATGATTTAGTGAGTGCGTGAACGCAGAGAAAGCTACAAAGAAACTGCCAACTAATCCATGTTGCATTGTACGAGTAAATACTAATAATGATTATGGAAATTTCAGAATGAGTACAACTGGCACGTGGGATTGCCAGGATCAAGTGTATCAAATGCGTTTTTTAGAAAACATTGATCCATCATTAACAACTCAAAGTGAAGTAACACAAATACCAACAAGAAGATGATTCAATTATTTTGAGAGAATAAATCTACTATGTGATAGTCGCTGACCCAAACGTTCAAGGTGGTAACTTGCAAGCGAGATTGACATTGAAACAAAGGAGCATGGACAAACCAGTAAGTTACTCAGAAGAGAAACAGAAAAACTCGGACCGATAAGAACTTTCTTTTCTCATAACGTATGTCTTCAGTCTGGAACATGTGGGAACAATTTGCGTTTCATTGAAGTGATTTTTAAAGGGCTATTCTGAGAAAAAAATAGGGACACGGATTATTTCGAAAATATAATTTTATGGATATTTGACGAATTATTTACAGGATAGTTTATGAAAAGGGGATACATGTAATAAGATCTTGTTCATGTGTGTTGCTATCAACGGTGCCTCTTTTCAGTATTTACAAACGTTTAATAGGAAATTTATTTTAAATAAAATGTGGTTTTGAAATAACGATGTTTTCCTCCTTTTTTCTTTTGCCAATTTACACATTAAATTTGATGAATTAGTCTTAATGTATACAACATTTAATATACTGTTTAGTTTTTTAAGAGGGGAATTAATGCGTATCAAGTATTATCATTAGACGTGTGGGAAATATCCCTTTTTTTTACATCAAACATTTTGACAGTATATTACATTTTGTTTTTAAAACTGTAACCTACTGTTCCTCTTAAGCAATTGAGTTTTGATGAATTTTTTTTTTTTTTGTGCATCCCCATTTGATCGGAAGTCAATTTCTTAAAGCTTTAATATATTAGTAAATTACACTTTACAAATAATCGTGACTTGTTTTCGTTTCATTTTCTTATACTCATGATATTTCTGCACTTGATGCACACATAATTGTCTACATTAAATGCTAAGTTTGACTTGCGATCCGAATTGTCGTTAAGACGTTAAAGAAAACGAGACCATGTTGTTTCGTAAAACATATAAAATATTATGTTAAATTGCATAGGTTAGGGTTATAAATTAGGGATTTGTTAGGCATCAGGGTTCGTCAACATTTCAGCATTGATTAAATGTAGTATTGCATGATACAATGACACACTGTTTAAATGCAATAGTATTGCATCGTTACACAATACACTGAAAGAGACCACAAAGAAGGAATTTCAATGGATATATAATAATGTTTACTAGAGTTGTGGCGCTTGGTTTAGTTAAAAATGCTATATTTTGCCTCGTTAATACGATAGGGCCTTCATTTTTCATCTGATCTTTACCAAACTTTAGCAGATTTTCTTATTTATTGTTTTATTATTATCATTATTTTATTTTGTTTTATATATATATATATATATATATATATTTTTTTTTTTTTTTTTTTTTTTTTTTTAGCTCTACTGGCCAAGTTCGAATACCAGCCAGATCGGACCAGTAACAGCGGAGTTATGGCTCTTGCTTTAGTTAAACATGCTATATTTTGCCTCGTTAAGAATAGAGAAAGTTCATAATCACTATAAGTGTTTTTCCTGTACTCCGATCTTTCCAGTAACTGGATGTACAGTAAACTGTAGAACGTTTCGTGGAATAAAACAATTACTAGTATAAATGCTATCAATGTCCCCCGCACCCCGCCCCCACCCAAGTACGTAGATGGAGCTTGCATACCAAAAACAAGGAGGGGTAAGGAAACTAGAAACCCCCTCCACCCCCACCCCTCCCACCCCCACCCCTCAGATGCCATGAATGTAAATTGTTAGCGTTGTCTCTATATCGATATGTTATTCCCATTTTCTCGCACATTCGTGAATACATAACCCGATACACCTACCATTGAAACAATGTAAATTTGACTGAAATCGGTCAGATTCATATTTATGTACAGTAAAGTTTTGAGGCAAGGGAGTGATTTGAATTTAAATTTATTTACATTTACTTTCTGTTGCGAAATAAACAACGCAATTTCGAGAAAGTACACTTCACTTAAAAGCCTTTAAAGGTGGAGCTACTACGCTTGCCTCCAATGTGTCTCAAAAGAAATGATTATTCCATGGCTGGAATTATGCTGTGAAAGTGGAACAATGTTTTTACTGGATCTCCAGTTAGGTTACATTATATTTTACATGTATTATGAATGATGAGAGATGTTTTTATTACATTAACGGTGTTATTGAGCACAAGTAGTATTCATGCTTTATTCAATTTAGTTTCTACTTTATCTTTTCTTTTTTAAATATGTTACATTATGTATAACAAAGGATAAACTATGTCTGTTTAATTTGCAGCAACTCTGCAGTTCAGGGTGAGAAGGTTATAGGCCCATTTTCCATATTTTATCTCGATGTACATGGAAGATGAGCCTGGCATGTTCATGCCTTTTAGGCGCCATATAACCTTTTCATGTGTTGGTGCGCCTTAAACCCAATTCAATTCAATTCAATTGATCATTGACATTGGACTGATGTTGTTTTCAGAGAGGCCTCAAATGTGAATCGTGCCCTTGAGCAGCTCTAAGTGAATTGATATTGACGACTTCAGAATGTCAAGCCGTATTAAATGCCATTGGATCATATGGAGGTGAGAGCCTTTTAAAAATTGTTTGCACTTGTGTAGTTCTTTAAATGAAGCTGTGTTATGCTTGCAAGGTGCTGTTCAAAGTTAGAGTAAAACATGTTTTCAGTGATAATGCAGCGTGATTGTCATATGAGATCGTGTAAACTACATGTACTGGATACATGCGAAAACAAGTTGTGTTAAAGGGACACTAGGCAGTCTTTATTTGTTTAAAACTTCTGGAGTTCGGTTAATTTTTCTGCATAGTTTTCATTTGTGCATCATTAATATTATTTATTAGAATAGTTCAGAAGAAATTGTTTTACACATTACTTACTGTTGATAATAGTGCACCTATAATATATTTAAGTATTTGATAGAATAACGAAGAAAAAATGAAACACTTTAATTAACTTTTAATGCAAGCAGGTTTAAATTTAAAATGTTACCAGGTTAACAAATGGAGATGCTAATGTTAAAGCTTGATAAATACTTCAAGATTGCCGTGTGTCCCTTTAACATCAAATTATTACAATATGAGTATGGTCTATGTGATGGGTCCCCAATTTATTAAAGGGACACAGAGCAAATTTCCAATCTTGTGTCTATTTAACACATTTTCACATCAGAACAGACCACACATCTACAAAAGTTTCTTATCAACTGCCCTATTTAATCATGTTTTATTTCTAAAACTAGCGGCATCACCAGGTTTGAGAAAGAAAATAAATAGTTGTATATTAATGTTTTCTCCCCATGTAAAATGACCTTACTAAGTCATTAAAGTAAAATATCCTATGAACAAAACTTGTAAAATTTAACAATTTTAGATTTTTGGCAAGACTTGTATTTTATTCCCCTTCTAGTAAAAATGGCTTATAGAGCATTGCACCCTCTGTCAGATTTAACTTTCCTTATAATAGATTCTTGCTGTACTGTTGGGTGAAAAATACATTAAAATTGTTCTATAATCATGTCAGTTCAATCATATACTCGTATGATACACAATATAATATGTATTGACCCTTTACTTGATGTGCCATTTACTCAGTTTTTGGTCAAGGGACGTTTATAGCATATCGGCTTTGAATCCATTGAACACGGATTCAGTTCTTACTGGCGCCACTGGGTTACTTTCGATGTGTCCTGCTAGCCCCGTTCGTCTGATGGGAACGTAAACCGGATGGTCCTGTGTATCGGAGTCTTTCCTCCAAGCACGTTAAAGAACCATAGGTATCTAATCGGTAGTAAGCGTAGGGCAGGGTTCCTGGATGCCTATATATCTTTCCTACTCTCTTTGGGCGGCTCGAAATAACTTAAACAACGTGTTGATGAGGCGTTAAACACTAATTAAATTGTAAACTGTCCCATTCCCCTAAACATGCCCTAGCTCCCCCTCGCAACACCTGATTCAAATTGAATACTCTGCTCGACTTATATTAACTTTTTATTCTACGTCTTTCTTTTCTTTCAGTCTGCACGTCATGTGGAAAAAGACTCCATGTACACCACTGGCCAGAGTCAATGCTGAAGTTTATGTTCGCTCAATTATTTGCTTAATAAAGTATACATATGAACTAACATATTGTCTTAATAATTATGTCTTCCACCACAAAGTGGTAGGTGAGACAGATTATATTTGGCCTTTCCGTTCGTCCGTCACAAATCTTGTCTGCGCTACTTGTTGGATTTTGACGAAACTTTGTACGAGGCATCAACATGTGCATATCAAATATTGAAGGTCAAGGGCTCCGTGACCCAATAATGATTATGAAAAACCTTGTCTGCACTGTCCACTTCCCCAGAAGCAAAATTCATGGTTTGAGTGCATTTGGTGAGATAATGATGCCTTTTGATTTTGAGGTCATTAGGTCAAAGGTCATTGTCACCGTGACATGATAATGTAAAATGTTGTAAACTTAAGTCTACTTTCCCTAAAGCAAATCTCATGAAACTTAATGGATGGATTGCCTGTGGCGAGAGGGTGATCCTTTTGATTTTAAGTGGGTCAACGGTCAAGGTCACTGACCGGATAATGAAACGCATAGTCCGCACTGTAACTTCTCTTTTCCTGAAGGAAGTCTCTTGAAACGTCATGGGTTGACTGCCTGTGATAAGACTACTGCGCCGTTTGATGATTTTGAGGTTAATAGGTCAAAGGTCAATATCACCCTGAAACGATCATGAAATATATTCAAACGTCATGGGTTGACTGCCTTTGGGAAGAGTATGATCCCTATTAATATTGAGGTCAGTAAATCTGAGGTCAACGTCACAGTGACTTGATCATGAAAAATCGTGTCCGCAATCAAACTCTTTATTACTTTCTCTGAAACTGCCTTTGGTGAAATGATAATCCCTGTTTATTTTGAAGTCAGTAGTTGAAAGGTCCGTTACCATGAACGGAAAATGAAAAGTATTGCCCACACAGTTTTTCCTCTTACCTAAAGCAAATTTCATGAAACTTCATTGTTGGACAGTGGAAAGAGGATGATCGTTTGATGTTTAGGTAAAAGGTCAAGTTCCCTGCAGACATCCACTATCCAAGGATAAGCATATGTTACAACACACATGTTATAATATTAATGGTATAATATATGAATATTTTCTTGCACAATGTTGAATCGGTAAAACAAACAAGTGGTTTTGTTCACCGATACTGTCGCCTGTGAACCAAACCACTTCTTTTTAATTTACAGGATTCAACAGTGTGTAAGACATATTCCGGTCATCCATTTTTTTTTTTAAATCATAAATTAAAACATATATATATTAAAACAAACAAAACATGCTATTTGATGAAAACAGACGTATTCAAATTTTCAAAGTAGCAATACTCGCAGAATATAGTAGATTTCAACTGCTGAAAACAAACATGTATTTTTTTTTCAGGAAATTTTTTTTCCATGAATATAGTATTTATCATCGTTATATATATTCAGGGAAATGTTTAATATGTCTGTTTTCAAATACTACAGATCGTAACGCACCGCACATGTATATTCAGTATTTACTTTCAATATAGTAGTGAGTATGACTGCGTTCTGGGACCATATAAATATAAAAGAATAATATATATAAATATATATATATATAACTATATATAAACCACCCGCACTTTTTGGATTCACGCGTACAGTGTTTCACAACACCACAAATCTGGCAAGTGCTCCATTGACACAATGTCATGTCCACATGTTTATGTTATGAAATCCTCGAGTCTACACATAATCATGTTTGTTACTGCCAGTAGCATGTCTGTTACTCGTCAGTCATTTATTTACTTGGTTAAAGGGACACATGCCAATCTTGCTTTCTTTAAAACTCGAGTCGCCCCCTCAGTTTTAAACGAACAGTTAAAAGAATATACTTCTTTCTGCCTGTTAAACTTATATTAGTTTATCACTTTTTCTGATTTCGAAAATTAACTCTGCAACGTATGTTGCCGCCATCATGATTTCATTTTCCGATATACCGTTGCAACATTGTTTGTTAAAATAAATTGGCCACTCTGACATAAGCCCAAAGCATGTATAGATCAAAAATTTAGTGTAAAATACATGGACACATACATTTTAAATATATGTGTTTACATAACGAAATTATTTAATTGTTTCTGTAGCCGGTCGTCTTTCCTTAAATGACTATGAATGTTGCCGTCTTTGGGCCGGACGGTCCTGTTACTTGTACTTGTCTCCGTTTATTGAAATTCTACATATATACAGAGGAGAGATGTGTATATATGATTTTGTTTTTATTCTCGCTTCTAAAATGACGAAATAAATCGATTTGAATAAAAGGCGCATTCTCAGCAATACACAACGTATTGTGTGTACGGATTGGAGGGGGGAAGCCGACGGGGTTGGAGGGATACTACCGTAATGTTGCTCTCATATATTGTGTGAACATACTACATCAATAATATAACAAGTACTGAACAATGTTGAAATCGATTTATCTTTATAAATGAATTCATAATTCCACAATTTTATTCCGTGCGAACATCGATTTGGAACGTCGATTCGTCGTATTTAAGCGATTACGGTGTACTTCGTTAATTTTCGGGGGAAAAAAGTACTTGCCTCCGATTATTTTTTTGTATTTTACATATCTACAGAAGAAAAGATGTATTTACGCGTACATGCTTTTGCTTTTTTCTCTCGCTTCTAAAATGATGAAATAAATCGTATTTGATTAAAACTGCGCATTCGCAGCTATATACAACTTAATCAATACGGTATGGAGGGTGGTGGGTGTGGGATGAGGGGCGGGGTTGCAGGGATACTACCGTAATGGTGTCCTTGCGAAAAACTGTGAACATTCTACTCTAATAATTTATTAAATACAGAACAATGTTGAAATCAATATATCTCTTAAAAAGGATTTCACAATTTCATAGTTTTATATCCCGCGTGTAAATTAACTTCGAAAGGCGATTGTTCATATTTTAGCGAACACGGTGTACTTTGTTAATTTTGGGCGAAAAAAAGTACTTTTTTCTGATTGACTTTAAATTTTGTTTTTTAATTGTCGACATGTCAATGAACACTTTCATGAAAAAAAATTCATTCTCGCTGTTACTTTTTTTGCATTTTTTTCGGATTCAAAAAATTAGCACTGCAACATATATTTTCACCATCCTCATTTCCTTTCCCGACGTACCGTTGCAATTTGGTTTGTTAAAACCTATTCTGAGCACTCCGGCATAAACCAAAAGCATGTATAGATCAGAAATTTAATCTGGAATGCATGGATACATACATTTGAAATATATGTATTGAAATAATGGAATTATTTCATTTCTTGTGTACCCGGTCGCGTCTGTAAATGTATATGCGTTATGCCGTCTTTGAGTCCGTGGGTCATGTTAGTTAATTTTGGGGGGAAAAAAGTACTTTTCTCCGATTTCATTAAAATTGTGCACATGGACTGACGAAAGATTTATCTATGCGTACATGCATTTGTTTTTATTCTCGCTTCTAAAATGACGAAATAAATCGATTTTGATTTAAAAGCGCATTGTTGGCAATCTAAACCTTAAAACAACCTAAATTCATCCCTTTGAAAAATATCTTTAACTATTAATGGGAATTACACGAAGTGTGCACCAATTATGTTCGACCAATGTAGTTTGTGAATATTATTACTTTAATAACGATCTGTGATTGTGTTTTGTCATAATCACAGTTTATAGATAAGAGGTGTATAAATCTGACCAGTGAAAAATTTCCCAATAATGTCATTTTGTTATCGATTTTATCACGTGACCTTGTTTGATAAATATTCCTAGGCAATAGGGCTGGCGTTCCTACTGCTAACACAACATTTTTGACTTTCGATTATTTTTAGCCAGCTGTTGATTTTTTGTTCAAATCAAGATTGTATTTTATGTTAGTAGATAAGTCTCTTTGTCCTAAAGGTTAACATATGGCGGTAAACAGTTGCATACGATTTGCTTTATTTCTTTCAGTTAAAACATGTTTGGCACGAGGACTTCAATTCTATCTCTAGAAATTCAAAAATACCAAGTGTTGCGTTTTCAAATGTACTGGGTGTAAATAACTTACATGTGTTGAGAATCCAAACTCGATATACACAATATAAACGGCTTTAACCAGCCAGGCCAAACCCTAGAACTGGACCGTCGAATTAAGAGTTACCAACTCATAATTCATTTTACACATATTCAGTCACGAGGTATTTTAAGAATGCGTTATAAGCCTATACTTTTAATCGGCACATTTACATTATTAGATGATCTAAACACCTGGACATAGTTTTGATGGACGTTTTTGTAGTATAATTCTGCCGTTTTTTTGGCGTGTTAGTTTTAATTATTGTGTTTGTTTCAAGATTACTCCAACAATGTATGCAGTGTTAAGCTAACATTCTTATTAAAACGATGTGTGTATAAACATATAAACGATTTGAGATGCAATGCAATTTTCTATAAAAGTGCATGTTTGCTCTTAAATGACCTTTTGGCCTTGATTTTTGACATATTTTATGCTCTCCGTACGACGTTTTATATTTAGATCAAATTTAAAGCACTCTTTCTTGAAATTGTATATGTGTGTTATACCCAAACTTATTGTCTCAATACAAACTTTTGTATAGCCAACTGTCAATCATTGTACTAATTTGACCTTTTGACTTAGATTTTGACCTCTAAATTATGAAAAATGATTTTTTAATCATGTTACCTCTTAGGATATAAAACGTTTCTTTAATTACCATTTACTGAATTTTGAGGAACAAAAAATCACTACATTCTCTGTCCAGTTGTTATCAGATTTTCCCCAAAACAGACGGCCATCTTGGATGCCATCTTGATTCTTGAATAGCCAAGTTAGTACCAAACGTTAGTTTCAAAATGCATGCTAGTATTCCCAACAACTGAATGCAGACTATGGCGTTGTTTGTTCGTATAGGGTTGGAGGGTGTGTGTGTTGGGGTGAGGGGGGTCGGGGGGATGGGGGGGGGGGAGGATTCTAAGGTTTATAGTCCCTCCGTCTTTTAATCAATAGGACGTCCTAGGTGTACGACAGTGCTTTTTTTATACCTCGGGTCCAGTACCCCCTTGAAGTATGCATATTTTCATCTCAACGTGTAACTCGGGATAATCCACCCCGACACCTAATCAGATCCCAATAAACGTGTACTCTATAGGCCTATATAAATCAGTAGGGATTATACAGGGGCGGATACAAGCTTTGAGATTAGTGGGGTTGGAGGGTATACTGGTTTCCTATGATATCAGTGAACTAATAAGTCTTATTAATTCAGGGATGATATCAACATGATCAAGGGTTCTGTGATATAGCGGTAGTGTCAATCCTAGAAAACCATGTGCATCTCTAGATGTGATGACTTTAGGTACATATATAACAAAATAATTGGTGGGGAAAAGTACTTGTTTATCATTAAATAAATGGATATTTACATATTTACAAAACATGCAAAAACGGGGAACATTTTCTTTTGATCTTAAAAAGTCAACACCCCTAGTCTCCATAAATGCAATTTCCATTACAGTGTATGTTGTAACATCTAAATACTGATGAGTCTGGCGTAGGCCTACATTAATGTTTCTAGAAATGTTAACTGTAAAAAATACATAATACACAATATGTGCCTACCTTGATATCATAGAACTTCAAAAACAGTAAGCTCAATTAATGAGGGGACCATCCTTTTCAAATCTGACACAAAACAACAACAAAACAAGAGGCTCAAGAGGGCCTGTATCGCTCTACTGTCTATAAGGTGCCCATAGCGGAGGAGAGGATGGGGTTGGGTTGGGTGGGGGGGGGGGGGGGTAGAAGGATTGTGTGTCAGATATGGCTGTATCAAACTAGTTTTTTTATAAAGTGTATTCAATTACCAAGATATAGGGGGAGGGATGTATTTGGCGCAAGTTTGGCTAGCTTTAAAACAAATCAAACATGTAAAACATGTGACCCCTGAGGTGGGGCCAACTTTTACCCCCAGGGTCACCATTCAAACAAACTTGGTAGAGGACCATAAGCTGAGTGTAAATACAAAATATTAAACCTTTAACTCTTGTAGTTTAACTCTAATTATAAAAAGTTTTTCCTTGATAAATGTCTATGAAAAACTGACCCCTGGGATGGGGCCAATTAGACCCCACGGTTACCATTTGAACAAACTTTGTAGATAATAAATACAAAATATTAAACCCTTATCTCTTGTAGTTTCAGAGAAGAAGATTTTTTAAGTTTTTCCATATATCCGTCTACACCTGAGGTGGGACCAACTTTGACCCCAGGGTCACCATTCAAAAAAACTTAGTAGCGGATCAAAAGCTGAGTGTAAATGCAAAATATTAAAGTTTTCCCCTAGATATATGTCTATGAAAAACTCACACCTGGGGCGGGGCCAAATTAGACCCCAGTGTTACCGTTTGAATAAACTTTGTAGAGGAACATCAGCTGATACTAAATACAAAATATTAAACCTTTAGCTCTTGTAGTTTCAGAGAAGACGATTTTTGAAGTTTTTCCCTATATCAGTCTATGTAAAACTGTGACCCCTGGGGCGTGGTCAAATGTGACCATATGACCATCATTTAAACAAACTGGGTAGAGGACAATAAGCTGATGGTAAAAAAATATAATAACTGATAATTAAAACAAAATATTAAACCTTTATCTCTTGTAGTTTCAGAGAAGAAGATTTTTTAAGTTTTTCCCTATATTCGTCTATGTAAAACTGTGACACCTGAGGTGGGACCAACTTTGACCCCAGGGTCACCATTCAAACAAACTTAGTAGAGGACCAAAAGCTGAGTGTATGAGCAAAATATTAAAGGGACAATGTCCGTAACTTTTAGCTTATAAAACACACGCTAATTACGTTCACAAACATTACACACTAACAGTATTGAATATTTACTAATTAAAAGCAAGATTTTTTGACGGAATTCAATCGCGGTACAAAAAAAAAGAACTATCGCTTTGCGAGTTTGAACCAGCAGCCCAAACTAAAATTACACTTACGGGTAATAAGACTGTGCGCGTAATGACGTCATCGCTCCTACCTGAGCTATGCGGGCCACACATCTTTCGCAATACATACTATGTAGAAAACCTAACGCGCTAATGGAAGTCACGTGATCAGCATAAAAAGTAAATAAAGTGGGTCCCACATTATTTACAAATAATAATTAAAACTTCTTTTTTTTCAAACTCACGAATGTATTACTACATACTTATTTGGGTCTATGCTCATGTTTTCATGTATACATTTCATTGACTAAAAGTCAGACAGTTATTTGATTATGCTTAATATCAGCATACTTACGGACAGTGTCCCTTTAAACCTTTGACTTTTGTAGTTTCAGAGAAGAAGATTTTTAACGTTTTTCCCTAGATATATGTCTATGAAAAACTGACCCTGGGGGCGGGGCCAAATTAGACCCCAGTGTCACCATTTGAATAAACGTTGTAGAGGAACATCAGCTGATACTAATTACAATATATCAAACCTTTGGCTTTTATAGTTTCAGAGAAGAAGATTTTTGAAGGTTTTCCCTATTTAAGTCTATGTAAAACTGTGAGCCCTGGGGCGGGGCCAATTTTGACCCCAGGGTCACCATTTGAACACAATTGGTAGAGAATCCATAATAACTAAAAAAAAACAAAAACCTTTAATTATCTCTTGTAGTATCAGAGAAGATTTTTTTTGAAGTTCTTCGATCCCTATAACTCTATGTAAAACTGACCAACAAGTGCCCCTAAACACCCAATTAAATAATTATACCTTTGACGGTGCTTTCGCACCGCCAAAAATGAACCAAAGTTTCTTACGAGAAAAAAATTCCTCCAGTGAGATTTGAACCCGCGACCCCTGTGGTTTCCAGTGTACATTACCAAATATTGCAAAAGGCCATTAACGCTGGTGTTACTGGTTCGATCTGGTTGGTTTTCAAACTCCTTCGAGCTTTCATTGATATCAACAATCTGGCCAAGTTTGGGAAAGATCGAATACAAAATGAAGCGCTAGAGTGTTCACAATGACGAAAAATTGCATTTTTCAATAATTCAAGGGCACATATCTCTGGTGTTCCTGGTCCGATATAGCTGGTTTTCGATTTCCGATCTTCCATTGATATTAACAATCTGTTAAAGTTGGTAAAGATCGGATGAAATATTTTTTTTATACTGAGGGCGTGCATCGAAATTGTTTGATGGTGGGGTGGGGCGTAAAATTTTCGGGTCCGTTCCTAGCCTCATAAAACGGTTGAGGTAGTGCATTGATAGGGTAAAAAAATCCGTTTTCAAATAAAAGGATTTAACAATGTGTTAATTAAACCACTCATTAGCATTATAAGTCGAGTCGAGCGAGTCATTTTGTTTTGATGGAAAATCCGGTGATTGTATACCTAAATTCGGAGATCCGGAGAGCGACTGAAAAATCCGGAGAATCCGGAGATGATTATATCCAGAGATGTGGCATGCCTGCTTGAATGTCCATGGATGATGGGATATAACTATTTTTCTTAAGAGGGTACTGTAAAGTATAGCTAACAGTTTCGGACAGCCTCCTTCTCAATCCGCCCGTGATATATTTGTTTCTGATCTTGTCTGATTCTGACAGTTCCTGGCGCAGTTACTGATTGTTTCTGAGCCACCCATTACCGACTCTGTAAATTCCCCAATTCAACTCGAATTTAATGAATAACCCCATGTGGAGCCCCAATTATTCACGAGTTATGTCCCTTCATTGTGACGTCATAGCTTATGATGTCATGAAAAACGAAGACAAATAAGCAAGAGCGTGGAGTAAACGATCGCACATATTGAGCAATAACTGAAAGGTACAGTACATATAATTACTTTGTAAAGTAAATAAGTTCAGTTCGATTTCATTAGTATTCGTTAATTTGAACCAGACAAAGAAATGGACATAAATAACACGGAAATAATAAAGCGGGGAAATGGTGACGGTGTTCTCCCCTGCGAGTGACCGACCGTGATAGACTGCCGGTGCGTGGTGCATATGTTCCGAGTTTCCAAATACATGTGAAACATTTATCGTGGCTAGACACCGCCGAATTCGCTAAAGTAAAGAATAGGCTAATTTTGTTAATAATTACGTTGTTGCTTTGTTTATTTCCTAACATGCCGCCATATGCATTTGTGTTCACCAACAAGAAGTTGAAAATAGGTCAACATTTACACTTCATTTCCAATTATCACAAATTTTGTAAAAAAAACAACAACAATTGATTGACAAAATCTAACAACGCTGGTTTTCATTTAGATGTGACTTTGGTGTGTTGTTGTTTTTGTTTGCACGTCATTTATTCTTTTTGTGTGCTAGGTGGTGTGGTACAAATAGCATGTTTACTGCTTGGAGGGCTATTTTGATTGTGTTCATTGAAAGGGGCTCTTTAGGGGAAATAACAAAAATACATGAAATGGTTCAAGAACTTAATCATCATAACATAAAAATGTTTTGGACAGGCAAACTAGATTTGCAGGACTGGTATATTATGTTTGGAACACACTTTTCCTGCACTGCATGTTTTGAAATGTTACACTTTCTTAAATGATCAGTTGTTGCATATTGAAACTTTACCTGCCCTGTTTTTCAAGCAAACATCTTTTTAAAGAATCGGTCAAACTTGTGTTCGTAATTTATTTTTGGGTTATTTGTTGACATAATAATCATAGCTGTTATGGTAGTATGTACCTACCACAGAGCCATGATTCCAGACTGCTTTGACAGATAAGTAGGACCACAGAATAAACTCACTGACAGAGTCTATTCATAACTTTCACATGACATCATCAAATTAATTTGACCAATCAGTGATCAATAAAAGAAATAACATCCACATTCTGGTAAACTCAGTGTTTATGATGTTGGTGCTCAACTGACTTTAGCCCTTTATAAAACTAGTTTGTAATGATAATTATATTAAAAGCCTTACAGTGTTGTGTACATCTATGTATCTTCTTTTGGTGCTGTCTGATTTTAAAACACCAACATGGACTGTGACATATACAGTAATGTATGGTCTAATATTTTTATTTTTCATAGAGTGATTGAGGATAAAATCCAAGTAAACCCTTTTAATTTAACCTGCTGGATATTTCAATATCTCGGAAATTTGTAACTTATGACAGGATGTGAAAGTTACGAATAAATTCCTTTAAAAGTTGGGGAAACAAACACTCGGCACAACAACCTTTTATGTTCAAGCCAACAAAAATCAGTAAGGAACGGGAAGTCAATACATAAAATCCAGACTGAGAAAACAAATGAAACCGATGGTTTAATTTACTAACCTCGAAAATTATTGTATGAACAAGTATACACACGGGCATGGTTTCTGAAGACAGCACGCAATGCTTGCAGAAATAACATCCGTAGTTCAATAGAACAAACCCTTAAAGAAACTTCCCAGCCAAATAATGGCCAGATTATACTACAAAACCATTTGTTAAAACTCTCGTTGTTCAGGTAATAATAATGTATGTGCCGATTAAAATTATAGGTTTATTCACAGGTGCTTTAAAAAAATACCCTTGATTGAATATGCGAAAAATGTATTATGAGTTGGTAATTCTTTAGTCTCATTTATTTGACGTCTGGGGTGCTTTTTTTACGTACAGATGCACCCCGGGACAGTCGTTTTTTGTCAAAAGCAATGAGAAGTCGGTTCTTTTGACCAAAAAACGTGTGAACAATTAAACGTTTTTGTATGATGTCACACCTATGTTTTGCTGTTCAAACAATGCACAGTACCTAGATTTTAACTGATTTTTAACGTATTTCATATCAAAATGTTTTTTAGATTAAAGTTTTAGTGTGAAATGGATAACAAGTGATCATTAATTTATTCACTTTAGGTAAGTTGAACATTTATAATAATTGGTGTATTAGTTTAAATCGACTGTTTATGTCTAGTGCAGAGAAACACTGCTAAGTCCATCTATCAAAGCCGGAGGACGGCACATATCTAAAATTGTCTCGTCGTTTGTAGACGGCCATTTTTGTTGTTTGTCCTTTCAAAGGGGTACTAAGGCATGGCCAAATTTCTTTCAAAATCATGCACTTTTCCCTATTTTTTAAACAATCTGGAAATGTTATTCCCTATTCATGGATTTTTTCCTCAATTTTTAGGCCAAAAGGCCCCTTCCCCAAAATTGGTAAAAAGGCCCTGTAAGGTTTTTTTCGAAAAAAGCCTGAGTCTAGGTCCCCTACAATAAAATTTCTTGGATTTGTTTTCAGAAATAACTGGAAGGAGAACATCATGTCTAAAGACAGTCCGGTGAAGACGCCCATGGTTATAGAGGGCTATCAAGTATTTGCTGAAGGTATTGTTTATTTTGATACATGAACAGAATAACATTTTGGTAAATATACGTCACAAAGACAAACTCAACAGCAATTTTAATTACAACAACTTGCCATGCTCCCAAACCTTGCACACACCCGATATAAACCCATCATATGCATCAATACACATAACATTAATAAGCATCTTGAACAAGCTGAGAAAGTTTGACCTCATACAGCACAAGCTATATGACGTAAGCAATGACTTAATTGTTTGTCACGTGACTACTTGTGTATTTAAACATACTGTACCGCGCAGAACTTTACATGTGGGGGCGCCCAATGGAACAGCCTGTAAACATAGCGCTCAGCTTGATTATCTTGACCTCAGAAATAATATAGTGCCCCCACAATAGCATAAACAATGGGGTTATTGTCGTGTTGGAATCAAAATAATAACATGCGTTCGGATGCTAACGCACTCGCGATTTAATTACGTATTGTTGTATCGGGTACTACAGGAAGGTACGCGGAGTATATTTAGGCATACAGAAACGTACCCGAAAATCTTTGAAGTCCAGAACGGGCCCTCAAATATACAGAAACGTACCCAGACAAACAAGATCGCATTGGCAGAAATGAAACAATTTAGAACTTGATAACAGTTTTAAAACAACTACTTAAACAATATTGTTTATCATTAACTTTTGGGCTATTTCAAAATAAATGGCTAGTTTGGGTTTGCCTGCTATAAAAAATATACAGCATACTGTAGTATCATTTTCTTGTTTTGCAAAGGTGTCTCACCATGCCCTTTAATGATTTGTGAAGTTTCAATAAAATAGCACCATCCGTTAAAAAAATATTCTAAAATAATGGGCAAAAAATGTCAGGAGTGTGACAATTTTAAAAATCATGTTTGTTTAGACCATCCATTTACAAAAAGCTGGAAGATAGACAAGTTTTAGTGTTGCTTAAGTGAAAGATGCATTTGTTGGACATCATGCAACTAATGATAAAATTTAGCATATAATACTTCAAGTAACCAAAATTTACGTCATTAAGTCAAGCGTAGTAGACAAAAAAAAACATGAAGAAAATCAATACATCTTGCTTTATAAATTTATGGGACTTTTAAGATTAATTATACAAAAGAAATTTATTGTATATCATTTAGTTTGATGTATCTAGACTCAATAAATATATTATTATCACCTCTATTGTAATTACATTTGTCTTCAGCTCCCTTGAGAAAATATCACCTAAATTTGTCAGGAGTGTGACATCATGCATATTTTGCAATATTCTGTCAACATACCCCATACATGTATAATACATATACAGGAAGTTATTTGCACCTATTCTACTTCCCGGCCGTGGTCTAAAAATGAAATTCAATCTGGAATAGTTGAAACTCGCAGCAGATGTTGTTAAACAGAAAGTGTAATTGAGTATCTGTTGTGATGTCAGGAGTGTGACAGATGACACTATATTTTTACAGCAGCTTCTGAGCTTTTTACAGTTAGAACTTTCATTTCAAACAGCATTTAGTATTCATAGATTTGACATTACAAACGTAACAGAAAAGTTTGATACAGTTAAAGGAATTGACAAGAAAGACTGAGGATGTATAAATCATACCTATCTGTGTTGTTCGGTGTAAATGTGGTTAAAGACACTGTTCTGAAGTTAAAACTGGTGTAGACTGTTTTTCTGTTTGCTAAAAGCTGTTAACTTGTTAACTATTGTGATTGTTATTTAATGTTAGTTTAATGTTTATGTCAGATTTTGAATTAAGGCATTGAAAGACATATGTCAGGAGTGTGACAGGTTTTACGAAAATAAGGAGCATTTTTGGTTGAATTTCTGTAAAGTTAGTATGTTATAGTTTGCCGATAGATTGTTTTATTGTTACTCGACACACTTCAAATTACATAAAAATATGTTCTTTTCCAGTGTTGCTTCACTCTTTTATTCATACAGGGAACTTCAGTTCATGCGAAGTAAATAATTAAGGATAAAATCAATGAAAATATGAAATTTTCAATCTTTATATGATACCGCAAGTTCTTAAGCGCTTATTTTTGATGATTCAACATGTATTCTAAAAGAAACGCACAGTTAAATAATAAGAAATAGTAATTATTGTATGTTTAGCACATAAATAAATATCCTTGTAATTTGCTTATTTTTGGCAAGATCTTGAATGAATGAATGTTGTTTAACAGCTCATCAACACAGTATAGGTTATTTAGAGCCGCCCCAGAGAGAGGGGAAGGATACATAGGAATCCGGGAACCTGCCCTACTCTTATTATCGAATAGATTCCTATGGTCTTTAACGTGCTCGGAGGATAGACCGATACACGGGACTGCCCGGTTTACGTCCCCATCCGACGGACGGGGCTAAGGGAAAGTGTCTTGCCCAAGAACACACCGACCGAACTCAATGGCACCACGGAGGATTGAACCCGGGGCCTCCGGTTACAAATCTGCCGCGCTACCGACTGCGCCAAGATCTTGAACAATAAAGCTTCATAAAAATTGTATTCTGTTACATATGAGTAGCACTTGATTGATTTTGAAGACTGTAATGACTGTACAAAATATGGAACAACCAATTTTGACTTTTTATGAACTTTAATTTTTTACTATTTTTTCACTTCACTTGTCATTTACTTTGAAATAGCCCTATTGCGTTGTTGTTTTTGAAAACATATTTAGGCTGCCATAGTTAGTAATAAAATACAGAACGTATTGTCGTAAAACCGGAAGTTGTAAATCATCAAAACCCGCACAAAAAAAGTAAACAAATATGCAGCTCGTCATTCAAGAAGAGTTGTCAGATATTTAGACCAACTGCATTCCTTTAAGGCGGAGGCAACTGCGAGTGGCTTTTAAAAAGTGAATCGATTAAACTTTGTAAACAATGATAGTTTCGTTTCCGTGAATTAACAGAATGCGTTACGGCAGCGTTTTACGACATTGTATTTTGTCTCGGGTACATTTATGTATATTTGAGGGCCTTTCTGGATTTCGATGATTTTCGGGTACGTTTCTGTATGCATATTAAAATGTACCCCAGGTGCCTTTCTGTAGTACCAGGTAGTACCTGGTACTACAATGACCCCATGATCAGCTTTATTTACTAGGCATCCAAACTAACTGTATTTTATTCATCGATAAAATACAGGTACGTATTTATTATTTCTTAATTAAAATATTGTTATGCCTCACCACGAAAGTGGTGCGGGCATATAGTGTTACCATTGTCCGTCCGTATGTCCCATTTTTACATTGAAGTTTTTTTATAAAGTTCATTTCTCAAACACCAGATGCCTTAGAGCTTTCAAACTTTACAAATATTGGTAACTACATGACAGTGATATGTTCCAATGAATTGTATTGAATGTTGTTTAACGGCTCATCAACACAGTATAGGTTATTTAGAGCCGCCCCAGAGAAAGGGGAAGGATACGTCCGGGAACCTGCCCTACTCTTATTATGTAATAGATTCCTATGGTTCTTTTACGTGCTCGGAGGATAGACCGATACACGGGACCGCCCGGTTTACGTCCCCATCCGACAGACGAGGCTAAGGGAAAGTGTCTTGCCCAAGAACACACCGACGGAACTCAGTGGCACCACGGAGGATTGAACCCGGGGCCTCTGGTTACAAATCCGCCGCGCTACCGACTGCGCCACGCCAGCCAATGAAAAGTGGGTCAATATGAATTACCTTGACCTACTTTTGGCACTTTGTTAATTTACATTGAAATTTTACATTCAAGTTTTTATTAACTCAGTTTCTCAGAAACCAAAAGCCATACTGTATGGCTTTTGTCTGATATTTATTTTGACCTGTGTGAAACAGTGAAAAAAAATACAGTAATTAAGCTTTTTAAAGCACATATAAAAACATGAACATGCATCTACATAAGCAGAATATAACTTGCCTTTCAATATTACACCTAACATTTTGCTACTGCATTTTGTAAGCAACTGATGACCCTTTAGCGGGGCATTCGTGTCCTGTGGATACATTTTCTAGTTTATTTCCAAAATCTCCAAACTCCATGTGTTTGAATTGTTTCTTATCTGACCTCCATAGTTATCTAACCGAAGTTAGACATGCATGCTTGCTGAATTTATGCAATATGGATATACTATAAGGCCTAACAAAAAAATATGTGTGTTTCCAGTTTCCCGACCGACCCTACTTTTTCACCGCAGACTCTAAATATTTTTAGCGAAAAAGAATAATTAAAAAAAATAAAAATATTACAATCAAACAACAAATATTTTTATTCAAAAAATAATTTTATTAGCCAGAGTAGTTAAACATCTAATCTGGATCCAAACTGTTTGCAAAGGTTATCAAGAAGTTGCCTTAGTACAAAAATGGCATAATATATGCGAACAATATATATAAAAAAAATATCTAAAAAAAAAAGCTTTTTCCTACCTACCTACCCAAACTTTTTGACAGGGTGAAACCAGAAACACACATATTTTTTTTTTAGGCCTAATGATTGCATGCAGTGTCCAACAACATTTATTTGTTTATCCCAGCTGTCTCCGGAAAAGAATACAGTAATATTGGCCAGATTGTGTTCGACCTCTAGCATACAACATTTGCAAACACTAACATCCCCTATATAATGTTTTAATTTTATTGATCGTTGCCTACTGTCTGTACATGTATAGTTACAATTTACCACCAATATCGAAGGGTAAATTTCGTCTCACTTTAAAATCATACTCTGACTTTAAACTTTTGGGTAATAGTTGTTGACATAGCAATAGCGGGGGGTGACCTTCGGGCAAAGGGCAGATAACTTAACGATATAGACTCGTCAAATTGTGTGTTTAGGTACCCTAAGTAAAACCTACAGTAATCATTGTGGTTCAGACCCAGTGCATGTGAAAATCTATATATATATTTAATTATTGTGACTAGCAATCTATAATTGTGACTAGCATTCTATAATTGTGACTAGCCAGGGCTTTTTTTTCGAAATTGGGGGAGGAGCCCTAGCCTTTTTTGTGGGGAAAAAAACGATTTTTTTTCAATTTTTGGGGGGAAGTTGGTCGCCAATAAAATGTTGGTAAAAAGGTTATATCTACCTTTCTTACGTATAATTTTACTTGCACAAACATTTAAAGAAGAGAAAGACTATGCAGTTATATATCAGTATACATTGCAGTTATAAATAGATAGTTTTACGACGAACAACATTTTGAATGGAGAATTATTCTGAAAGAGGGAAATTGTAACGTTATTTAGAAGAAGAAAATACATTTTTTGCTTGGGGAAGAAGCCGTATTTGTGTCTACAAAGAAGGGTATAAAGGCCCTGCTAGCATTCAGTTCATGTTGATAATAAGGCCAAAATTGTGTATCTTTAATTATAGGTCAGTCGGGCAATGTGGCCATTAAACAGGAGCCTGTAGATCCGGAGTTCCAGGATGCTTCAAAAACATCACAAAGGGTATGTACCGGTATTACTGGTATATAGTATGGCAAGTTTCTAATGATACTATTTTCCCCCCCAGAGTTTACATCTACATTTATGCAAGTCTTCAAGGCTGTTTTAACGGGGATAAGAGCTTTTTCTTTCATTATTCAGTTATTGGCTTTGTTTAAAATATCTAGTATATTTATGCCTTACCATGAATACCCAAGTCTGTCAAAATTGCTTGTTTACATTCAAGTTTTTCGTTAAGTCAATAACTCTGATACCAAAAGCATAAAGCTTTTAAACTTCATTCATGTTTACAAATATTGTTGAATATCTTGTGCCATTTAAATATCGACCTCTCGTACGACAGTGCGCTCACGCAAGATTTGAAGCTGTCAAAACAAAGTCATAGGTTGTGCGTTGTGCCATCGTTTGTGTACATGCGTTTCAAACAGGTAAAAAATGTCAAGGTCAAAACAAAACAACCTTTTTCAATGCATTTACACTAACTCCAAAATATACACCTTAAGAAAATCACCCTAATTTTAAGTCTTTTTTACATCAACTCACACATTTTATATTGTCCCTCTGCTTTGCTGACATTCCCAGTACACGAGTGACATCATCAAGTTATAATGTAAAGGCCAATGCTTTTGCCCTATTAGTTTTACAGTCACAGTTTAATTAGCTTAAACAATGAAATATAAATTGTGGTTTTAAGGTGCACCAACCAGGAATAATAAACATGCCAGGCTCATCCTCCATGTACATCGAGAGAAAATATGGAGAATGGGCCTAGACCCTTCTCACCTGCAGAACTGCAGAGTTGCTGCAAATTCTACTGTAGACACTCCATTTACGCTGGAGCCACGTTTATTGTTTTTTTTGCCACTGCTCGAGTGATTTGAGCGAGATGGCACCTGAAACAATGCAGGGATCATGATGAGCATGAACAAAAAATGATATTAAAATGAACATGAATTTGAGGGGATAGTGATTTCTGTTTTATCGATAGTTTTCATGCACTGTGACACATTCAACTTACCACTTATTGCATTTCTTGGTAATTAGAATAGTACAGAATGAATATTTAGGTAGATTATAGTTGATCAGGCCAAATAAAAAAATACTTGTGTTTCGGGTGGCCCGACTGACCTTATTTTTAAGGGGTTTTTATGTGCAATTTTTTTTATTCTGAACAATGATTTATCACATAGCTTACATCATATCATGGAAGTAAAACAACAGCATTCTATATTTTCTGTAATCCACTGGGGACTGGTGGTATATGCAAATTATATTACCAAATTACACAGCAAAAGTGGAAAATATTTAAGTAAGCCATATGATTTGCCTGTAATGTCATATGCTACATGTACATGTACATTCAGAGTTTAACGTTTTACTTCCAGGTAAACAATGTGATGCTAATTAACTAATAAACTAATTAGTAAAATGCATGTTAGACAAAGGTCTTCTAGTTTAAAGTGTCCTATTATTTGTAACAGGAATGCGTAATTTAACTGGGGCGGTCTTATATCGAGGTAAACGGATGAAAAAATCACAGAAAAACTTTCAGTTGTATTGTGAACTTATATGGGGTTTATGAGATATATAAAATAGAATCTCACAATATCTTGCTCAAAAAAGAAAAAAAAAAGAAAATGCCTACTGACCTACCCTATTTTTAGCTCTACTGATCAGAGATCAGCAGAGCTTATGCCGTGGTGTGGCGTCCGTCGTCCGTCTGTCCGTCCGTCTGTCTGTCCGTAAACTTTTTTTTGTAGCGACTACTCCTCTGAAACTACTGAATGGATTTTCATGAAACTTTACAGAAATGTTGGCCATGAAGTCTAGTTGATCCTAGCAAAAATTCATGTAGATGTGAAATCCAAGATGGCCGCCAAATCTAAAAATAGGTTTTTAAATTCAAGTTTGTATCTAAGGGATATTGCTATGGGACTTTTTCTAAAATGATCAGCATGACATGATGTTGGTCCTTGTTGAAAATCGTTTTGATTCGACGTTAAACATGGCTGCCAGCGGCCATCTTTGTTTACATAGAGTTATATAATGAAAACTTGTAGCGACTACTCCTCTGAAACTACTTCACGGATTTTCATGAAACTTCACAGGAATGTTGCTCTTGATGTCTAATTGATCCTAGCAAAATTTCAGGTCGGCCGGAAATTCAAGATGGCCGCCACAGCTAAAAATAGATTTAAAAAAAATAAATTTGTAGCGACTACTTCTTCAAAACTATAAGAGATATTGATATGGGACTTTTTCTAAAATGATCAGCATGACATGATGTTGGTCCTTGTCGAAAATCGTTTTGATTCGACGTTAAACATGGCTGCCAGTGGCCATCTTTGTTTACATAGAGTTATATAATGAAAACTTGTAGCGACTACTCCTCTGAAACTAATTGACCGAATTTCATGAAACTTCACACGAATGTTGCCTATGATGTCTAATTGATCCTTGCAAAATTTCAGGTCGGCCGGAAATTCAAGATGGCCGCCATGGCTAAAAATACAAGTTTGTAGCGACTACTTCTTGAAAACTATAAGTGATATTGATATGGGACATTTTCTAAAATGATCAGCATGACATGATGGTTATTCAAGTCGAACATTATTTTGATTCGACGTTAAACATGGCTGCCAGTGGCCATGTTTGTTTACATAGAGTTATATAATGATAACTTGTAGCGACTACTCCTCTGAAACTACTTGACGGATTTTCATGAAACTTAACACGAATGTTGCTCTTGATGTCTAATTGATCTTAGCAAAATTTCAGGTCGGCCGGAAATTCAAGATGGCCGCCATGGCTAAAAATAGATTTTTAAAAAATAAGTTTGTAGCGACTACTTCTTGAAAACTATAAGAGATATTGATATGGGACTTTTTCTAAAATGATCAGCATGACATGATGGTTATCCGAGTCGAACATTATTTTGATTCAATGTTAAACATGGCTGTCAGTGGCCATCTTTGTTTACATAGAGTTATATAATGAAAACTTGTAGCGACTACTCCTCTGAAACTACTTGACGGATTTTCATGAAACTTCACAGGAATGTTGCTCTTGATGTCTAATTGATCCTAGCAGGTCGGCCGGAAATTCAAGATGGCCACCACGGCTAAAAATAGATTTTCAAAAAACCAGTTTGTAGCGACTACTTCCTGAAATCAAAATCAATCAGTAGAGCTTCAAGGTCATTGACCTCTTGTTTTTCAGAGCATGCTGTCCCGCGTGATTCCTGGGCAAAAAATAGGGCCACTGCAGATCCCGTTTGAGGGGTAGGCAGAGGGATATAACCCCCAACCTAACCCCCAACCCCACCAAATTCATGTCCATTTTATCATTTCTTTCATGCTCATTAAAGGTCATCATGACCCCTGCATTGTTTCAGGTGCCATCTCGCTCACATCACTAGAGCAGTTTCATAACAAAATAAACGTGGCTCCATCTTAAATTGAGTGTCTACAATAGAATTTGCAGCAACTCTGCAGTTCTGCAGGTGAAAAAATTCTAGGCACATTCTCCATGTCTTATCTCAATGTACATGGAGGATGAGCCTGGCATGTTCATTCCTGTTAGGCATCATATAACCTATCATGTGTTGGTGCGACTTAAAACCCCAATTCAATTTAGAGCATGCAAAAGGAAACGCACCTATTTTTTTTTTGGCCTTATAGGGGATTTATTACAAAGACCAACAACATTTAAAGTCCATGAAATTATGTAAGTAAAAAAGGAGTATATATGATATGGCTGATAATTATGATCTGAGTATTTCTATTAATAAATTTACCAATTTCAACTAAAAATAAAATAAAAAAACAATTCAGAAAATATTTCATTAAAAACTGTCAAGCACATACATGATTTTAAAGGCCTTACACATTGTGTTACATCTAAGGGAGACCATCCACGAAGTTATGATTATTTTTACATACCTTTTTATTATCACATGATCGAAGCAAATGTCCCAGATACAATCATTGTAGTAAGGCCAAAAAAATAATTATCTGTGTTTCCGGTGGCCCGACCGACCCTATTTTTAAGGGGCCGACCCTAAAACTTTTTATAAAAAATTTGTTCTGAACAATGATTTATCACAATATATCGAGGTAAACTGACATCACAGAGAAACTTTCAGCTGTATCATCAACTTGTATAGGGTTTATGAGATAAATACGTGTAGAATCTCACAATATCTTGCTCCAAAAAAAAAAAAGAAGGAAAAAAGACAATGCCTACCTACCAACCCTATTTTTTTTAGAGAATGCAATAGGAAACACACCTATTTTTTTTTTTGGCCTTAGGTAATATTTATAAAATTGTTTTAAAATAGAAGATAAAGTATCACTGTAAAAGTTAAGTAACATTTTTTCAATAGTTTATCATGTTGATAAGCAGCAGTCCCCTGACCGCTTAGGTCCACAAACTTTCAATATTCAAGGGTATGACAGCAGTATGTTCCTACCAAAAATAGGTCAGACAGTATGAATGACCTTGACCTAATTTTCACACTTGAATTTACACTCAGAGTTAAAGGCATTTTCGGTAGTTTTCCATGCGCAGTCGGTAGCGCGGCAGATTTGTAACCAGAGGCCCCGGGTTCAATCCTCCTTAGTGCCACTGAGTTCCGTCGGTGTGTTCTTGGGCAAGACACTTTACCTTAGCCTCGTCCGTCGGATGGGGACGTAAACCATGCGGTCCCGTGTATCGGTCTATCCTCCGAGCACGTTAAAGAACCATAGGAATCTATTCGATAATAAGAGTAGGGCAGGTTCCCGGATTCCTATGTATCCTTCCCCTCTCTCTGGGGCGGCTCTAAATAACCTATACTGTGTTGATGAGCCGTTAAACAACATTCAATTCAATTCAATTATTCTTAAACTATTGGATGGATTTTCTTTCAAATTTACAGGAATGTTGCTTTTGATGTCTAGTTGTATTTTTAATTGTTTTTTAAATTTTTTATTTTAATTTTTTTTTAATTAGTTTTATTTTTTTTATTTATTTTTTATTGTCTATTTAAATAAAGTCCTATTATTAGATACATAAAATAGAAAAATATAGCATTTTGTAAAAATTCCGACTAAATTATAATATAAATAATAATTAAACAAAAAAAATTTAAAAAATCAATCAATCAGGCCAAACAAAATGAATACTCTGTTTCCGCTAACCCGACCGACCCTATTTTTTTCCGCCGACCCTACAGTTTTTTTCACCGTTTTTGTAATAAAAAATATGTTCGATCGTTTTTGCTCTTTTCTATTCCTTTCCGCATAATATAAATCTTTCCGGTAATTAGTCGTTCCGATACTTGAAACGTATGTCAATAAAGCGTCTACCGATGCAGGTGTCCCGGTGACATTGTTTTTTGGAAAAATTCGTTGTCAGATCTGTTGAGTTTGTCCCTAATTTTAACGACATGGCAACACGTTTACTGCTGGTTACGTTTGACAAATGCAGATATTTTCTTGGATTGAAAAAACTGTACCCAGTTAAGAATTCAAGCAGAATAATTGACATTTTTTCGGAATATCACGGTGTGCAACACAGCGAAAATTTCGAGAAATCTGGCCCTACTTTCACTGTTTCTGGTTCCACTCATGTAAAACTGTTAACAAGAAAAGTCATTAAATTTAGTCAGACAAACCATCTGACAGTGTTCTCCAAGGCTATTTTTCCGGGTGTTTTACCCACATGACAAGTTCTATAGACGGGCATGCAAAGAAGGAAGCATATTTGTAGATTTGGAAAATCTCTGAGATGTGAGCTTCAAAAATGTCAGAGTATTTAAACTGTTTTAACAACATAACACAACAATCAAAATCTTAGTCTCGTTTTATAATACCATACACTATTTTAATATTGAAATTTTATTATGTTTTTGCTATGAACCCGACATCAGTTTTAAAATACCATTGTTCTAATTAATTAAGGCTGGAGAGAACAGTCAAGTATTTACTGGATAGACAAGTTGATTTTGCTATATTAATTAAAGTCATAATAATCATCTTCAAACTTGCAGTTTGGTTAAAATGTAACACATGTATGCAGTTAGTCTTTTAACTCTTGTTTAATACTCCAGTCTGGCCCCAATATCACGAAACAACTCAACTTTTCAACTCAGACTCAACTCAACTTGTCTTTGACATTACAATTCTGAGTTAATATTGTATTGGATCATTTTAATTTTGCTCGAAATCATTGTATATAGATCTTGTACTGATATTGTGAAAAGTTATTGTGAAAATCTACAGTTGCTTGGAAAACAATGAAGAAAATGTATTTGAGTCGGATCTGAAATATTCGAGACCATCTCAAATTCATTTTCTTAAATCTTGGTAAAATAAATTATATTTATAGAGTAACAATTTGAGTACTTGAGTTAAAATATAACAACAAACTCTACTAATTTTCTATATATTAATGTAAAAGAATATCTATTATTTCGGTTACTATTTGATACAGACATTTTGAGTCAAATTAAAATCTCAACTTGAGTTTATTCGTGATACTGGGGCCTGATCTAGCTCATTTAATATTGAACTTGTTCTAGAGGTTTATATGGATTTTTTTTTAAATATTTGGATGTTTATTTTAGGGTGAAATAAAGAGACAACAAATCTTTTTTAAACTTGTTTATATTCATTTATTCAATAAGTATGTTTTAATATAACATATATTGAAATACAATGATATTACGTAGAAAAAGTAACCTATAAAGTCCTACTATTTTATATCGCGTATAAAAAAAAAAAAAAAGTTGTGCCTACCTACCTACCCTATTTTTTTTCAAGACGTTAGCGGAAACGAAGTATTCATTTTGTTTGGCCTCAATGAATAATTTAAAAAAAAAAAAAAAAAAATTTAAAAAAAAAAAAATAAAAAAAAAAAAAAAATATAAAAAAAATAAATAAAAAAAATTCAAATAAAGAAACCATTAAATAAAAATAATAATCATATAAAAAAAGAAAGTCATAAAATCTGCTAAAGTGTGCAAAATGAAAGCCCTAACGCATGACGAGGCAAATTATGGCATTTTTAACAAAATCAAGGGCCATAACTCCGCTGTTACTGTTCAATCTGGCTGGTTTTCAAACTTGACCAAGATTTCATAGACATTAACGATAAAGTTTGGTAAAGATCGGATGAAAAATGAAGGCCCTATCGTCTTAATGAGGCAAAATATAGCATTTTTAACTAAATCAAGGGCCATAACTCCGTTGTTACTAATCCGATATGGCAGGCTTTCGAACTTGTCCGAGCTTTCATTGATATTAACAATCTGATAAAGTTTGGTAAAGATCAGATAAACAATGAAGCCCCTATCATCTTAACGAGGCAAAATATAGCATTTTTAACTAAATCAAGGGCCATAACTCCGCTGTTACTAATCCGATATGGCTGGTTTTCGAACTTGTCCGAGCTTTCATTGATATTAACAATCTGATAAAGTTTGGTAAAGATCAGATGAACAATGAAGCCCCTATTGTCTTAACGAGGCAAAATATAACATTTTTAACTAAATCAAGGGCCATAACTCCGCTGTTACTGGTCCGATATGGCTGGTTTTCAAACTTGTTCGAGCTTTCAACAACATCAACAATCTGATAAAGATTGGTAAAGATCAGATGAACAGTGAAGCCTCTATTGTCTTAACGCTGCAAAATATAGCATTTTTAACTAAATCAAGGACCATAACTCCGCTGTTACTAGTCCGATATGGCTGTTTTTCGAACTTGTCCGAGCTTTCATTGATATTAACAATGTGGTAAAGTTTGGTAAATATAGGATGAAAAATGAAGGCCCTATCGTCTTAACGAGGCAAAATATAGCATTTTTAACTAAATCAAGGACCATAACTCTGCTGTTATTGGTCCGATCTGGCTGGTTTTCGAACTTGTCCAACTTTTATTGATATTAACAATGTGGTAAAGTTTGGTAAAGATAGGATGAAAAATGAAGGCCCTATCGCCTTAACGAGGCAAAATATAGCGATATAGCATTTTTAACTAAATCAAGGGCCATAACTCCGCTGTTACTTGTCCGATCTGGCTGGTTTTCGAACTCATCCGAGCTTTCATCGATATTAACAACCTGTTAAAGTTTGGTAAAGATCGGATAAAAAATGAAGGCCCTATCGTCTTAACGAGACAAAAGTTAACGCCGACGACGGACGAAGGACGGACGACGGACAACTCGGCATCCCATAAGCTCTGCTGGCCTTCGGCCAGTAGAGCTAAAAACTATAGGTTTTACATAAAGATGAGCTTTAAATGTTATTGTAATTAAATGTTCTTTACTTTTATACAATTTTAGCAGAATTGTGACCAATGAATAAATGATTAGACTTCAAAAATGTCTTATTTATCTATTTCGTGGACTTGTTCAACTTTTTGGACAGATTGACATGACGGTGGCATTACAAATTATTTTTTAAAATTTTAACAATCATGGTGACCTACCATTATTTTTGCCTTTTCTGTCTATAAATTTCAGGTAAACAATGTGATGCTAATTAACTATTAAACTAATTAGTAAAATGCATGTGAAACAAGGGTCTTCTGGTTTAAAGTGTCCTATTATTTGTAAATGCAATGCGTAATTTAACTGGGGCGGTCTTATTTTGAGTTAAACTGATGACATCACATAGAAACATTCAGTTCTATCATCAACTTGTATGGGGTTTATGAGATAAATAGAATCTCACAATATCTATTTAAAAAAAAAGAAAGATAAAAAAAAGAAAAATGCCTACCGACCGACCTTATTTTTTAGCTCTACTGCCGACGGCCAGCAGAGCTTATGGGATGCCGAGTTGTCCGTCGTCCGTCCGTCGTCGGCGTTAACTTTTGTCTAGTTAAGACGATAGGGCCTTCATTTTTCATCCGATCTTAACCAAACTTTAACAGGTTGTTAATATCAATGAAAGCTTGAATGAGTTCGAAAACCTTCCAGATCGGACAAGTAACAGAGGAGTTATGGCCCTTGATTTAGTTAAAAATGCTATATGCTATATTTTGCCTCGTTAAGACGATAGGGCCTTCATTTTTCATCCTATCTTTACCAAACTTTACCACATTGTTAATATCAATGAAAGCTCGGACAAGTTCGAAAACTAGCCAGATCAGATCAGTAACAGCAGAGTTATGGTCCTTGATTTAGTTAAAAATGCTATATTACTATATTTTGCCTCGTTAAGACGATAGGGCCTTCGTTTTTCATCCTATCTGTACCAAACTTTACCACATTGTTAGTATCAATGAAAGTTCAGAAAAGTTCAAAAACCAGCCATATCGGACTTGTAACAGCGGAGTTTTATGGCCCTTGATTTAGTTAAAAATGCTATATTTTGCATCGTTAAGATGATAGGAGCTTCATTGTTCATCCGATCTTTACCAATCTTTATAAGATTGTTAATGTTGTTGAAAGCTCGGAAAAGTTTGAAAACCAGCCATATTAGACCAGTAACAGCAGAGTTATGGCCCTTGATTTAGTTAAAAATGCTATATTTTGCCTCGTTAAGATAATAGGAGCTTCATTGTTAATCCGATCTTTACCAAACTTTATCAGATTGATTAAATCAATGAAAGCTCGGATAAGTTCGAAAACCAGCCATATCGGACCAGTAACAGCGGAGTTATGGCCCTTGATTTAGTTAAAAATGCTATATTTTGCCTCGTTAAGACGATAGGGGCTTCATTGTTCATCTGATCTTTACCAAACTCTATCAGATTGTTAATATAGATGAAAGCTTGGACAAGTTCGAAAACCATTCATATCAGACCAGTAACAGCGGAGTTATGGCCCTTGATTTAGTTCAAAATGCTATATTTTGCCTTGTTAAGACGATAGGGCCTTCATTTTTCATCCGATCTTTACCAAACTTTATCAGATTGTTAATGTCTATGAAAGCTTGGTCAAGTTCAAAAATCCAGCCAGATCGAACCAGTAACAGCGGAGTTATGGCCCTTGATTTTGTTAAAAATGCTACAATTTGCCTTGTCATACGATAGGGCCTTGACTTTGCCAAACTTTAGCAGATTTTATGACTTTCTTTTTAGCTCGACTGATCAGAGATCAGCAGAGCTTATGCCGTGGTGCGGCGTCCGTCTGTCTGTCTGTTAACTTTTATTTTGTAGCGACTACTCCTCTGAAACTACTGGATGGATATTCATGAAACTTTACAGAAATGTTGCCCATAAAGTCTAGTTGATCCTAGCAAAAATTCATGTTGATGTGAAATCAAAGATGGCCGCAAAGCTAAAAATAAAGATTTAAAATACAAGTTTGTAGCGACTACTTCTTGAAAAGTATAAGTGATATTGATACGGGACTTTTTCTTAAATGATCAGCATGACATGATGTTGGTCCTTGTCAAAAATCGTTTTGATTCAACGTTAAACATGGCTGCCAGCGGCCATCTTTGTTTACATAGAGTTATATAGTAAAAACTTGTAGCGACTACTCCTCTGAAACTACTTGACGAATTTTCATGAAACTTTACAGGAATGTTGCTCTTGATGTCTAATTGATCCTAGCAAAATTTCAGATCTGCCAGAAACTCAAGATGGCCGTCACAGCTAAAAATAGATTTTTAAAAAATAAGTTTGTAGCGACTACTTCTTGAAAACTATAAGTGATATTGATATTGGACTTTTTCTAAAATGATCAGCATGACATGATGTTGATCGGAGTCGAACATTATTTTGATTCGACGTTAAACAGGGGGCGTCCGTGGCTGAGTGGTTAGAGTCTCTGACTTGCAATCACTTACCCCTCACCGCTGTAGGTTCGATCCCTCAGGGCCTAGGAATCTTTATGTGAGGAAGCTATCCAGCTGGCTTGCGGAACGTCGGTGGTTCTACCCAGGTGCCCGCCCGTGAACGGAAATTGTCCGTAGGGGCACCTGGGGTTTTCCTCCACCAGTGGAAGCGGGAAAGTCGCCATATGACCTTAGCTGACTATGAAATCCAATTCAATTCAATTCGACGTTAAACATGGCTGCCAGTGGCCATCTTTGGTTACATAGAGTTATATAGTAAAACTTGTAGCGACTACTCCTCTGAAACTACTTGACCGATGTTCATGAAACTTCACAGGAATGTTGCTCTTGATGTCTAGTTGATCCTTGAAAAATTTCAGCCTCGCCAGAAATTCAAGATGGCCGCCACAGCTAAAAATAGATTTAAAATAAATAATATTGTAGCGACTACTTCTTGAAAACTCTAAGTGATATTGATATGGGACTTTTTCTAAAATGATCAGCATGACATGATGTTGGTCCCTGCCCAAAATCGTTTTGATTCGACGTTAAACATGGCTGCCAGCGGCCATCTTTATTTACATAGAGTTATTTAGTAAAAAAATTGTAGCGACTACTCCTCTGAAACTACTCGACGGATTTCCATGAAACTTCACAGGAATGTTGCTCTTGATGTCTAAATGATCCTAGCAACATTTCAGGTCGGCCGGAAATTCAAGATGGCCGCCACAGTTAAAAATAAATTTTCAAAATACAAGTTTGTAACGACTACTTCTTGAACACTATAAGTGATATTGATATGTGTCTTTTCCTAAAATGATCAGTATGACATGATGTTGATCCTTGTCGAAAATTATTTTGATTCGACGTTAAACATGGCTGCCAGCAGCCATCTTTGTTTACATAGAGTTATATAATGAAAACTTGTAGCGACTACTCCTCTGAAACGACTTGGCGGATTTTCATGAAACTTTACAGGAATGTTGCTCTTAATGTCTTATTGATCCTAGCAAAATTTCAGGTCGGCCGAAAATTCAAGATGGCCGCCACAGCTAAAAATAGATTTTCAAAATACAAGTTTGTAGCGACTACTTCTTGAAAACTATAAGTGATATTGATATGGGACTTTTTCTAAAATGATCAGCATGACATGATTTGGTCCTTGTCAGAAATCGTTTTGATTCAACGTTAAACATGGCTGCCAGCGGCCATCTTTGTTTACAAAGAATTATATAGTAAAAACTTGTAGCGACTACTCCTCTGAAACTACTTGGCGGATTTTCATAAAACTTTACAGGAATGTTGCTCTTGATGTCTAATTGATCCTAGCAAAATTTCAGGCCGGCCGGAAATTCAAGATGGCCACCATGGCTAAAAATAGATTTTCAAAATTCAAGTTTGTAGCGACTACTTCTTGAAAACTATAAGTGATATTGATATGGGATTTTTTCTAAAATGATCAGTATGACATGATGTTGATCCTTGTCAAAAAATATTTTGATTTGACATTTAACATGGCCGCCAGCGGCCATCTTTGTTTACATAGTTATATAATGAAAACTTGTTGCGACTACCCCTATGAAACTACTTGATGGATTTTCATGAAACTTCACAGGAATGTTGACCTAGCTATCAAGAATCTATCGGTAGAGCTTCAAGGTCATTGACCTCTTGTTTTTATTTGTTGAAGTTACAAAGAAAAACGCATGCATATTTAGAAAGCATTTAATAACCTTCAACTTAGGGGAAAGCATTCTCGCAATCTGAAAACAAGGAAATTAAATAATTATGAGAACAGATATAAATTGCTTTGATAATAAATGTTAAAAACGGTTATATTTATATACAGTTAACGGTTTTATTTACTTTTCAATAATGTCTGCATATTAAAATGCCTCCCTAGAGCACCTGTACTTTGAAAAGGTTACGAAATCGTAAATCACTGTATAAAAATTTGTGGGTGGGGTAATGCAAAAATATCGTCAAAATATCGAACTCAACGTATAGTAATTAACATAATTCATTATCATAATTCAATTATTCAGGAAAAAAAGCCTACCTACCTACTTTTTTTTTTTTGCCAGTGTTACATGAACCACACCTATTATTTTTTTGCCTTACTATATGATGCAAGACTCGATTAGAACATATTTAGAATAAATCTATGCTTGACAAAACGAGCATTTTATAGACGGGTTTCGGGTTTATGTTTACTTCTTAAAACATGGTGGGTGGGGTAATGCAAAAATATCGAACTCAAGGTATAGTAATTAACAATTCATTATCATAATTGAATTCATTATTGAGAGAAAAAAAAATGCCTGCCTACCTACCCTGTTTTTTTGCCAGTGTTATTTTTTTTTAGGCCTTCTGGTAAAAGATCATTCAACTTGTGGAGAGTCCGAGACACTCTGACATATTGTTTTTGTGCTGTCTGTCGTCTGTATGTCACAAACTTTGTCCGGACTAGTTCTCCTAGTTGTGCATATCGGCGTCGAGTTTTTGGCGGAGTTGTGGCCCTTTAAAGGTTTTAATACGCAAACTTTGTCCGGACTAGTTCTCCTTAACCCCTGGCCGGATTTCAACGAAACTTTGCAGGGATGATCAGTATCAAGTCTAGTTAAGCATGACCAATACTAAGTCCAGTTGCGGAGATGTATTATCTTCGTGTTCCATGTGAATGATTTTTTTGCAGATTTATGACCTTTTCCCAAGTGGGGGAGACATCTGTTTTTACTAAAAACAACCTCTAGTTGGCTCTGCCTCTACAACATTGAGTTTAAACCTTCTCGCCTCTCACCTCTGCAGGTTCGAATCCCAATGGGAGCTTGATTTGTAAGTGAGAAAGTGTCGATTCTTACGGATGCGAGAGGTATACAATACTGATTCTACCCAGGAAAAATGGGTGGTCTGCCCTAGGTCTGCCCCCCCACCAATAAGAATTGACCGTAGTGTCATACATAGCCTAAAATATGCTGATTATGCCTCCTTTCATAAAACTTTAACCTGCAACCTTACCAAGCTCATAACAGTGCCCATAACTTGAAAAGTATTTGATCTATATTCATGGAACTTCACACACATCTTCATCTTACCCCAAGGAATGTCATTACACATGTCCAATTATGCATTTCTTCAATTGCAACCTAATCTAACTCATAACTTGGCAAAATATTGACCTTCGGCCCTGAAACTTTATACAGTTATTCCTTATCAATTATCCATTGCAGATTTTTGCCCTTTTCATAGACTTCAACAATTCAAAAAAATCTTTGAATTTGGAGAACAGACGGCCATGCCAATTAAAACAAGAGGCCAAAGAGGGCCTGTGGAAGCTCTACTGGCTCTAAGTTTATGTATAAGGGGCCATAACTCTTTCAAATATCGTTCAACCAGAACATGGTGATGATATACGCAACTAGGCTTGGTACTGATTGTCCCTGACAAGTTTCGTTGAAATCCAGCCAGAGGTTCAGGAGAACTAGTCTATACAAAGTTAGTGTATTAAAACATTTAAGGGGTCATAACTCTGCCAAAATTCATTCAACCACAACACGGCAATGACAGGTGCAACTAGGCTTGGTACTGATCATCCCCATCAAGATTCGTTGAAATCCAGCAAGGAATTCAGAAGAGACTAATCCGGACAACGTTTGGCTATTAAAACCTTTAAAGGGCCATAACTCTGCCAAAAATAATTCAACACGAATATGGCGACGATATGCACAACTAGGCTTGATAATGATCATCCTTGTCAAGTTTCGTTGAAATCTAGTCAGGGGTTCAGGAGAACTAGCCCGGAAAATGTTTGTGTATCAAAAAACTTTAAAGGGCCATAACTCCACCAAAAATCTGTTAACCAGAATGCCACGATGATATGCACAACTATGCTTGCTGCTGATCATCCCTGTAAAGTTTCGTTGAAATGTGGGGAGGCGTTCAGGAGAACTAGTCCAGACAAAATTTGTGTATTAAAACCGTTAAAGGGCCATAACTCATTCAACCGAAACATGGCAATGATTTGCACAACTAGACCTGATACTGATCATCCTTGTCAAGTTTCGATAAAATCCAGCCAGGGGTTCAGGAGAACTAGTCCAGACAAAGTTTGTGTATTAAAACCTTTAAAGGCACTCCACCAAAATCGTTCAACCGGAACACGGTGACGATATGTAAAACTAGGCTTGGTACTGATCATCCTTGACAAGTTTCTCTGAAATCTGGCCAAATGAAGGCCCTTTCTTCTTGAGGCCAAAATAAAGCATATTTCAGAAAATCAAGGGTCATAACTCCGGTGTAAATTGTCCAATCTGGCAGTTTTGAAACTTGTTGGAGCTTTCATTGATAGTAACAATCTGGTACAGTTTGGTAAAGATCGGATGAAAAATGAAGGCCCTATCGTCTTTAACAAGGCAAAATATAGCATTTTTAACTAAACCAAGGGCCATAACTCCGCTGTTACTGGTCCGATCTGGTTGGTTTTCAACCTTCTCCGAGCTTTCATTTATATTAACAATCTGGTAAAGTTTGGTAAAGATCGGACGAAAAATCAAGACCCTGTCGTAATATACCCTTTTTCAACTAAATCAAGGGCCATAACTCCAATGTTGCTGGTCCGATCTGGCTGGTTTTCGAACTTGTCCAAGCTTTCATTGATATTAACAATGTGGTAAAGTTTGGTAAAGATCGGATCAAAAATGAAGGTCCTATCGTCTTAACAAGGCAAAATATAGCAATATGTCATTTTTAGCTCTACTGATCAGAGATCAGCAGAGCTTATGCCGTGGTGCGGGGTCCGTCGTCCGTCCGTCTGTCCGTCTGTCCGTCCGTCCGTTAACTTTTATTTGTAGCGACTACTCCTCTGAAACTACTGGATGGATATTCATAAAACTTTACAGAAATGTTGCCCATGAAGTCTAGTTGATCCTAGCAAAAATTCATGTTGATGTGAAATCCAAGATGGCCGCCAAAGCTAAAAATAGATTTTTTAAATTCAAGTTTGTAGCGACTACTTCTTGAAAACTATAAGTGATATTGATATGGGACTTTTTCTAAAATGATCAGCATGACATGATGTTGATCCTAGTCAAAAATCGTTTTGATTCAACGTTAAACATGGCTGCCAGCGGCCATCTTTGTTTACATAGAGTTATATAGTAAAAACTTGTAGCGACTACTTCTCTGAAACTACTTGGCGGATTGTCATGAAACTTAACAGGAATGTTGCTCTTGATGTCTAATTGATCCTAGAAAAATTTCAGGTTGGCCGGAAATTCGAGATGGCCGTCACAGCTAAAAATAGATTTTTAAAAAATAAGTTTGTAGCGACTACTTCTTGAAAACTATAAGTGATATTGATATGGGACTTTTTCTAAAATGATCAGCATTACATGATGTTGATCCTAGTCAAAAATCGTTTTGATTCAACGTTAAACATGGCTGCCAGCGGCCATCTTTGTTTACATAGAGTTATATAGTAAAAACTTGTAGCGACTACTCCTCTGAAACTACTAGGCGGATTGTCATGAAACTTTACAGGAATGTTGCTCTTGATGTCTAATTGATCCTAAGAAAATTTCAGGTCGGCCGGAAATTCAAGATGGCCGTCACAGCTAAAAATAGATTTTTAAAAAATAAGTTTGTAGCGACTACTTCTTGAAAACTATAAGTGATATTGATATGGGACTTTTTCTAAAATGATCAGCATGACATGATGTAGATCCTTGTGGAAAATTATTTTGATTCGACGTTAAACATGGCTGCCAGTGGCCATCTTTGGTTACATAGAGTTATATAGTAAAAACTTGTAGCGACTACTCCTCTGAAACTACTTGGCGGATTGTCATGAAACTTCACAGGAATGTTGCTCTTGATGTCTAATTGATCCTAGAAAAATTTCAGGTCGGCCGGAAATTCAAGATGGCCGTCACAGCTAAAATAGATTTTTAAAAAATAAGTTTGTAGAGACTACTTCTTGAAAACTATAAGTGATATTGATATGGGACTTTTTCTAAAATGATCAGCATGACATGATGTAGATCCTTGTGGAAAATTATTTTGATTCGACGTTAAACATGGCTGCCAGTGGCCATCTTTGGTTACATAGAGTTATATAGTAAAAACTTGTAGCGACTACTCCTCTGAAACTACTTGACGGATGTTCATGAAACTTCACAGGAATGTTGCTCTTGATGTCTAGTTGATCCTAGAAAAATTACAGGTCGGCCGGAAATTCAAGATGGCCGCCACAAATAGATTTAAAATAAATAAGTTTGTAGCGACTACTTTTTCAAAACAATAAGAGATATTGATATGGGACTTTTTCTAAAATGATCAGTATGACATGATGTTGGTCCTTGTCGAAAATCGTTTTGATTTGACGTTAAACATGGCTTCCAGCGGCCATTTTTGTTTACATAGAGTTATATAATGAAAACTTGTAGCGACTACTTCTCTGAAACTACTTGACGGATTTTCATGAAACTTCACAGGAAAGTTGCTCTTAATGTCTTATTGATCTTAGCAAAATTTCAGGTCGGCCGGAAATTCAAGATGGCCACCACGGTTAAAAATAGATTTTCAAAAAACAAGTCTGTAGCGACTACTTCCTGAAATCAAAATCAATCAGTAGAGCTTCAAGGTCATTGACCTCTTGTTAACTAAATCAAGGGCCATAACTCCGCTGTTACTAGTCCGATCTGGCTGTTTTTCGAACTTGTCCGAGCTTTCATTGATATTAACAATCTGTTGAAGTTTGGTAAAGATCAGATGAAAAATGAAGACCCTATCGTCTTAACAAGGCAAAATATAGCCTTTTTAACTAAATCAAGGGCCATAACTCCGCTGTTACTGGTTCGATCTGGCTGGTTTTCGAACTTGTCCGAGCTTTCATTGGTATAAACAGCCTGTTAAAGTTTGGTAAAGATCAGATGAAAAATTAAGACCCTATCGTCTTAACGAGGCAAAATATAGCCTTTTTAACTAAATCAAGGGCCATAACTCCGCTGTTACTAGTCCGATCTGGCTGGTTTTTGAACTTATCCAAGCTTTCATTGATAGTAACAATCTGGTACAGTTTGGTAAAGATCGGATGAAAAATGAAGGCCCTATCGTCATTAACAAGGCAAAATATAGCATTTTTAGCTCTACTGATCAGAGATCAGCAGAGCTTATGCCGTGGTGCGGAGTCCGTCGTCCGTCTGTCCGTCTGTCTGTCTGTCCGTAAACTTTTATTTGTAGCGACTTCACAGCTGAAACTACTGGATGGATATTCATGAAACTTTACAGAAATGTTGCCCATAAAGTCTAGTTGATCCTAGCAAAAATTCATGTTGATGTGAAATCCAAGATGGCCGCCTAAGCTAAAAATAGAGTTTTAAAATACAAGTTTGTAGCGACTTCTTCTTGAAAACTATAAGTGATATTGATATGGGACTTTTTCTAAAATGATCAGCATGACATGATGTTGATCCTAGTCAAAAATCGTTTTGATTCAACGTTAAACATGGCTGCCAGCGGCCATCTTTGTTTACATAGAGTTATATAGTAAAAACTTGTAGCGACTTCACAGCTGAAACTACTGGATGGATATTCATGAAACTTTACAGAAATGTTGCCCATAAAGTCTAGTTGATCCTAGCAAAAATTCATGTTGATGTGAAATCCAAGATGGCCGCCAAAGCTAAAAATAGAGTTTTAAAATACAAGTTTGTAGCGACTTCTTCTTGAAAACTATAAGTGATATTGATATGGGACTTTTTCTAAAATGATCAGCATGACATGATGTTGATCCTAGTCAAAAATCGTTTTGATTCAACGTTAAACATGGCTGCCAGCGGCCATCTTTGTTTACATAGAGTTATATAGTAAAAACTTGTAGCGACTTCACAGCTGAAACTACTGGATGGATATTCATGAAACTTTACAGAAATGTTGCCCATAAAGTCTAGTTGATCCTAGCAAAAATTCATGTTGATGTGAAATCCAAGATGGCCGCCAAAGCTAAAAATAGAGTTTTAAAATACAAGTTTGTAGCGACTTCTTCTTGAAAACTATAAGTGATATTGATATGGGACTTTTTCTAAAATGATCAGCATGACATGATGTTGATCCTAGTCAAAAATCGTTTTGATTCAACATTAAACATGGCTGCCAGCGGCCATCTTTGTTTACATAGAGTTATATAGTAAAAACTTGTAGCGACTACTTCTCTGAAACTACTTGGCGGATTGTCATGAAACTTTACAGGAATGTTGCTCTTGATGTCTGATTGATCCTAGAAAAATTTCAGGTTGGCTGGAAATTCAAGATGGCCGTCACAGCTAAAAATAGATTTTTAAAAAATAAGTTTGTAGCGACTACTTCTTGAAAACTATAAGTGATATTGATATGGGACTTTTTCTAAAATGATCAGCATTACATGATGTTGATCCTAGTCAAAAATCGTTTTGATTCAACGTTAAACATGGCTGCCAGCGGCCATCTTTGTTTACATAGAGTTATATAGTAAAAACTTGTAGCGACTACTCCTCTGAAACTACTTGGCGGATTGTCATGAAACTTTACAGGAATGTTGCTCTTGATGTCTAATTGATCCTATCAAAATTTCAGGTCGGCCGGAAATTCAAGATGGCCGTCACAGCTAAAAATAGATTTTTAAAAAATAAGTTTGTAGCGACTACTTCTTGAAAACTATAAGTGATATTGATATGGGACTTTTTCTAAAATGATCAGCATGACATGATGTAGATCCTTGTGGAAAATTATTTTGATTCGACGTTAAACATGGCTGCCAGTGGCCATCTTTGGTTACATAGAGTTATATAGTAAAAACTTGTAGCGACTACTCCTCTGAAACTACTTGACGGATGTTCATGAAACTTCACAGGAATGTTGCTCTTGATGTCTAGTTGATCCTAGAAAAATTTCAGGTCGGCCGGAAATTCAAGATGGCCGCCACAGCTAAAAATAGATTTAAAATAAATAAGTTTGTAGCGACTACTTCTTCAAAACAATAAGAGATATTGATATGGGACTTTTTCTAAAATGATCAGTATGATATGATGTTGGTCCTTGTCGAAAATCGTTTTGATTTGACCTTAAACATGGCTGCTTTGTTTACATAGAGTTATATAATGAAAACTTGTAGCGACTACTTCTTTGAAACTACCTGACGGATTTTCATGAAACTTCACAGGAATGTTGCTCTTAATGTCTGATTGATCTTAGCAAAATTTCAGGTCGGCCGGAAATTCAAGATGGCCGCAACGGTTAAAAATAGATTTTCAAAAAACAAGTCTGTAGCGACTACTTCCTAAAATCAAAATCAATCAGTAGAGCTTCAAGGTCATTGACCTCTTGTTAACTAAACCAAGGGCCATAACTCCGCTGTTATTGGTCCAATCTGGCTGGTTTTTATAATTGTCCGAGCTTTCATTGATATTAACAATCTGGTAAAGTTTGGTAACGATCGGATGAAAAATGAAGGCCCTATAGTCTTAACGAGGCAACATATAGCATTTTTAACTAAGTCAAGGGCCATAAATCCGCTGTTACTGGTTCGATCTGGCTGGTTTTCGAACTTGTCCGAAAAATGAAGGCCCTATCGTCTTAATGAGACAAAAGTTAACGACGGACGGACAGACGGAAGACGGACAACTCGCCATCCCATAAGCTCTGCTGGCCCTTGGCCAGTAGAGCTAAAAACCACAGCGGTACCAACAATATTACAAAAATTAGAAGTGCCTTACCTCGCCGTCTCCGAGCAAGTTTTATTCGCAGATTCAACGGCGCTGAGGAGTAAATTAATAAATGAGGTAGCATAAAAGGCTTTGTTCTATTATCTTAGCACTTCGTCGAGTATATGTATTGTCTTAGATCTTTATATGCACCATGATTGTTTAGCTGTTGAATTAAAAGCATGCATCCTTACGTGAATCAGTCGAGAGCTGACGGCGCTATTATAATGTCGCCATCTTTTTCAAAAGATTGCTAAAAAAAAGGTTCAGCGTATAAATTTAAATGAATCCTGTGAAAGAAACACTGTGTCTTTGTTTCAGTATATATTTTATATGTTTATTTATTTTTTAACTCTATACCCTCTTCTGCCATATTCTGCCAATAGTGTTATAGATCTATTTATATATCGCCGTTCGTCTAGATATATTGGTCGCTGGATTAAAAAAACAACTGACAAAATACAAGGCAGAAAATTGATAATGTTACTAGCTATAATATTAGTTCCGTAATGTTTTATGGCAAAACAAAAACGGCTCAATATAATACATTTGGCTATATTATTTAGATCATAGTATGTTTATCTCTTTGTGCGCGCGATAAACTAGTTTCCCATGTATCATATAGACGTCTTGTGCCACCGCGACAGTATTACACCGCTCACGGAATTGCAATAAACAGGAAATGTGTCATTATATAATTTCAGAATTTCGATAAAAACAGTTTAATTCCGACATTTTCATACACACTATACTGTTTTTGCATGCTTTCACTATGCACTAATGGCTTTTTTGTTCCCGATGACGTCACTCCCAGTTATACGAGGAAGAGTTTTCCCCCTTAGATTTTTTTTCGATTTTTTAGCAATGCCTGTTCGCCTTTTCGATTTTTATCCTTAAAACTTTATACACATATTCCTTATATCAATTATCCAATGCATAGTTATGTCCCTTTTCATAAACTTTAACAATTAAAAAAATCTACTTCATTATTCATGAAGGATTGCACCCCATGTCTTTGAAATTTATAGTTACATTGTCCTTGCTGAAATACGCACTTGTCAAGTTACTCAAGTTTTTTAATGGATGCTTTTGTTCTGTACACATTGTACAAACTAATTTCTATGTGGGACTTTTCGTGCACTTTTCTTTAAATTCTGTTTATCGTTATTGCCCATGTCCTGTCTTCATTCTCTTTTGGTCCTTCATTTATTTACAGACTCGTACCATTTTAACAAGAAGAGTGGTACAGGTCCTTTTGTTAGCAGAGTAATACATATGCTCTTGTTAGAGGTTATGGCAAAAACTGGTGTTTGAAGAAAACTGGTTGCAGAAAATAACAATATATCACATCATATTAAACAGATTTCTTTAGGTTTCGCCATACATAGAGCATATAAGAAAAAGAAAGAAACCAGCATTTTCTTTTGAAAACTATTATTAAACTATTTGTAACTGTATACTTGCAGAATGGAGCCACCTCAGCATCTTCCACCACTGCTGCAGAAGGAACCACTATCCAGCCCAAGCAAAGCAGCCAGAAAATACGAGAACTGCTTAAACAGATGGTGGAAAACAAGGGCAAGGAACTCACCGTGAAGAATGTTGTAGAAGACCTTCTTCAGAAGAATGAGTTCATCCTTGCTCAGAATGATGCTCAGCCATTCAAGCCTCAACAGAGAACCCTAAAGCCTAAGCCCACGTCGGATCAGGGGGTAGAAAGTCATGGAAGTATTCTTCAGCCAAAGGATCCCACAGCCACTTGTACCAAGGATGACATATCTAATATCAACGACGCTCTAGTAGAGTTAGCTGTTAATGAGGCTAACGGCTCAAATTGTGACCCTGACCTTGTATGTGCCGTAGGGTCAAAGATTATTCTGATGACCCCACAAGGTCAGCCCCTGCAAATGGATATAACCTGTTATTGGTGTAACTTCTGTAGCTATCGTTCTGATAAGAAAGATGCACTCCTGCAGCATGTTATGGAGCACCGGTTCCACTGTAAATACTGCAAGTTTCAGTCTTTCTCACGTGCATCTGTCATCCATCACTGCACAGAGGAGCACGAGAGCTTCAAGGAGACGGCCAACACTCTGAAATACTGCACCTATCTTCCAGATTTCCTGCAGAGGAATGAGCAGAACAAAAAACGTAAGAATACGGAACGGGACACAAACTCGCCCCAGTCAAAGAAGGCCCGTAATGGAGGTGGTGAGCCAGAAGAAGAACTTAATATGGAGGTTGAGGAAGTAGACGAGGGACCAGCTCGTGACACACCTGTTCAGCGGGTACTTACTCCTAGGAAAGCCACAGCGAGGAAGTCTCTTCCAGCACCATCCAAAATAGTGCCTTCCCAGTTCTCACATTTGGTACTGCCAAGCTCCTCAGGCTCCTTTTCTACTTCCGTTGTATCAGAGCAAAATAATAACTTACCAATTATCACTAATGTTGTAAGTGGACAGATAGCTGTGTCTGCTGCCACGCGTTCACAAATTTCAGTTTCCAGTCCTGAGCCAGTGAAAGCAGCTGTAATACCTTCAGTGACGGTCTCATCCGGATTGTGTTGGAATTGTGGATACTGTGGATTTGTAACCCTTAGCCAAGCATTCCTGAAAATCCACCTGAACGCTCAGCACCCGGGGAAAGCACACAAGTATGTGGCCATGCTTGTCTCGTCGGAAGAAGAAATGGAGAAGATCAAAGCATCCGATTCACAGCTGATTGCCAATCCGGCTGGTCCAGGTGCAGCGGCTACGCCACTTATCCCCGTCATCCCACCACAACCTACGCCAGTCACTGCTGCATCCCCAGCACTGGTGCGTACAAAGTTGCCAGCGCCTTCACCTAAAGCTTCGGGCAGTATGACCGGCTCTCAGATTGAGATCGACAATGCAGAGCAGGAAACGGTAAAGGATGGCAAGGAAGAAAGCGAGGAAGATAAGAAGATTCCCGTTTCTTACAAATGTGCCCACTGTAACTTCAGTTCTCCGCAGGCTGACAAGGTCAAAACTCACTTGTTTCAACGTCATAATGGCTCTGTCATGTATGCCCTGGACATGAAAGCGGTGAAGTTGAGACTGACGCGCTACGTATTCTTCTGCATGAAGACCAAGTGTTCATTCCAGACGAAAGAGGTTGAGGATTTCTTGGAACATTGTGACAGTTGCACACCGTGGCTGGATGGCAAGGACAGAAAGGATGTTGACAGTTTGATGATCAAGTCTCTTGATCTGACGAGACAGTTTATTGTAAAGACAGCCGGAAGTACAGGATCCAGCAAAGACATTCGACCAGAGAAGGCAGCCGAATATGGCTGTGTCTACTGTTCCTACATCTCCAACAACAACACTAGGCTGAAAAAACACGTACTGTCTAACCATGCAGAGAAAAGCAGCATGATAAGAGATCTTCAGGCCGACAAAACTAATAGGAAACCTTCCGTTTACTTTTGTCACCATTGCCTGTGGGAGACACGGGATGGCAGCGAGCTAGAAATGCACTTGTCTGAAAGGCACAATGAAACGGCTAAACCTCATACTGGTGACAAAACTGATGCAGAATCAGATTCTTCCAAGAATGCTGCAGAAGTTCCTAAAGCAACATTGCCATCAACAACTAAGGCCTCTGCATCAACACCAGCAGCAAAACCATATGTATCAACACCAACAGTAAAAGCTTCCAGAACAACCTCCGCTGATCAAAAGACACGGGACGATTCTTCAACATCTAAAGAATCGTCACCAGCCAACACGTCGGAAGACGAAGGTGACGAACCGGAAGAGGAAGATTACTCTGGGATAGTTGAGGACAGCGACTTCGACAAGGCAATGGCAGCATACATAGCAAGTGAGGAACCTGAAACTAAACGTGGAAGGGGTCGACCTACACGGAATGCAGCAATTAAGTGTCAAATACGGGTAAAATCGGTCAGACCTCCCCCACTCTACAAATGCATGCATTGTACGGAAATTCATTTCGGTGTAAAATTGATAAGAAAGCATCTCCGAGAAAACCATGACAACCAACCCCTCCGAGCTCTTGATGTCTTGAAGCAGGACAAGAAACATGCAAAACCATATTTTTGCTTCTGCCCCTTAGAGAAGTGTACCTTCACCGCAAACATTGCTACAGATATTGTTAATCATGCCAAGAATGCCCACGGAATCAAGGCCACAGATAACGACCTTGTCCGCATCTCTAATTCTTTTGTCACGCCACGTGTATCGTCGCCTGTGCAAGCCGGCAGGCCAGCTACAGCTGCCACTGGAGAGAGTTACGAATGTCTATACTGTCCCGTGTCTCAAATCTACCACTCTCGACGTGACATGAAGAAACATCTTAAGGACGAACATGGGGACGAAGAGTATATTTACCGCGACTGTATCGCAAGAAAACTCCGTCAGCCCTCAAGGTTTTACATGTGCAACAGTCAGGCCTGCGACTATACCACGGAAAAACAGAAAGATTATTCATTACATATGCTAGGGCACCAGAAGGCGAAGATATTCGAATGTTCTAAGTGTCTGTGGTTCACTTCCAATCCCGACGAGGTCGCTGGTCACATGTCAAGTGTTCACAAGAATGAAAAAGTTACATCCCAGGCGATCGATCTAGATTTAGATCAGAGAGGAAATCTTGTTAAACTGGTGGGTGGGACTGTTATAAAAAGTGAGAAGCATTAAAAGAGTATGTAGCAATGTGCTGGAAAGGGCATTATTAATGAGAGTTCTAAAAAACTGAAAATGGAGAAATAATGATCAAAATCGAACATAATAAAGAAGATCTGACCGTTTTAACTTTGTTAATGGAAACCGCCATTTTTAGAACTATGACTTCGTAGTTCTAAATTGCCAGATTTGGCATAGTGATAAATAAGCAAAGAATTTCAAGTTTGCGAATGACTGCAGAATCCATAAATAATCATTAAGTATAGTATTACTTTTTTTCATACATCTGTTTCAATTTTTACGATACTTATAAATATTCCATATAGGATAATTTAGAACTGTGACGCCATAGTTTTCAACATGGCGGTTACCTTGAACAAACTTCAGTCATATCTTCTTTGGTAATTATCTGATTTTGATAATTCTTTCTCGACATTTTCCAAGTTTTTAAGAACTCAATAATAAAGACTTTCCAGCACAAGACTACATTCCCTTAAAGGCTTTAATGTGAATTTTGCAATACTAGCTTGTTAAAGGGACACACGGCAATCTTGATTTTTTTTTTAAACTCGCGGCGTCCCGCTAGTTTTTCAGGATGACTTATATTTGTTCCATCATTAATATTAATTATAAGAATAGTAATAAGCAAGATAAAAATATCGAACAGGGAAAGCAACATTCAAAGGACAGCAACATTCAAAGGACGACAGTCGTATGCAAATTGTATTTGCAATTGTATTTGCATATTATTCAGTTTTGATATTATTGCACCAATAATTTATTAAAACTAAAGTAAAATAAGACGAACAAATGAATAATTAAAATTGTATTTACTTAAATGTTACCAGATTAAAATTAAACATGATCCTGGATATATGTCGAGACACCCATTTCAAACATTTCAAGATTGCCGTGTGTCCCTTTAAATACTTACAAGCACATCATTTTGACCATGATATATATGTGCGAAAGAAATTTGTGCAAAGGTTTTCTCAATGTGTAACCATCTTGTGGCATACCAGGAAAGCATTTACATTGTAGGATGATGCTGTTGTAAGCATTGTTGTGGTGTTAACCATTTTAAGTATATTGAACTTTTTACAGTGAAGTCGTAACTTGAATATAGAACAAGTTCAAACATTGATATTGAGACTGGAGTAAACTATACCATCTGAAAAGTGTTAAAAAATCGGATTTCTTTCAACAGAGGTCATGAAATTGAACTGCTGATCAATAGGACTTGCATTAATTTTAAAATTTGTTGGGAATTTGTAAGATGTGTGTTTTACAAAAACTACGACTTCCATTTATTTACTGTTAAGATACAAGAAGGAATATAAGAGCAAATGAAACAATTGTTAATATGACATTCCATGTTGAATTAATGATTAAAGGGGTACATCAGACCAGGGGAGGTAGGGTCAAGGGGCCCCAACTTCATATTGACAATAGTTACTAGTGTAAAGATGAGGCTAAAAGTGACTTGTTAGTCCACTACCGGTGTCGCCAAAGGAGACTTAAGGTTTGCCCCCCGTCCGTCCATCAACAAATGAAACTTAGTATGTTAATAGAGGGCAATGAGGGAATTCAGTGTTTTTTTAGGCTGTTTTTATAGCCGATATTGGGCCATATTCCCAGTGCCAAAACATGTTTTTTTCCCAATTTTGCGACAAAAATTCCCAACTAAAAGAAGGAAAAGAAAAACACACAGAAAAGTATCAAAAGTTTGACAAGTATTGAGTATGAAATGCTTTAAATGCCGCTGTTGATCATGTTTTACTGTAAACAGTATGAAAAATACAATTATGAAATGAATGTTTTATTGTTTTGTTCCCCAATTTTATGAAAAATCACGCAGTAATTCCCAAATCTGACGGTATGGGCCATGTTCCCAAAATATAGTAAAAAACACTGGGATTATATGGTTGTTACGGCAATGAAAATAGTAAAAATATAGAATTTATGGATCCTTTGATAACCAAAGATAATTTAATGAAATTTGTGTGTAGATAAAAGGGGGTGAGGAGATCATGCACATCATTTTGTCAAAATTTTGATTGCTATGGCAACAAAAATTGTAAAATAATTAATTTTTTACTAATAGAAAAATGGTTTCTGCTCGATAACTTCAGTTGGGAATGACATATTGACCTGAAACTTTGTGTAGGTAGCTTATATGAAAAGCGAGTTTAGGATTGAGTTGAGGCAACTGGAGTCAAGGTCAAGTTCACTGTTACTACAAACAGAACAACTGTTTCTGCTCATTAACTTTACTTGGGAATGAGATATTGGCCTGAAACTTGGTGTGTAGGTGGCTTATATGGGATTGCATATATGGTCACGCTCACTGTAACTAAAATGCCTGGTAGGGGACGGGTGTTAATCTGCAATACTTCAGCATCTTGTATTTACAAGGAAATTCATTTTGCACAGTAATCTGTTGTTGTGCACCAGGGTTAATTTAAGCGTTTTAACCCCAATTCCATTTAAAATCTATATGAAAGATACCGGTCACATCACCATTCATATGCAAATTGCCAATCACATGTTGACAATAGAATCTTTACACCGACCATTACAGGGTTGGATGGCACATTCAACTAACAATACACTTGTTTTGTAAAAACAGTCGACATTGGTTTAATGATTTCAAAGTGTAGACCTGAACAGTACGGAGCTATCACAATACCATAGTTTTGATTCCTCTCACCACTGTGGGTTCGAATCCCACTGGGAGCCCGACTTGTGAGGAAGTGTCGATTGTTACGGATGGCGGGAGGTATGCAGTACTGGTTCTACCCAAGAAAAGGGGGTGGACTGCCTCCACCACAAAAATAATTGACCGTCGTATGTAATCTTGCGTGTTGCAAATGACGTAAAACGTCGTACAAACAAACCAGATTTTGAAAGATGACAATTTTTTTCATTTTAGATCTAGAAAACCCCTGATGTACCCCACTTCAAGTAAACGCATTATTTTAAGTGTTAAACGCAACAAAATTGTATAATTTGTCCTTTTAACTGATCACTGTGATTGTCAGCCATCATGTTTTGGGGCTGTTCCATTAAACCTACATGGGACCCCAGGAAGTCACTTTTAAAATTGAACATCAGCCCATAGATGCAAAATTTAATTCATAAAATAACCAATTTTTGAAAATCGGCAAAGAAAATTGGGTTTGCCTATAAATGTTTATTTAATTGCCTTCCTGGGATCACAGATGTTTTAATAGCATAGCCTTAAAGGAAAGCCCTTGGCCTGTAGTGGAAAATATTACTTCAGTCAAAATTAGATTTTTACATATTTTCAAATATCCTTAGGCCAAGAAAAAAAATAGTCTTGTATCAGGTTCCCGACCGACCCTACATTTTGTCCTGACGCTGAATGCGACCACTAAGAGGCCAGTAGTTGTATTAGCTGTATTTCTACCGACAAATTGGTGGCCGATATTATCGGGGATGTTCATCCTTCATATAAAGGTTACACTATTACCGTCACCGGTTCTGTGTGTATTTTTCCTAGCAATACAATACAAAAAAAAAAGTCAAATGATGAAATGTATTCTTTGGCTCAAACGACAAAAGTTTATAAAAATTGAAATATTAAAAGTAAAAAAACAAGTGATTTCATTTCATTGTTGTTTTACAATGTTGATGATTTTCTTGCTTTCTTGTCTGGTAGCCCCGTTTGGTCACGGGGCAAAGAATACAGCCACTGCAGATCCCTTTGGAGGGGTAGGCAGAGGGGTAGAATCCCCCCAAATTTATGTTCATTTTATCATTTTTTGTTCATTAAAGGTCTTCATCATGATCCCTGCATTGTTTCAGGTGCTATCTCGCACGCATCAAAAGAGCAGTGGCAGAAAAACAATAACGTGGCTCCAGCATAAATGGAGTTTCTACGATAGAATTTGCAGCAACTCTGCAGTTCAGGGTGAGAAGGTTCTAGGCCCATTTTTCATATTTTATCTCAATGTACATGGAAGATGAGCCTGGCATGTTCATGCCTTTTAGGCGCCATATAACCTTTTCATGTGTTGGTGCGCCTTAAAACCCCAATTCAATTAATTCTTGTCTGGTACGTTCCTCTATTAAAAATAGCATTCTATGCAACTCAATGGTGGCCCTCAGTGAAATTTTGATTCATGGAAATTTATATTTGGAGTTGTCATGTTATTATATTTAATATGTTATTACGAGAAATCATGAATTGATCAGGAAGTTATATCATGTATCACTGGTTTTTATGACGAATAAAATTAGTGCTTCAGTCCACTTGTTTAATATATTTAATACTTCCAGTTTTAAAATAGCAACATAGAGAGCTGTGTGTACTTTTATGTACGTTGCATGTTTTATTGAAACAATATTCCAAACAAATGCATGTTTGTTCTGCTCTGTGACGTTTCTTTCCCATATTCGTGTGATGAGTTCAAAGTCCATGGAGCAATTTTAAATTATATATATTATGTACATCCTTGAGGCCCTCAAAATCAGAGTTTAGTTTCTGGTTGTAATCAAAATAAAAAATCTACCTACCTACCCTATTTTTTTTGAGCAGGAAACCTGAAACACGACTATTTTTTTTCTTGGCCTTATTAACCTCTCAGCGAAGATAACATTTTAGATGTGGGTTTTGTTAATCCATAACATTGCCAAAAATATAAAGAAGATTTCTTAAACGGTGTTTAAAAAGTTGATAATTGTGACAAGATATTTACAAGAAGCTTTATGAATACCGACCCAGAAATTTAAGCACAATTGTTTTTGATTTTGTTTTTATGAAATACTTCATATCAAAAGTTAGTTTTTACAAAGTTGATCTTGTTTGTCAATCACATTGTTGTACCTTTATCAAGATTGTAGATGGCTGACCTATTCTGTATTAATGTTGTTCATTTATACATTATTTTTTTCAAACTATAGTTCAATACAATTTATAGGTCTTTATTAAAACTTCTTGAGCGCACTTATTGAGCGCTTTTTGTTGATTTTATTTTAGACATCTTAAAAAGCTGAAAACTGTTGGCCCAAACAAAATCTGTATTACTTGTACTGTAATAATAAGTAACAAGTCCCTGTCTACTGGTAGTCTGTTCTGCAAAAAATTGTCATTATTATAATATACTGAACAAAAAAAAGACTGAACAAAAAAAGAACTTTCCGACTTTTTTGCTGGTATGTTCATAGGCTAGTTTTTGAGGGCATATAAAAGCTTTAACAGCGTTTTAATAAGCAATGTTTGATGTTTGTAAGCACTCTTGAGTACTAAATATGGATATGGAAATTTTAAAGGGAGGTAATTTGATGATTGCTGATAATCAAAAGCTGCCATCTACGAAAGCTGCATGTTTTTGGGTAGAGAATATTGTCTCTCGACAAATTTCTGTAATTTTCATAATTTTTTCTTTTGTGGTCCAAATGTGTTTTAACAAAAATGGGGCTAACTTGTGTACTGATCTTTTCAAAAATATCTTTGGACTATTGTTCCAATTATTCTTAAAACATTATTTTTTCCCTGTTTTTCTGTCTTGACATCAGCATCAACAGCATCGGATATTTAGTATATTATTATTATGTGATTACCTGTTTATGAGTAAAGTGTTGTCTCAAACTTCTTGATGGTCATGTAAAATAAGAAAATTAATATGTATATAAGACAAATTACATGCTTTATATATCAAACGAGAGTTATTTCTTATTTATTGCTATTCCACTGATTCATCTTTGTGTCGTAAGTCAAGCTGCAGTTATGACCAATCTGCACAATTTGTGTGTTGCCTGGGTAGCATGGCAGACACTTGGGTATCACTTTGTCCCTTGTCTGCATCGCTATTTTGTTTCCGCTCAGTAACTCACCCGCGACAGCTAAGGCCGCGGGCTTAACGCCAGAATCGAGCAACTTTAGTACTTGATTGTTCTTGGTATTGATTTTGGGGTCAGTTGGTCAAGGTCACTGATAATGCAATATCATATTGAGAAGAATGGCATTATGTAAAATCTAACCTTGGCCATAACTTAAAAAGTATTTGACCTATATTCATTTTCATCTTACCCCACATTTCCAATAACTCTGACATATATGGTCTAGTTCTTGTCAATTATTCAATGCCATTACTCTGAATTTCATTTCGGTAGAGTTCTGCTCCTTTTCCTAAAACTCTACCTGCAACAAAACCACACCCAGTTTCAAAGCTTTTGGACAATTTTGGAATATGACTGTACCTTCAAAACTTTAACTGAAAACCTATTAGTAGAAAAGTAGGTTGTGTAACGAATATGTATGCCAAGTTTAAAGGTGTTCAATGTTTTGTGGAATATGACTACATTCATTTCAATTGTCTTAAATCTGTTTGCTGGGATCAACCAAAAATCAAGAGCAACATTCCTGTGAAGTTTCGTGAAAATCCGTCTTTCAGAGGAGCAGTCACTACAAAAAAAATGCTTACGGACAGGCGGACACCGCACCAAGGCATAAGCTCTGCTGATCTTTAGGCGGACACCGCATCACGGCATAAGCTCTGCTGATCTTTGATCAGTAGAGCTAAAAAACATACCCTTGGATTTGCTATGCAATCCGGCTACTAATATATTACTCTGTTCGCGTTTTCTATAACTGAAATGTTTTTACATCCAGTTTTAAAGTTGATTCCTTCGATATAAAGTGTTATAACAGCTAATTCCTTCGATATAAAGTGTTATAACAGCTAATATCTATGACATTGTGTGTCAATATATTTTGGTCTTAGAAAACATGAATACTGTTGTCATTTGTGAGCTAGTAGGTTATTCATTAGGTTAGGGCCTCAACACCCGATTAGAATGTTTCGAAGAAGTAACAAAAGGTAGCATAAATTGGATCATTATGAATATTACTCCAAGTTGATTAAAGTCAGGAAATTACAACAAAAGCATTTTATTTAAAACTTTTTTTAATACATAATTTATATTTAATAATTTATAGTTGAAATGAACGTGCAATAATTTTAATACATTTATTTAATAGAAGTTTGCTATTCAGAGTCCTAGGATTCTATAAGAATGTATGTACATTTACATAGCTAAATCCACCAAATACGTCTTAATTACCATATAATCCCTAATAAATGCCCCCCCCCCCCATCATTTTTTTTAAAAAACCAAAAGATGCAAGTTAATCCGTTTCATTCACAATGGAACACTCTTGGTTAAGAAAATCGTTAAAGAAAAGTTAAAATATGTATTTTAGGTCTCTAATAAATGCACCACTTTCCAAAAATGTTACGCTCCCTGGGGCATTTATTAAGGATTATACAGTAGTGCAAGCATTGGCAGCAGCCAGTAAGATATCATCTTGTTACAATTCACAGATCCACCCTGTCAATCATATCTTTAATATGTTTTGAAGGTCTGTGAGGGAGACAAAGATATATAGAAATTCTTGAAGCGTGCCCTACTTTTAACAGAAAACAGATTCTTATGGTTCTTTAATATACAGATACAGAACCCTGTGTGAAAATGTAAATTTCGTACAATTCTTTCAATCTAAACCTGAATATTTTAAGAATTGCCCATTAAAACATAAACAACCGTAAAGCTTACTAGCACTGTTTTTGCATACATTGAAAGAAAAATGCAAAATTTTCATAAATATCACTATCAAAGATGTCATCACGAATATCTGTCAGATCAATCTAACTTGGATGGTTGCATAGACATCAGTATCACTTAGATGATTTGCATTTACATCTCTGCCTCTTCAACGTAACTTCTGTCAAATCAATATCACTAATATGCTTCCATGGACATCAGTGTCATCAATATCATTTAGAAGCTTGCACGGACATCTTTACCAGATCAATGTTACTTAGAAGCTTGCATGGACATCTCTGCCTCATCAATATCAAAATCATCGTCCATCTCCTCCAGACCGCTGAGCTGTGATGCCGTAACAGGTTGACTGGCTCCCTGAGATTTTGGGGTCGACTGCGACACCTGGGAACCAGTATGTTGCGATCGTGCAGGTGTCTTAGGTGTACCCATTGATGTTGCTGAAATAAATTTTATTACATTTTTGTCGATGAAAGATAGGGATTTCTCAGTGAAGGAATATTCGATGTCGCTAAATATTTATAACTAACTCGTTGGAACTGAAATTACTAACTGTGCACTTCTGTCTTTTCTTTTACGACTGCGCAAGCCCGAGTTTTTCTTTACCTTGATAAATGACCGCAAATCAACATTAGTTGAATTTTGCAATTCTCGTCAATATCCAATACTATAGTTCCATCAAGATTCAGTGAAGCATTTTCATTTGATATGTCATAGCTTTAAACAACATTGTCCGTGTTTGTTTTTGACTGAACTGCTGAAAACACGCTGAACGATTTTTTACACATTATGATTGAAGCAACTGCCTATGTGAATCGGTGCTCTTAATCTAGCACATGTACTGTTTTAAAAGAGATTCATGATAAAATATAGTACACATTTATATGTTTATATAAAAAGTTGCCTTAAAAGCGATAAATTTGAAGTTTTTATATTGTAGTGCCAGGTGATTTATTACTATCGCTTTTTACGATTTGCCTTAAAAGGAAATCGTAGTAAATAAGCCACGCCTCTGTATTCTTACTTCACCCGTGGCGTAATTTGGTACGAACTACAATCAAAATGACATAACATTAGAAAATAAAGTTAATGTAATAAATAGGATATTAAAAATGTAATAAACGGATTATTTAACTGCTGCATTCGATTGTTAGAAAATCCTTCACTCGATGGGAAGCGTATTGTTTTTTCACTCGCTCGCATCCGCTCCTGGGATCAAATTTAATATATTTAGCCACTTGCAAAGGTTTTCAAGTGCCAAGGTTTTCTATTTGCTATTTTAATCAAGGTACTTGCATTAACAGTTTAAAACCTCGATTCGTTTTTAGAAGGATTGCTATACATGTAAATAATGACATTTTCGGCTAGATGCAGGAATGTAATAATGTATAATTATACTTACTTATTTCCACCTATTTGACTAAGTTAGATAAATATGTTTAGTGAATAAATGTAGTCTGAGACCTAGTGGGATTCATTTATTACTTGAAAAATTTAGCAAGTGCATATATTTTCTACTTGCAATCTTCAAACATCTACTTGCATTTAGCAAGTAAACCAGTGTTAAATTTGAACCCTGTGCTTGCTTGTGAAAAAAACACGCTTGCCATCTCGTGAAGGATTTCCTAATAATCGAACGCAGCAGTTAAATAATCTCTATATATTATTTATACAAAACACACCATTCGAGTCGCCCGAGAGAGAGGGGCAGGATACATAGATATATATATGGGAACCTGTCCTATTCTTACTAACAAGTAGATTAACATGATCTGACGACAGACTTAGATACACATCACTGCTCGGTTTACTCCCCATCCGACGGACAGGGCTAAGCTATAGGGCTATCAGTGACACAGAACAGATACAACTTAAAACCTTTATCAGAATCAGTCAGTGTACAAAGCAGGTCAATGTGGGTTATGGTGACCTTTTCGTCAGAATATATAACAATTCCGTTTAATAGAAACATGTTCAGTTTCAAAAACACAATTCTAGAGAACTATAAACCGCTACACCTTTTGATAACAATGTGTATAACTGAATGATGTATAGAGATTTAATTCTAGTCTTACTTTTATTTTCACCATTCAGGCATTTCTGACTCTCATCAAACCACTGGTTTGGGTGACTAAAGCTCTGGGCTTGATACTCCAGGGGCTGTTTGTGAACTGCCTCGAAGTATCGCGTACATGCCACGTTATACTTGCCACTCTTAACTTCAACCATTATCTGAAATAGAAGCAGTATGAATATGCACATTTCTGTCAGTGCTAGAATTTCACCTAAATCACATTATGCCAGGGATTTCAGACTTCATTGGCCTACCTTTTTTCTAAGAATCCCCAATAGCCTGGGATATAAGCTTCACTGACCTACCTTTTCTAAGTAAAAGCCCACAATATCATGGAAATGAAGGCTTCATTGAACTACCTTTTTTTTAGTACTTCCGAGTCCCCAACAGCCTTGGAGTTCAGGTTTCACTGGCCTACCTTTTCTAAGTAAGCGCCCCCAACAGCCTGGGATTTCAGGCTTCACTGGCCTACCTTTTCTAAGTAAGAGCCCCCATCAGCCTGGGATTTCAGGCTTCACTGGTCTACCTTTTCTAAGTAAGAGCCCCCAACAGCGAGTCCCCAACAGCCTGGGATTTCAGGCTTCACTGGCCTACCTTTTCTGAGTAAGAGTCCCCAACAGCCTGGGATTTCAGGCTTCACTGGCCTAACTTTTCTAAGTAAGAGCCCCCAACAGCCTGGGATTTCAGGCTTCACTGACCTACCTTTTCTAAGTAAGAGCCGTAATAGCCTGGGATTTCAGGCTTTACCGGCCTACCTTTTCTAAGTTTAAAGAGACTCCAAAAGCCTGGAATATCAGGCTTCATTGACCTACCTTTTCTAAGTAAGAGTCCCCAATACCCTGGGTTTTCAGTCTCTGCTTCAACAAGTCCATGTCAGTATGCTTGAATGGACATCCTGATAATAAACAATAATTATTAAGGCTTAGAAAAAATGAATGGCGAGGAACTTTTTGCATAAAAGGCATTGACACAATATATTTATCATGTAGATTATCCACATTTTCTCTATGGTTTACTAGTTTCATCTATTAAATAGAATGCTAAGCTTGTCATGGATGCAGTATTATAGTTTTTCTTAACGACTTCAGAAACGACAAGGTATTCTGCATGCTTTTTCTTTAATAATCGATCACCGACTGATAAACAAAATTTAGTAAGTCACCCCTTTATCAAGCAATAAAGTACAAATCTGCAAGATAAATATATAAACAGTTACGGTCATATGGCAACTTTCCAGCTTCTATTGGAGGAGTAAGACCCCAAGGGCCTTTTTGGCAAGTTCTCGTTCATGGAGGAGGGACCTGGGTAGAACCACTGACGTTCCGAAAGCCAGTAGGATAGACACAAAACAAAGTCAGAAATTATGATCAAATATTGGTTGGAATGGAAATACATGATAAAATGATCATGATGATCCATAAAATTGCTTTATATTTGCAAGCCGTTTTGACTGGATTGATACATCTACCAAATTAATGGCTAGTAAAACAATCCATATCTTACCATGACTGTCGCCTGGTCCGGGTGTATTGGACATGATCACCTTGAGACAGCTGTAGGGCGTGTAGTCGGCTCTCTTTCCCTCCTTACCATAGTTGTGGCGAATGTTGTACAAGTACTGTTTGTCAAACTAAGCAAATAAGAACAGGAAGTCAGTCAATGGAAGAAATGAATATTCTATATGACAACGATGTAAAACAAAAAGGTCAAAACGTTTTTAAATAAACCAGATTTAGCTCCTCAAGAGAAACGATAACATAGACATATGTTCGTACATATTTTAAAACCAGCATGTTACATTCTATTTTCATACATTACACACATTTGATAAACAAGAGCCCCGCAATAGGTATATATATATGTCCATCTAAAATTCCCTTATGTTAGGGCAAGTAATGGTCTTGAGTTCATCAGGATTGGGTCGTTGTCTGCCAATGTGACATTGATGTTAAACTTACTGACCACCTAGCACCAAGGGCAATGTACCTCTGAAATGTTTTCAGTGAGGGTTTTATATTTCCTGAGTAATCAGATAGAATGCTAATGTCAAATGAGGTCATGGCAGCATTGATTTTTGAACTATTGACCCCAAAAACAAAAGGCCCAAGAGGGCCTGTGGACACTCTACTGGCTAAAACAGCTCTTATAGATTTAGATAGATATAGCTAGATATAGCTCTCTTCTCCTATAGATTTAACAAAGAAAAATACAATGTAGCATTTTTCAACAAATCAAGGGCCATAACTCTGTTATTACTAACAAGATCTAGCTAGTTTTCGAAATTGTCCAGGATTTCATTGATATACCGCGCTTTGCACAACTAGACATCATACTGAAGCTTCCTGCCAAATTTCGTAGAAATCCAACAAGCCGTTTAAGGAGTAGCGCCGACAAGAAATTTAAAATAAAAATGTCAAAGGGCCACAACTCCGTCAAAAATCAGCGAACTGGAACAAAAGTGTGATATGCACAACTAGACATCTTACCGATGCTTCCTGCCAAGTTTCGTCGAAATTCAACAAGGCATTTAGGATGAGTAGCGCCGACAAGAAATTTTAAAGTAAGTGTCAAGTAATTAAAAAGATAATGAAAAAATTTAAAAAAAAAAAAAAATTCAATTTGATCAAAAAAAAAAGGAAAAAAAAAAAAAAAAAAAATTAGAAAAAAAAAAAAAATATAAAAAAAAAAATAAAAAAAATCAATCAAAAAACAGCTTTTGCCTATACAAGCCTAAGTAAAACTGACCCCCAGGGTGGGGCCAAATATGACCAATAGGCCACCATTTGAACAAACTTGGTAGAAGACCATAAGCTTATAGCAAATGCAAAATATTAAACCTCTGGCTCTTGCAGTTTCAGAGAAGAAGATTTTTTAAGTTTTGCCCTATACATGTCTATTTAAAACATGTGACCCTTGGGGCGGGGTCAAATGTGACCCGAGGGTCACAATTTGAACAAACTTGGTAAAGGACCATAAGCTTATAGCAAATGCAAGATATTAAACCTTAAGCTGTTGCAGTTCCAGAGAAGAAGATTTTTTTCAGTTTTTCCCTATACAAGCATTTATGTAAAACTGTGACCCCGGGGCGGGGTAAGATGTGACACCAGGGTCACCATTTGAGCAAACTTGGTAAAGGACCATAAGCTTATAATAAATGTTTAATATCAAACATCTGGCTCTTGTAGTTTCCGAGAAGAAGATTTTTAAAAAAAAAGATCCTTTCTAAGTCTATGTAAAACTGTGACCCTTGGGGCGGGGACAAATTTGACCCCAGGGTCAGCATTTGAACAAACTTAGTAGAGGACCATAAGCTGATGCTACATGTAATACATGAGAGCTCTTTGCCATGTGGTTCAAGATAAGATTTTTTTTCATTTTTGCCTATACAAGCCTATGTAAAACTGTGACCCCCGGGGTGGGCCAAATGTGACCCCTGGGTCACCATTTGAACAAACTTGGTAGAGGACCACAAGCTTATAGCAAATGCAAAATATTAAACCTCTGGCTCTTGCAGTTTCAGAGAAGAAGATTTTTTAAGTTTTTCCCTATACATGTCTATATAAAACATGTGACCCTTGGGGCGGGGCCAAATGTGACCCGAGGGTCACCATTTGAACAGGTCACCATTTGAACAAACTTGGTAAAGGACCATAAGCTTATAGTAAATGCAAAATATCAAACCTCCGGCTGTTGTAGTTTCCGAGAAGAAGATTTTTTTTTTTAAAAATCCTATATAAGTCTATGTAAAATTGTGACCCCCGGGGCGGGGACAAATTTGACCCCAGGGTCACCATTTGAACAAACTTAGCAGAGGACCATAAGCTGATGCTACATGTAATACATGAGAGCTCTGTGCCTTGTGGTTTCAGAGAAGAAGATTTTTTAAAGTTTTTTCCTATATGTCTATATGAAAAACATGCAAAACCTCAATATACAAACTTTGGACCCCCGGGGCACGGCCATTTTTGACCCCGGGGACTTTATTTGAACAAACTTGATAGACTAGGCGTTGGCGATCATTTTAAAAGAAAAACTGTTGAAATCTGTCCAGAGGTTCTGGAGAAGAAGATTTTTTAAGGTTTCGACCATATATGGTAATGGCAGCCATCTTGGATGTAGCGCTGACCTAATTTTAACAAATCTAAAAAGCATTCATCTAAGGATCATCCATGTGAAGTTTGGTCAAAATTAGCCAAGCGGTTTCTGAGGAGAAGTCGTTTGAAGAAAAGTTAACGGACGGACGACGGACGGACGACGGAAGACGGACAACACACCATCCCATAAGCTCTGCTGGCCCTTGGCCAGTAGAGCTAAAAATGGGGTTCCTCCTTTCACCAAGGGCAATTTACTTGAGTTTCATGAGCGTGTGTGCGTTATATTTCCGAAGTTATCACGTGGAATGCGTATTTCAGTACGAGATCATGAATTCAGAATGTACCTGAAGTTTAATGAGAGTTATGCTTTAAAAGTTATCAAGCGGAATGAACAATTGCTCGTAACAAAAGTACGGACGGAAAACACTATACTATAATACGTTTCATTTTACAAACACGACTATAAAAAGGTACCCTTGAGAAGCATATATTTATATATAATTATATTAAAGCAAGTATTTATATGTACGGTATTTGTTTCGTGACACAATGTGTCTTCACAAAATGAAATTTAGAGCCAATCATGTAACTGATCGCCAGTCCACACTTACCTTGTCTCCATCTATCAACTTGGTGAACTCTGACCTCCAGAATTTCATCGCCTCCTCCAGAGACAGACCTATACCTTTCAGGAAGAGGCCGTACTGCTGTCGACCCCCGTGACGAAGGTGGTGATTCTGACGCATAGATGTGTGTAACTGCTGCATGCAGGGCGGGAATGACTTCTTGGACAACTGCAATTACAAACAAACTACATACTGAACAGAGGACACAAGGGACAAAATTAATGTGGGCAAAAGATTGAAGAATAAGAAGATTTATTTAGGAAGTACAGGTAATGTTATTCAGGGAGTTGGAGGGAGCAGCATTTCTACATTCAGATGCCCGTCGAGACAGGGAAGCGAGGTGGACAGGGGGCAGAAAATAGAGGAAAGTCATCTCTGGTAAGTAAAGAATAATAAATTTTGGCTAATCAGAGGATTTGAGGCATTATTAAGGGTTGTTTAGGGGATGGGGGAATATGATGAGTGGTAGGCACGCACCCCTCTGTCTTTTTCAAGTACTAAATCCAATCCACTCACCATTTCAATCATATCAGCCGTGATCAGTCCAGTGTTGTTTTTCTTCAGGTTGTAGTCTGAGCCCAGGTATCTCTTACTCAGCCCACATAACATGGGCAACAATCGCTCATCCTCCTCCAGGTGGGGCAGCGCTCGGGCAGTTATCTGTAAAGTAGTCCCAACAAATGTAAAATAACACAATTTTTTTCTTCTTTTTCACAAATATAACAATTTTTCAAAGGCTCAATGTGAAACTACTATTATAACTATATATAAACAAAAAGAAGTATTGCTATGCAATACAATGTCCCCTACCGGTCATTGGGTGAAAATGTTTTTGTTTTTTTTGGAGGATAATTAATTTTCTCCTTGGATAAGTGACACGTGAACATGTAAATGCATAATGTAACATAACAACAATGTAATGCATTACTGCATTAGGTAGCGTATTAAATTTAGAAGCGTAAAATGCCCAATTAACTGTCTGAAAAATATGAGACTTAACGTAACTTTTCATATAAGCTACCTGCCCATAGAGCTTCATTCCAGTATCTCATTCCTAACTGAAGTTACTGAGCGGAAACGTTTTTTCTATTTTTAGTAACAGTGACCCCAAATGCAATCCCAAACTTCCTTTTCATATAAGCTACCTAACCATAAAGTTTCCTTCCAATATCTCATTCATAACTGGTTACCGAGAGGAAATCGTTTTTCTATTTTTAGTAGCCGTGACCTTCACCTTCACCCGTATTCCCCAAATGCAACACAAAGCTTCCTTTTCATATCAGCTTCCTTCCCGTAGTTTCATTCTAATGTCTCATTCCTAACTGAAGTTATTGAGCGGAAACCATTTGTCTTTTTTTAGTAACAGTGACCTGGCTCCAGTGACCCCAAATGCAGACCCCCTTGTCCCCAATGACCCCAAATGCAAACCCAAACTTCCTTTTCATATAAGCTACCTACCCATAAAGTTTCATTCCAATATCTCATTCCTAACTGGTTACTGAGCGGAAACCATTTTTCTAGTAGCCGTGACCTTGACCTTCACCCGTGACCCCCCAAATGCAATATAAAGCTTCCTTTTCATATAAGCTACCTACCCATAAAATTCGATTCCAATATCTCATTCCTAACTGAAGTTATTGAGTGGAAACCATTTTTCTATTTTTAGTAACAGTGACCTTGTCCCCAGTGATCCCAAATGCAAACCCACTTCCTTTTCATATAAGCTACTTACCCATAAAGTTTCATTCCAATATCTCATTCCTAACTGGTTAATGAACGGAAACCGTTTTTCTTATTTCGTCTATTTTTAGTAGCCGTGACCATGACCTTCACCCGTGGCCCCAAGTGCAATACAAAGCTTCCTTTTCATATAAGCTACTTACCCATGAAGTTTCATTCCAATATCTCATTCCTAACTGGTTAATGAACGGAAACCGTTTTTCTTATTTCGTCTATTTTTAGTAGCCGTGACCATGACCTTCACCCGTGGCCCCAAGTGCAATACAAAGCTTCCTTTTCATATAAGCTACCTACCCATAGTTTCATTCCAATATCTCATTCTTGACTGAAGTTACTGAGCGGAAACAATTCTTCTATTTTTAGTAGTGACCTTGACCCCACATGCAATTCCAAGCTTCCTTTTCATATAAGCTACCTCCCATAAAGTTTCATTCAAATATCTCATTCCTAACTGAAGTTATTGAGCATAAACGTTTTTTCTATTTTTAGTAACAGTGACCTTGATTCCAGCGACCGTCACCCCAAATGCAATCCCAAGCTTCCTTTCCATATAAGCTACCTACCCATAAAGTTTCATTCCTAACTGACGTTATTGAGCAGAAACGAAGACGCTGAGTGCAATGCTATATAGTCCCTCCAGTCTACGACCGGTAGGGGACTAATAAAGAACATGATATACTAGTTACGCGCGAAATGATCACTCAATTTCTTCTGCAAATAACCGAACCAGTTAAATATCTCTGAATGCATTTTATCTCTATCAAAACAGGCTTCCTACCAGATTTCAACGCTAACGCTAGCCCATGAGCCTGAGGCTAGTGACTTTTGAGAACGACTAGTAAAACCTCAAGTGTTGATGTAGTTCTTTTTATTATTAAAATGTGCAATTAAAAATTACCTAATTGTCTAATTACTTCATTTCCGCAACTTTGTTATTTCAAAGTCTTCAATATTGGACAAATGTAAGGGTTTGTGAAGATCGAGAAAAGCATCTGCGAATATGTGTAGGTGTTTCAATTTGCTGACCACCGATTGGCCAGTCTACGGGAGACTTATGGTACCAGTCTTAGACTAGCAGATTACACAAAACCTGGAAATAGATGCGACTAGGGTACATACAGCTAGGGCCTGTGACAGATGAGTTCGATAGACGCTCAGTAACAGAGAGATCATGTCATCATACTGGACATACGCCTGCCCTTTCTGCAGATACACCTTCCTTCTTTGTACCAAGTCCAGCGCTTCTGTGAAATGAACCTGGAAAAGGAGTTATGAAATTTAACTGGATGTACCTCTAATTAATAGAGTATAGACTAGTGTTAACACATGGATTTAGTATACAAGACTAATAAGTTCATATTAAAACTGGCAAAAAAATATATATACCGATGCAGTAGTTGTCCCAAACACACCGCATGTTAAAGGGACCAGCAAAGTTGGGATAGTTATCATCTCAACGATATGTCTAAGTTGGGGCATGTATACATCAAAGCCGAGAAGTGAACATCTGAACTGTTTGTTTTTTAAAATATAAACATTAAGTGTGGAATGAACTAATCAGGGCCTCCTCTGGCCATTTCTTTCCTTTTGCAACCAATTTCGCCAAATGAAAAAAGTTGGAGCCAAACTGGAGACTTTGGAGCCAAAATTGGCTTCATGATAGCATATAACATTTTCAAATTATTTTTATGTATTTTTAGATGAAGTATGGCCCATGAATAGAGCAATCAGTAAGAACTATAATCATAAAATTATATTTAAAAAGTTTCGAAATAAATACTGTACATGGATACAATTACAAAATCTTATCTAGAAGTATACTGATCACTGGTTTATTTTGTCCTGTCAGTTATAACTAAAGCCTAAGGTATACTTGACACCAAATGTGTGTATTTCACACCTCATCATGGACAAGTGTTGCCTTCTGGACTTGGAAATAAGAGGTCCTAATTTTGGCAGAGTTAGGCGATTACCGTATTTTACCTTGTATAGTACGCACCCGTGTATAGTACGCACCCCCTTCTCGGAGGTCAAAACTGGGGTAAAAAATTTGTTTCCGTGTATAGTACGCATCAAAATATTATGCTTTCTTTTTCAGATAAAGGTGAAGTCATTTGTTAAGAAACATGAACAGAAGAAGCTTTTCATTTTCATATGTATAACGCATATTCAGACTGTGATGTATTGTAGTAATAGTGGTAAAATAAACTAGTGGGAGGGGTGTGGGTGTGTTTATTTATTTGTGTTGACAGTAGTTTTCCTAGATGAACCATTCAACGAAAATAAAAATTAAAAATATATTTTTTTAAAAAAATCACGATCGAGATAATTAGCGTACAAAAGAAAATATAATTACTTCAATCATTAATTGCCAATCTTCAGGGGAGTACCTATCTTGTATCATCTCATCAAAGAGCCAATTATAATGCCGCAGATAATTGTCCGTAATCCGATAATTACATCTAGTACTAAAACACAAACAAAGTCGTTGGTTACCGTAATCCATTACGCCGATTATACTAACATTGTGTATTCACGGGAACCAGAGTTTATCATAAGTGAATCAGATGTGTAACGCGTGATAAGTTACCTGTACCCCATAGCTAAATCTGGTAAAGGTCACACGGCGTGTCAAAGTGCATCCTCAGAAATAGTCGATACTCGCGGCAACTTCAAAGGATTATAAAAATAGAATAACCCATTCTGCCCGTGTTTATAATGTGTCAAAACTGCAGCCGAGGTGCGATATTGTTTGACCCAATTATCAATCATCAAATGTGTACCGGTAAGCATGTTTTCACAAGGGTAACAAGCATTATTGAATAATTGCCATTTCAAAGTAGGGTGATTCTGCCTTTCTACGTCGTCTAAAATATATGTATTTCAAAATAAAGCAAAAACTTCATTAATTTTTTATAAAATATTAAATAAAATCCTATAAATATAAGAATAGAATAGAACTGTAAAAATACTACATGTACCCAGTATGTACCAGTCTAAACAGCTGGAAGTCACGTGATATTACGTCACGCGATATAAACAAAAAGATCGAGGGCCGATTTTTCACACAATTTATTGAAGTTTTACAACAAACATGCAAACATTTATACAAAAAGAAGCATCATAATACACTTTATTTATTTATAAATCGGATTAAGTCAATATATTACTTATATGAAGCGAGTAAATTACGAAAAAATTGTGTATTATCGGTATTCACAATTTTCTGTCTCAATGTCTGTTCGTCGTCAACGTTTTTCTTCCCAGACATCGATTTCCTGCAAGAAAAAAAAAAAGTTCTTTTTATTGTTTCCTTATATTGTACGCACCCCCCTTTCGGAAACCGTAAAAGTGGTAAAAAAACTGCGTAATATACAAGGTAAAATACGGTATACGGGAAAATTAAGGGGTATGACGAGATTGGAAAGTAATACACAACATTCACGACTGAATTGGATATTTCTTTCGCCAAAGTTCTTTTTTTATCGCCACTTTTATTATTTTGTCTCATTTGGCTCCATTTGCGAATCCCAGAGGAGGCTCTGCTATACATAATTATGCTGATATAGTTGTGCCTGTACACACTTACTGTCGGACCCTAGTCATGCTTCTTTGTTATGATTTTAGCAAAAATAGGCGTGGACATTTTGATAACCCAAATTAAAACCCGAACATACTAAAACTCGTCTCAGTTTTTTGATGTCAGATTATTTTTGGTATTATAACTGTCATTCAATATGTTTTTATGAAAATATTTCAATGATTCAACTTGTAATAGTCTCCATATCGCATACACCAAGTCAGTTTCAATGTGCTGGAAATCTACATTCCTGGCTTCCCAGTAATAGACATACTATGGCAAGAGCCAGTGGGTGTATTGTACGATTTGTGCTTAAATGAATGTATGCACCTTAAAGAACTCCTTAGTTTCCACAGTGCTGGCGGAACTATTCGAAGCAGCGGCTAGTTTCTCCTGTAATTCATTCTTCTCACTAGGCGATATCTGTAATAAGACCATAAACCGACAGAAATCTTTAAATACTGGTATAGTTAAAGTAGATATCCACCAACAACAGCCAAATTTTACAACATATGTACATGTACATTATTTCTAGACCTACTGATGATGAGGTACATATATAATAATACATATTCTGAGAATCCAAACTCTATAGACACAATATAAACAGTTTTAACCAGCCATGTCAAACCCCAAAACCGAAGCACTGTATTAAGAGTTACCAACTCATAATTAGTTGATCGACCATGGGTATTTTAAGAAACTGTGAATAAACCTTTACTTTTAATTGGCACATATACAGTATTATAAGACCTAAACACCTGGATAGGGTTTTAATGAACAGTATTGTAGTGTAATTTCAAACTTATTTGGCGGGTTAGTTTCTTTAATATGAGAATGCATTTTAAGACATACAACATGCAAAGGAATGAATCTGACATAAGCTATTTTAACCAACTCTAAAGATAATGGTATTTATAAACTGTGCATGATTCTTTCCGAAAAGACTTAACGGGAAAAGGTGGGCTTGCTGTACCATTTCATTGCAGATGAAATAAAGAAAAGGCATATTCACTCACCAATTCATAATTCAGGTTGTTAAGTTGAAGAAACTTCATTTTTGCCTTCTTATTTTTATCATACTGAAACCGGAACCGGAAAAAGTCTAGCTCCTGTTGTAGGAACCACCTGCGTAATTCTTCCCTGAAACACAACATGTAAAGTTAGGAACCATCCACGCAGTTCTTCCCTGAAACACAACATGTAAAGTTAGGAACCATCTATGCAGTTCTTCCCTCAAACAGAACAAGTAAGGTTACTTCAATAAAAAAAGTTTTGGAAGAAATTTCAGAGGCATGAGTGCAGGACATGACTGTAGTTGCGGTGGCCGATGGGTCTAGTCCTTTAGGTTTGAGAATGCACTCCCTCAGTACCTTAAGCAGACAAGGTATAGAGAAGTATACCATCCTTTGGAGGGGATGTAAAGCTTCCCTATGTGCAGGAACAGCTGTATTCTGTGCATGTCTGTAAATTCAGTGATGCATGCTTAGAAATGGAACACCCTGTTCAAGATGACCCGAAATGAACGATAGACATATAAGGCTTAGTACTGATCATCCACGACAAGATTCGCTGAAATCTGGCAAAGAGTTCAGAAGAGACTAATCTGGACAAAGTTTGTGTATTAAAACATTTAAAGGGTCATAACTCTGCCAAAAATCATTCAACCAAAATATGGCGATGATATGCACAACTAGGCTTGATACTGATCATCCTTGTCAAGTTTCGTCTATATCCAGCCAGGGTTTCAGGAGAACTAGCCTGGAAAAAATTTGTGGTATCAAAATCCTTTAAAGGGCCAGAACTCTGCCAAATATCTAACGAGGCAAAATATAGCATTCTTAACTAAATCAAGGGCAATAACTCCGCTGTTCATGGTTCGATCTAGCTGGTTTTCAAACTTGTACGAGCTTTCATTGATATTAACAATCTGTGCAAGTTTGGTAAAGATCAAATAATAAATAAAGGTGCTAGTCTTCACAAGGCTTAATATGGCATTTTTCAGCAAAACAAAGCCCACAACTCCGGTGATACTAATCCGATCTGGCTGGTCTGTCCGAGCTTTCATTGATATAAAGACACCGTCAAAGTTTCGTAAAGATCCGATTAATAATGAAGGCCCTAGAGTGTTCACAAGGCAGAAGTTAACAGACGATGGACGGACGGACGACTCATCCCATAAGCTCTGCTGGCATTCGGCCAGTAGAGCTAACAAATCAGGGCAAATGATTTTTCAGCCGGGTCAAGTGGACTTGTAATCTACTTTTTTTTTTAAAGGTTTTTAAGGCATGTAAGCAGGGCTCAAATTTAAATGATGCAAGTGACATTTTCAGAAATTTGCAAGTGCATCAAAACACCGTACGTGTTTAATTTAGAATACCATGTCTGCCTTTTTTTGAAACGTGCTTTCATATCAATGGTGTTTCAATATTTTTAAGTTTTAATATAGATTAAGTTTTCCTAATATTAAGTTTTCATAATATGTCTGTATTTGTACGATACATATGGAATCTAGCATGTTTGCTAATGATGAACTAGAAATTGTTGTCCATGGGACAAAAATGTATGGCTCCCCCACTCGCCCGAACAGACATAATTGACGACTCTAGGTCCAGGGGCACAAATAAGCACTCGCCCAGTCGTGAGTTAAAAATAGTCTGGGCGACCAATATTTGACTTTCACGCGCCCATGTGACAACCAAAAATATTCAATCCAAAAAACGAAAAAAGGGTAATCATTCAACAAGAACATTTAAGTTCGATGATTTTACCCCGCAGATTTTGCTTTGGTCCCGTGAACTACATACTTTTGGTCGAAATAGACAAACCCTTAACAAAATAATAACGAAACAAGTTTGTTTTTATTTTTCCACTTCGGAAACAAGACAATGTTCGAGATGTTGCGATGTACAGTTTCCCACAAAACTGCATGTTACGGTACTCTGCGCTTCGAATGTCAATGTAAAATTAGATGTGCAAGAGTACAAGTAACATTTGCTGGTATAAAATCAACATTAAAACAGACATGGTAGTGTTTATTTTACACATGATCATAAATTCGTGTTATAATTTGAAGGGGAAATAATTAGGTTTCACTTCCGGTATTTGGATATTCTAAAACGCGGCGCTTTTGATTAATAAAATGCGGTGCTTTTAGAAATCATCAATACTAATTATATGGCAGAGAATCATGTTGATAGAAAAGGTCTCATACATTAATTTTAAAACTGTATGTCAACATAAAATATTTATAACAAAATAAAACATTAATTTAATAATATCTAATCTTTTTTAATCTTTTATTACAATAATTTACATATTCTAGTTGTGATAATTTATAACAAAACTTATTAACAATACTATTTATTTATAATTAAATAGATAACTTGGACTTGTAATGATCAGTAATGTTTTTTATAATATTCAATAAACACGGAGTAATGGCATGTAATTGTTCATAAATTATGCACCACAGTGGTAAAATAAAATAATATTTTGTTGGGCCCCTAACTGGCTCAGCTGGCTCCTAGCTAAATAATAGGTAGTCTGTGCCCCTGTAGGTCCAATCGTTCTCTATTGATCTGGGTTCGTTTTGATATTCAATATCCCTGTGACTGTATCTACTATCTGTATCAGTAATATCTACTGGTCACGACCAACCATCCTTCCAAGAGGCTTAAGAGCCAAAGTATTCACCCTATAACGGAGTGATTTTCAAAAAAAACAGCATATATGCATGGATTCATTTAAGTCTTTTAACACACATATTTTGGCAAATTTATAAGTTGGAGTCAATTAAGAATCTAAATTTAGCGGACGTTAACATGCCATGTTTGCTATTACAGTATTGGCAATGTTTTACATCTTGACATAAGTTATATAGGAAACATATGTCGAGGGTAATTAAATCAATTACGGCCATTATTCTGATCTCATCTTTTATTTTAATTGTATTAATTTCTAAAAATAGCATATTATCACTTTTGATTTCTTTAATTTTCAACACCCGACAAAGTTTGCTACACTCATTAACAAACATCAACCATAGATTAATTTTCGTTGTTTGATCGTCCGCCACGCTTGCCGATGTTTGTAGAAGAGCTTAAAACCCGATATAAAGCTGTGTTGTCTTAATCCTATTATTACTTAATTGCATCAATTATCTTCTCAGAGAGTGTCAGACAGTTTGTTTACAAAATGTTATTTGCAAGCGTCAATGATCCACAATATACAAGCGTGATCAATCGACTGGTTATGATAATTTTATTAGTTTTTGTAATCAGCCAGCGTACGTTATTCATGTAGATTAGTGAACCAGTCCACTTTTCTATTAGACTGTTACACTGTGCATGTCCACTAAGAGCACTGTGTAGCAGTCTATTTATTATATCTGCTTACGGCATTGAAAATATGTAAATATCAGCTTTTATTTTCCTTTTGCAAATCATTTTCGCAAAAGCTTAAAAAGATCGCAAATGTTTCTTTTTTTTCTCCATTTGCGACATTGGCGAATCACAGCGGAGGCCCAGTTATTGATCGGACATCGTTTTGAGTCAATGTCACTGCGACCTTGACCTTTGACCTAGTGACCCCAAAATCAATAGGGGTCATCTACTGGTCATGACCAACCATCCTTCCAAGTTTGAAGACCCTAGGTTCAACCATTCTCTAGTTATTGATCAGACATCGTTTGTGACACAGACAGACCTACAGACAGAAAGCACAAAATCAATATGGCTCCCCTACTACACTTTGTGTGGGGAAGCCATAATAATCTTATGCTTTTTACTTATTTGTTTCATATTTGTTCTTACACACACAACCGTAACAAGAGGCCCAAGAGGGCCTGTGAACGCTCTACTGGCTGTTATACCATTGATGAATCGAGTCGTACTACATGGTGTCTAGAGTGTACACAAGGTTTTTCAAGTATTTGACCTAGTGACCTAGTTTTTAACCCCATGTGACCCATTTTCAAACTTGACCAAGATATAATTAAGACAAACATTCTGACAAAGTTGCATCAAGCTCGGGTCAAAAATATGGCCTCTAGAGTGTACACAAGGTTTTTCCAATATTTGACCTAGTGACCTAGTTTTTGACCCCACATGACCCATTTTCGAACTTGACCGAGATTTCATTGAGACAAACATTCTGACAAAGTTTCATGATGATTGCATCAGAAATGTGGCCTCTAGAGTGTACACAAGCAAAAGTTAACGGACGGACGGACGGACAACGGACAACACACCATCCCATAAGCAGTAGAGCTAAAAATTGCAAGTAACTTTTTTGTTTTGCCAGTTACAAAAAATACTACCGACGAAATGTTGTCAGTCCAAATTGTCGCTAAATTTGAGCCCTGTGTAAGTGTTGTGTTCCGGAACACAGTCTCATATTATATATGTTCAAGAAAACATGCTTTTGATGTTCTTGATTTGAATTTAATATAGTAAGGTTTAATTCTAAAAAAAAAAAAAAAAAAATCCTACCGACCTACCAAATTTTTTTGGGAAAAAGACCAGAAACAGACTTTTTTGTGGCCCAAGGGATTGGCCTAAAAAGCTGCTATAAAGCTGACGTATGGTCTTGATGGTATACATTATTTACATTCTCCACTTACGATCTGCAATATGCCAATCTGAGTATGAAGTGAGAAATGTGGTCCTGCCGCCTCAACACTACCTCACTCTCATCAATTTCGTCTTCATCTTCGCTGAACTGAAACAAGAAATTGGTAAAACCGATGGATGCTCCATGAATAAAGGTACACGTATGTGAAATACAATCGGATGAAAGTTCTATGCAGTTTCGTGAAAATCCGATGAAAAACGTATGAGTTGAGTGGACAAGCTTTAGATTCGAAAAATAGTCTGGTAACTCTGCCAAAAATCATTCAACCAGAACGCCCTGACAATAGGCGCGACTAGACATCATACTGACACTTCTTGTGAAGTTTCATGAAAATCTGATGAAAAACGTAGTTGTGCAGACAAGCTTAAGAATCGAGTAACTTTTAAGTCCAGTATCTCTGCTAAAATTCATTCAACTGGAACGTCCAGGCTGACAATATGCGCTACTAGAAATCATACTGATACTTCCTGTAAAGTTTCATGAAAATCGAATGAAAAACGAGGAGTTAAATGAACAAGAAAGCGGGACAGACAGACATCCGGACGGACATGATATGCTCCCCAAAAATTTAACAAAATACAAATGTATGAAAGTTTAACAATGACTACACAAGTGTAATATTCAAGGCCAAATATTTAAATGCATTATAACGATATATTAACATTTCAGATATAAATAAAATTCACTGAACTTAAATTAATACGTTTGATGCTTTATAGAACTGAGATGTTGTTGAATGGCACATAAACTTTTCTTGTTTTATTTGCATTTAATATCAGGCATTCTCACCAGTAGCACAGATCAAAATTGTCACAAAATGGAACTACATTTCACAGTTTAAAGATTTAGCTATTTAACAATAGCTGCACGATCAAATTCAATAGATTCTTGGTCTGTTTTCGGACAAAATCATCAATATTTGTTCTTGTAAGCGAAATATATTTTTTAGCAATTTTTAAGCAATGTTGACAAATCTGTGCTATTCAGATTGCCTCAACCTGAAACAGCAAGATTTCTAACTTTCTATCATACATACAGTACCTTAATCAGTCCTTTGAAAGCGGTTTTCTTCAACTCTTCTCGTAAATAACTTTCATAATTCTCCGTCCCTCTGACATACTTTTCTCCGGCAGTTTCCACCGCTTTCAATACTACAACAAAGAATAATAATAATTTATGTAAGTTTGTAAAATTCAGAAATAATGTCTTTATTGAGTGTATTCTTATCTATTTTGGTGTATTTCTGTCCAGTAGTTTGTATGGATGGAATGAATGCATGTCGCTCTGTGCAAGTGAGAGATGAAATAAATAGAAGGCACTTTATGAAGACGTCTTAGGAGTGACTAGCTGTGAGAATCATAACTCTTATTGTGTGTACCTATGACAGAGTTATTATCCAAATCTTTGATTTGTAGGAATTAGGTAGGGTACTCAGAACGACACATTCACACTTTCCCGGAGATGTTTCTTGAGGAATCACACAAACCATGCCTGCATAATAACTGCCATATTTCAAGTGACTAAACCTTAAATACCACTCAAGAAAATAATACAGAGAAACAGATAACTTTTGCATCAATTGGGTAAATACCCAGTTTTTAAAAAAAATGGGTATTTTGAATTTTAATTGGATATTTTTTTTCCGGATACCCACTGATTTTTATTTAATTGGGTATTTTTATCCTACCCGGATGTTTTCATTTGAATATTTCCTTGAAAAATTAACTTACAACAAACAAAACACATAATCAAACATGTTTTATCACTTTTATCATTATGTTGTGTGCATGCTGTATTTAATAGAATATAAGATGTTTTTATTTTTTTTTTAAACCGGTATCTGTGTTAATAGAATATAAGACTTTTTTTTTTTTTTTTTTAAACCGGTATCTGTGGTCATATGTAAACTGTAACACATGCCTTGTGAATCGTAGACAACATTGAAAAGTATGTCATCTAACATTATTTTTGAAATTTGTTTTGCCTCCGTTGACTTACTGTGGTCAAAATAGTTACTAAATGTAATTATTTGTGTTTTTTTGCGGTGTTTTTATCCGTCCGCCTACACGATATGAAAAGGGTACAGGCAAAAATGAGTAAATCGCGCACAATTTAAACTGAATTTCGGAACCAGTCTGTTCACTCGGCAGTTTCGGTCTTTTACCTATATTCGATTTTGTTTCAAGATATTGTGAGAACTATGGGCAAATACGCGATCGATTTCTTGTAGTTTTCGAGAAGATTTTTAAAAAAAAAAATCCTATTTAAGTCTATGTTAAACTGTGACCCCTAGGGCGGGGACAAACTTGACCCCAGGGTCACCATTTGAACAAACTAAGAAGAGGACCATAAGCTGATGCTACATGTAATACATGAGAGCTCCGTGCCATGTGGTTCCAGAGAATAAGATTTTTTTCAGATTTTCCCTATACAAGCCTATGTAAAATTGTGACTCCGGGGCGGGGCCAAATCTGACCCCTGGGTCACCATTTGAACAAGCTTGGTAGAGGGCCATAAGCTTATAGCAAATGCAAAATATTAAACCTCTGGCTTCTGCAGTTTCAGAGAAGAAGATTTTTTAAGTTTTTCCCTATAGATGTCTATGTAAAACATGTGACCCTTGGGGCGGGGCCAAATATGACCCGAGGGTCACCAGTTGAACAAACTCGGTAAAGGACCATAAGCTTATAGTAAATGCAAAATATCAAACCTCTGGCTCTTGCAGTTTCTGAGAAGAAGATTTTTTAAAAAAAATCCTATATAAGTCTATGTAAAACTGTGACCCCCGGTACGGGGACAAATTTGACCCCAGGGTCACCATTTGAACAAACTTAGTACAGGACCATAAACTGATGCTACATGTAATACATGAGAGCTCTGTGCCTTGTGGTTTCAGAGAAGAAGATTTTTTTAAAGTTTTTTCCTATATATCCATATGAAAAACATGCAAAATCTCAATATACAAACTTTGGATCCCCGGGGCATGGCCATTTTTGACCCCAGGGACTTCATTTGAACAAACTTGATAGTCTAGGCATTGGCGATCATTTTAAAAGAAAAACTGTTGAAATCTGTCCAGCGGTTCTGGAGAAGATTTTTTAAGGTTTCGACCATATATAGTAATGGCAGCCATCTTGGATGTCGAGCTGACCTAATTTTAATAAATATAAAAAGCATTCATCTAAGGATCATCCATGTGAAGTTTGGGCAAAATTAGCCTAGCGGTTTCTGAGGAGAAGTCGTTTGAAGAAAAGTTAAGGATGACGACGACGCCGCAGACGGACGACGGACGCAGAGTGATCCCAATAGATCACCTTGAGCCTTCGGCTCAGGTGATCTAAAAACATTGAAAACACATTATGTAACTATTATTTAACCTGTTCATATAAAATTGATCTTCTTTTTAATAGTTTGAATTTTTATTTTCATATCAAATTTAAAAGCGTTCTGCAACAAAGTGTTTGGAAAATGCTGCTGCATGTAACATTGACAAGGATTTAATTCGAATTTCCCAATGATTTTTGACCATGACATATCTCTGCTTTACAGAGTTCAAACTTGGATCGGAATTTAGTCAGAAGTGACTTCTCCCCCCAGAGAAATCACATTTCACATTAAGAGTGTTGATTGCTTTATTCAGTCACTCCTTATGGCTTACACATGGATAGAAGAATAAAAATATATATAGGCCCTACATGGATTATTGCATTTGTCTTTTAATCAATGCTCTTCCTTCTATCAATTTGTAAATTTTAAGCTCACACTTAATTTAAAATATCTTCCTAGGATGCTTAGTCTTCATACTGCCTATATAAAACAATGTGTTTATTCCCCCATTTGTAAAAGCTAAACACAACACAGTACAGTTTTGCTGATGTTACAACAAAGTTCTCTGCATCCGAAATCATGTACTATCTGAACTACGCACTTTCTTCGTCTGGAAAATTATCATCAAAATTCGATCGAAAAGTCATCAGTTACAAACTATTTTATCCATTATCACGTTTTTCAATGCCAAAACAATGTGCTAATGTCAAACTTTTATTCCATTATATCAAAGAATAATTTACCTTTTCAGCCGAAAAAAATGGCAAGTCAATATTCGATCGAAATAACTCGATTACACATCATCTATGAACTTGTGTCTATGCTATAATGTGTTTCGAATGCTTTAAAGTTTGTCTTCTCGAAGAACATGAAGAATTAAGACAACAACTCCTAATTATTTGATCCGTCTTATTAAATTTGAAAAAGATTTTGAAAGTAGATCAAGTCATGATTTTCGGTCAGGTCACAATCTTAACACAGGTTACTTTGACTGTAACGTACGCTGCGATTGGCCAGTTCTTTAGCTATACCTTACCTCATTGGATAAGGAGTGTGCATACCCAGCATTGAATCTCACCTGATCCTCACCTTATGTCCAAAAGGTAAACTATTAAGAATTTTGCCTCGGGGGATGACAATTTAGAGTAGTCGGGCGTGCTCCACCTTCGGTTTCCGCATTGAGAAGAAAATGTATTTATAAACAATGCAACTTCAATTTAATTGAACAATTTTTGTTGCAGATTTTAATATTTCCACTCCCAGAAATTGAGGAGCCTGTCGGAATACCGAACTTGACAAAGTTGGTGTCAATCCCCAAAATTTGGTGTCCTCGGGATCCCGTTACTGTCGAGGCCTGATGATAGTATCAAATTCATAGACAGGGTAAATTCGGTCACTCTTCTGTGTGTAAATAACAGTTTATGTTTTATTTATTAACACAAAATATGTATGAATAATACAAGGTAATTATCAATATACAGCTTCAAGTGTTAAAAAATGCAATTTTAATTAAACGTATACGTTGTCAGCGGATCTAGTTGAGCCGTGTGTGAACTGCGATTTTAGAACATCTGCAATAAAACGTGTAAACCGGATAAGGACGCTTTTCAAAATTCGCGGTAAAATTGCATGTCAGTATATACACTATTTATAGATGGTGTACCAGTCTATGTTTGATGTAGGGATCTATTTATAGCAACAACACCCGGCGAGGCTGATTTTCCTCTTCATTAAAATCTGAACGAGTTTACCAGGGGTGTGATTGGCCTTTGAACAAAAGGGAGGAAAATTTGAGCGAGGGGTTAAGGGGACTGCAAGTCCCCTTACGGGGTCAAGGTGCTGCTGGTGGGTTAAGTGGCACATTCTTGAACATTGGGTGAATTCCATATGTAGCCCAATCAGAATCACTCCCCCCTGTATAACTCGACGGAAGTTTTTCATTTTGTCTCAAAGTCTTACACTTATTCATATGTTCAGAACTTTTGCAGTGTTCCAATAACGAGACCTTGCCCCGCGATCCATAACTAATCAGTTTGTCGCATTGGATACACTTAACTTTCCCGGAAATGTCCACTTTCCGAAAGCTTACACTCAACGGTACGTCATTATTTACGATTTCTAACCACTCCCACTTAAACTTATTTTTACAATCACTATCTATTTTTTTGATCTCTCGTGTGTCCGCCGATCTTTCCAAGATTTTGGCCATGTTTTCCGCGTAACCATCTCTCAAAACAAAACAAACAAATTCACAGCGGACATTTTTTTCTTTTGTTTTTTTTATCTCAGCTTCACATTACAAGAGGCGCTTTGATTGGACCAGATAAACAACAAAGACCAATGAAAACTCGCGACAGAAAACTATTGAGAAATTGCCAGGATGTAAAACGTGTAGATCTCGGGATCTCGGATTTTACAGGATATTACGGGGCAAACGTGTAAAAGTCGGATTTTTTCGGCCAAAAATACGGCCCTCACCCCCCCTGAAAAAAAACTCCTCGGATCTGGACGAATTGGAAAAGTGACCCCTCGGACCATCGGAACCGCGGAAATCAGCGATTCCGAGGAAGAATCATACCCCTGGTTTACCCGAACTTCCCCTAGATCTAGTAGGATTGGGCCAAAAACAAAATTATGTTTGTTTCCCCTTCCCGACCGACCCACCGAAATTGCCGCGACCCGAATTATTTTTTCGACACTGGCGAAAAAAAAGAATATATATATATTTATTTTTTTTTGTCTTAAATGTGTCTTATAGGTAGCATGTATTCCAGTTTTGATCTCAAATAAAAGAAATGAAATAAAAAAATTATTTTACCTACCTACCTACCCAACCCTTTTTTGCATGGGTCGGGATGGGGAAACAAACATAATTTTATTTTTGGCCTTGTACATAATTTTTATAGGAGCGTCAAACATTTGCATGATTGACTTTACGTAACAAGTTCTGCTTTTTTTGTCAGTGTTTTTTTTTATGTGTTTTGTGAATGCAGCCTGTGCCCATGCCATTGTGAAAAATAGCAGCATTTATTTTTCTAGAAATTGTGAAATATAATAACAAAAGAGAAATAAACTTTTTTCGCTTTTATTTTCAGTTTAATATCCCTTGGTTTAAAGTTTTGTTTTTGGTAAATACAGACTAGTTTTGACACCAGCTTATATTAAGACTAGTATTCTTACTGATCTGTATATATATATATTTTTTTTTTTTTTTTTCAGATTGTGAATTTTTTGGATATATTTGTGAAAAAATTATACTTTTTGGAATTGTGAATGGGGCCGAAATAATTTATAATTTCGGCCCCAAATTAAAAAAAAACTGTTTGTGGACAATTCTCAAAAACATCTCTGCCATGGAAACACCGTATATGTTTTATTTTATTGTAATTTTTCAGTAAGTATAACTGTACATGAAAAGGACACCTATTGGTCAGAAGGACCACCATTTTTCAAAGGCAGAAAGTCCTGCAGGCTTCCTACTCATAAAAGTTAGTGTCGAACCCTGCAAAGGAATATTAAGAAAGATAAAATACGATTTTATGAAGAGTATATGGATTATCATTTAATTTACGGTATCTTATCCCTACTACCTAGATTGGTATGTAAATATTTTGTTTTCAATGTTTTTTGTAAAAAATACTCAAGATACACGTTAGTTCCAGGATTTGGCGAAATCCCTATATAATTCAATGTGATTTCCAAAGAATATACATGAACCGTAACCATGCCACCACCTGTCATGATAGTCTTATTCAGACTGAGGCAGTATTGAAAGAAAAGACAGGGAGGGGACATCTCGCGAAAAACAATGACTATACAAACCTTTCAGTCTTTCTACTGCGAAGTCTTCAAATTCATATAAAGATATTATGTCAGTTGGAGGAATTTTGTAAAACTGAAGTCTGTGTTTGTATGTGTCATGCTCGAATTCCTTTCCTGCATGCTTGTTTCGTCTGTTACTCCTTTTAATTGAACTTTTATCAAACTCCATTTCGACTTTCCCGCTAAATAATTTCGTTGTTGTTTTCTCGATAACCGAAAAGGAGCTTAAACAACGGAATGATCTGAATCGGACCTAATTAAAAAATGAAATAGCAAATGAAAAGAAATGGGTGTGTCTGCCTCTTCACCAGATCAAATTGGGACAGTAACCTCAGAGGGAGATGAGTTTCCTATAAGACATGCCCTCGCAGAAGGCAGAAATTATGAACCCACGCAACCCATGCGGTGCATACTGTAGGCGCTAGGCCTAAAGTGCGAAAGGGAGTCCTTTTCGCGAAAAGGAGATTCCGCAAAGAAAAGGAGCCATACAATCTATATTTGAAGCATTACGCAAATTATTTTATATTTTTATATATTTAGAAACAGACTAATGAAATATGTTTGCAGTAAAAAAAATAGTTAAATCAAACTTCAAATTAATTTTTGGTCAATAGGCCTACATTTGTGTTTTGACTCCATTTTGGTCATACGAAAAGGAGTCATTAAATCAATATCTAAAGCTTAATACAAATTGTTTTTATATATTAACAAAAATAATAATAAATAGAGTAATTATGATCCGTCGGTAAAGAACAGTCGACCTCAAGTCTACTGGCTCAGAACAGTCGACCTCAAGTCTACTGGCTCTGGTGTCTCAACGCCCCGACAAAAAGTATTAGTTTGTATGAATATCTGCGTAACATTTATTGAAAAAAAGATACGTTAGGAGCCGTCGGTATAGAACAGTCAACCTCTGGTGTTCAACACTCCGACAAAAAGTATTAGTTTGTATGAATATCTGCGTAACATTTATTTAAAAAAACACAAAAAAAACGATACGTTGTGCATATAATGGTTGTTATTTTAGTTTGCAAAACAATTATTTATGTCAATTGTAATACACCTTTGTTTCAAATAATCTCCATGGAACTTCACATAATGCTAAATAATATGTTAATTTCATTTCATTTGCAGAAAAGTTCTTTCTTTTTCTTTCATTAAATTTGTTAAAACAATATCGTATATGCTACTCTCGCTCAAGTAATACATAAATTGTTATAATTTCTAAATTGTGTCTTGTATTATGTTTGTTTAAAATAATTGATATGTTAATGCCATGTAATAGATAAATTTACATTTGGAAATATTACAACTATAATGAGTCAGTGTTGTTGTCGTTTTCTTTTCATCTCCTGATATGAACAGAGTGAATAATTAAAATAATATAGGCAGACTGAACAAGTAGGTATAAAAGTAAATACAAAGTCATATATAAAATATACGACAATTTGTTTATATATAAATTCCCACTTTTGTGTCATTCATTACTAATACATATATTTACTGAGTTCTTAAGAGTTTGATGACTATATACCAATACAGTAAAGGTATCTATACTCAGTTGGAAAAGAAAGTGTCAACAGCCCTGTTGCGGAAACTCCTTTTCGTGAAGCAATCCGACAGAATAAAAACACAGAAGTATTCTTCACGGAATTAATACTCTGTTATTGGGACACAATATGTTGGATTCTGAACAGCATAGCGGGTCGGTGGGTCGCCGTCTGTTGGCTAGTGTATACCGACATTGATCCAGGTGGATCGTGTATGTATTCTTGTTAGTGAACTTCCTGTTAGTATCTAGGCACTTCTGAAGGTAAAAGTAGATATAAAAATCCAACAAAAAAATGTAGCATTCAAGGACGTTTGTTTAAATTTCACCGAAAATTTTGAAACAGTCAGCGATTTTTATAGGCTTTAAAATCTTGTTTTTAATAAAGCAGAATAGTCAGTACACTTAAAAACTTATAATTCACAGTCTAACAAACACATTTGGTTGACTGTTTATGTGTGTCATCTCTGCAATTTGTCAGTTGAATACAGTTTACATCACTGGTGTCATTTTGATTGACATGCTGAAATACACGTTTTTTGCGCGTGACGTTTTTTAATAGATATCCTTCCGCGGCGGGTTGGCGTTCCCACAGGTCAACCACAAACACACAAAGAAACAAAAAACAACTATACATAAAGATGAATAAAAGGTAAAATAAGACATCATAAAAACACAAGGGTTGCCAATAGGGCTACCGCATTGGAACGGTCAGTGGCAAAAAAGGCCGCGGGGGTTTAAACCAGGTTCTAGGGTGCACCAAACCTCACTCTTACCCTATTGCCATCACAATAAACGGGACAGTGTAAATAAAGATATCCCCGACAGGTTATAATCCAACGTTAATAGGCAATATAAGTAAAACACATAAATGCTCATGTGTAAGACACAAAGTAAGTTCTCAATGACTTGGCAGAACAACAAGAGAACAACCCGTTAAGGGTACGGCAAGACAAACATCAAACGCTATTAGGACTTAGGTAGACATCATCATAGGGTCCACAATCTGTCCGGTCATCGCATAATCAAAGAGGAAAGCATATACGCTGTAAGCTAATAGGAGAACACCCACACCCGCCACCCCACCCCCAGGGGGAATTTTGTACGCCTTATTTTTCTGAAAGCTAATTATGTGTAGAGCATCTTGGAACATGTGTGCTATCTGAACGCTGGGGCTTTATCGTGTTACAGGGTGTAGAATACATTACCTATAAAATAATAATTAATTTTACTGCATTTTGAAGACTAAATTGTATGGAAGAAAGGGTTTGTATTTTAAATTGTCTTCATTATTCATGCCTTTTATAATACAAACTTTCGTTTCACGTACTTTTTATACCTTGGATACCTGCGTTTACGATATCGTAATTTACGTTAACTTGTTTTATTAAGTCTTTTAACGTAAGACATTAAGAATTTAACATTAATGATGTTACATCCGAAAATTATTCCAAACCTTACAGATATCACAGACATACGTGCCCATGATGTTAATAATGTTTGGTTCTTGTAATATCCGTTACATTGTGTGTTTTTAAATCATTTCTATTTTCTGCATGTTAAAAGAAACAATAGAACAAATCATCCAATAAACTATTAAACTATTAAACTATTAAAGTTTTATTGCAGCATTCCTTTAAACATAATTCATTGTAAAAAAACATTATTTATGCTTTTTAAACTGCAACATTTCGTTGTATGTAATATTTATACGTTTGATACCAGGACCTGCGTTATTAAGTCTACGTTACCGTAATTTATGTTACCTTGTTGAATGAAGGTGTTTGTTTTAAGATATTAAAGACATTTTCTATAGTTTTTTCTACATAACAGATTTTCTTTAAACTTTTTGTACAGTACGTCTGTTATATATATAGACAGAAAAGGCAAAAATAATGGTAGGTCACCATGCTTGTTAAAATTTAAAAAAATAATTTGTAATGCCACCGATGAGTCAATCTGTCCAAAAAGTTGAACAAGTCCATGAAATAGCTAAATAAGATATTTTTGAAGTCTAATCATTTATTCATTGGTCACAATTCTGCTAAAATTGTATTAAAGTAAAGAACATTTAATTACAATAACATTTAAAGCTCATCTTTATGTAAAACTTATATTTTTTTACAAAATCTGTTGAGACCATTACCACAATTTATGCACAAATTAACCCATAATGATACAATTTCCTCTTTTTTTTGTATTTTCCCAATAACAGATTTTTTTTAAACTTTCTAAGCACATAGTTTAACATATATAAAAACAAAATGTGCAATAAAAATGATAGGTCCCCATGCTTGTTTAGAAAAAGAATTTGAAACCCTACCCCTATGCTAAAAGGCCAAGTTTTGTATGAAATTATATAGAAATGGTATATTTTCCTTTTTTGTTATGTTCCTAATAACAGAATTTGTTCAAACTTCCTAGGCACTTATTTGAACATATATTTAGACAATATATTCAATTAAATGTATAGGTCACCATGCATATTGACATTTAATATTGGTTTTTGGAACCGTACCATTATGCTTCAATTTTTTAATTTTGTTGGAATTTTTTCAAAATGCAATATTTTTCCTATTTTATGTATCTAATAATAGGCCTTTATTTAAATAAATACAATAAAAAAAATCAAAGAAATAAAAAAATAAAATAAAAAAAATAAAAATAAAAATAAAACAAAGACAAAAATTACAACTAGACATCAAAAGCAACATTCCTGTATATTTGTAGGAAAATCCATTTAATAGTTTTAGAAGAGAAGTTGCCCAAAAAGACTGCGCATGGGAAACTACAGCAAATGCCTTTATGAACATAAATATTTTATATTCGAAAATTATTTCAAACATCTTAGTTATAATAGACATACGTATCCATGATGTGAACAATGTTTGGAACTTGTATTGTCCGTTACATTGTGTGTTTTTTTAAATAATTAATAATAATCTTCCGTGTGTTACCAGAAATCTAGAAAATTCAGCCAATTAGCTTATACAGATGTTAATACAACATTCCTCTACACATCATCGATGATAACAACACAGTTTAAACAGACATGAAATTATGTTACCTCATGTATTAAACGTTACGTACGTTACCAATTAAGTTTACATCGTTTTATTTAAATACCACATTTAAGTATCAAATAAAAACATGGATATATATCTTTATTTTCCTTTTTATACATAGGCAAACATTAAATGAAATGAAGTTTGTATATAATATACACGACTCTTCCGTACTTTTTACGTTACCAAATTCAAAGAAAAATAGCAAATTGTATGCACAATTTTAACTGATAATATATTCAGGCGCGTAGCTGGGCTTACGCACCTACGCACGTGCCTACACTTATTTGTCAATGTCCGAAAAAATAAAAATCGAAAATATGCGAAAAACGCAATAAAAACTGAAGGGGAGTGGGTGGGAGGAGTGAGTTGTATTAAAGTTCCGTATGCCGTACCTGATTTAACTTTGATAGCAGTCAAAATAAGCTTAAAATTGCTATGAAATATACGCAAAAATCCCGGGTGAGCCTGCTCCCGGACCCCACTAGCGGAGGTGCGTAACTCAAATTTGAACCCAGCTACGCGCCTGAATTATTTATATATTAATCAAATGTAACACATTAAGCAATTTCAACATATTCACAAAAAGAATTGAACTTTACTTACGTTACTTAGTATACTTACTCCCTGGCGTTACTAACAAATATAAAGGTATAGCTCTATGAGATAGAATGCATTTTCATGGAAATATATTACATCATCTGAGCTCATGATTCTCTATATCATCACTTTCTTCAAACTCAATATCAGTCAGTTTGTTGGCTTCCATATCTTCCCGCCGATTATTGCTTCCTTCTTCAGTGTCAGGCTCTTTGAACATCAATATCACCAATAGTCAAGTCAAGTTCAATAACTTTATCTTCTGCCATTTTTTTCTGCGTCTGGTAGGTCTAGCTAATGTTGGTCAGTATGGTGCCATAAAAACACTTGAACTTGTGCATTTTCAAATGCATGATTATAGAAAATTGACACGGCGGCAAAAAGTACTAGTTGTGTCCTTTGAATTTTCGCGAAAACGTATTTGACATCCGTGTAAAGAGGTTTGCCATATATGCTACCCTCTCCATGATCTCCGTACATTTTTTGAAGATCATCCGATCATTCATGCTGCTGTTCGAGCAATCCAACTTTACACCAACTCTCTGTGCTTTTAAATCGTCTTAAATGAGACAACATTGCCTCTCCCTTCAAAGCCTCTGGTTGTAACACAGCTTGTAAAGCAATGTAGTGTGGGTAGTAAAGAGCAAATATCAGACCCATTAACCTCTACACTTTGTTTCACATTCAACCTCTTCTTTTTGAATCATCCCAGTGCCAAACATGACATACGGTTGTTAATACTGAAACAAATTTCGAAAGCAGGGTCAGTATGTCTGTGTCAGGAGAACACACCACGATTGTTTCTGATGTTGGTGAGGATTGATAGGGATATGTTCAGTCCGATGTCTGCTTCCTCTTATGATTAAAACAGATCTTCCTGATCATCAGCAATGACAGATATGTCATCTGCAATGGTAAGCCGGAGACATTTTTTCCCAGACATAGTAGGTTTCATGGCCTTGGAGGTTTGGTGCATATCTGTCTGTTTTCCAACGCCGCAAATGAGATTAATGAAATCGCAATCGGTCTTCGTTTTCGGCCCTGACAACAGGAAAGTTGGGGTTTCACATCGCCTCTTGCCCTCAAACTACTTGATAGATTTAGGGATGCAAGTGTCTGCCACAAAGTCGACACAGTGTGCTTTGATAAGTATGTCAAACACCAGTTCAGCCCAATCGTCAAACGTACCAGGAACTGAAGGCTGACTGTGAGGTGTTGCATTACCTTCGCACAAATACACATATATTCAGTAGGTTGCTGACTGATACTTCTAAACAGTAGAACAATTTGGCTGTGTCAGTTCTAACTGAATTGCCATCAGCTGTTACAAGGGACCATGGTACTAAGCCTAGAGGATATGATAGTTTCAACTTAAGATCTATCAGATACCTGATCAATAAGGGAACCAATTGACCAATTGACCAAATATAGTGTGTTTTAGATCGGGTCGGCGTGTCAATTAACAAGTCATTGACAAATATGTCATCATTCCACCGGTCTTCTCAGCCTGAGGCTGTAATAGATCATCAGCAACATCTCTCTATGCTGGAATACCTGTCGATCGGAGGTATAGCTTATAGTCATTGATATCAACTCGGAATGGGGTTTGTAAAACCAATAATAGATTCCGTGACTCTTCTCTTTCTCATTGTTCTTTGTTAGGGATGGATGCAGTTCTTTGCGCGAAGAAATAACTTCTGATGCCATATTTGCCATCTCTGGAGAGTGGCCTCTAGCAGATTTTCTCTACATTGACGTGTGGTATTACCTGTATGCTGCATACTTTCTACTGAATCCAATGATGTTACCCTGAAAATTTGTATGTATTCTTTGGGATTTGTCTCAAACGCAGGATACATTGTACAAAGACAAAGGGAATATGCCATAAATAGTAAAAAAAAAAAAAATCAATAAAGGATAAGCTCCCAGTAGTTAAACTTTAATGTGCAATTACTATTTTTCTGATTGATGAACCATTTTAACATATTTATTTATTATATATTTATTTTATATTTAGACATTATATTTATTTGTTTACTTATACTAATGAATTACATTACATTTAAAAAATCATAGTCAAAAGCAACATTTTATTATTAAAATAGTCACTGTTTCAGTAAAGAACTAGAGCCTTTGTTTCTGGAAACATTCAATATATATGACAAATAACATTAAATGGTAACGTAAATTTCGTGTTTATGTCACGAAATGTAAACTACATTGTCTTTTGGAAATTTGGTTTATTGTATTAGATTTTGTTTTTAACATGTTTGATTAATAATATAAATATATACATAACGTTTTGTTGCATATAAACAATTTTTGAGTATTACGTTTTCAAAACATGATAATGGTAACGTATTTCAAATGGATGTCACGCCCTTATGTCCCCACTCTCATTTGGCAAACATACTTCATTTTATAGCAAATGTATACCCTTTCAGGAATATATATCCTTCAAAATTCCACCAGAGTGGGGATGGCGTCTTTTGGTAACTTACGGTCTAGTTATTATTAAGTGTATTTATGATTTTTTGATAACGAACGGGGTGTAACGTAAACTACAGTATATTTTCATATTTTCATTGAAAGGCTGTCTAAATTAAACAATTCATAAATAACATAAATACACTAGTCAAAATTGCTAACCGATCACTTGTTATTTTCTTATTTATTTGTCTCAGAAAAATAAAATATATGTGAAATTGGAAATAAATGTATTGATAAATGTTCTATAAGTAATCACATCAGTAAAGCAAAGTATTTTATGAATTTCAAAGAAGTTTATTGTATCGAAATTCATAGATACCAGTAATTTCAAAATTTACAAAAATCAATATCGCGTATGACAGCCGTTTGCGTGTACAACAGCTAAACAGCGTTGTCGCATGGAATTTATGTAGTTATGTAGAAAACGCTGAGGTATGTTATTCCAAACATTGACAATGTCCCTTGTGAGGTCAGCAATATTTTGTTGCCTTGGTAACTGTCGCACACGACGGTCGATTTCGTCCCACACATGTTCGATTGGATTTAAATCCGGACTACATGGCGGCCACTCCATTATTCGAATGTTGTTGCCCTGAAGTAGCTGACGGGTAGTTCTTGCAGTATGGCAAGGTGCATTGTCTTGCATGAATGTCATCCCACGGTTAGCGCGAATATGGGGAATAAGCGTTGGTCGAAGTATTTGTTGCTGGTATTGGTCTGCGTTCAGGTTTCCTCGAACAACCACCATATCAGTTTTAGTGTGCAAACTAATACCTCCCCAAACCATCACTGACCCTCCTCCAAAATGAGATCTTTCGTTGACGCAATTATCCGAATATCGTTCCCCATGTCGTCGATAAATTCGCTCTCTGCCGTCAGACTTCTGAAGATTAAATCTGGACTCATCTGTAAAGGCGACATTTGCCCAGTCTGCTCTGGTGAACCTCAAATACCTTCTGGCCCACTGAAGCCGAATTCGCCGGTGTCTTCCAGTCAATACTAATCCCACAAAATGTCTTCTCGCTCTCAATCCCATGATCCGTAGTCGATTTCGTACTCTTTGATCACTCACGTTTCTATTATGGACGCCTATTAAACGTCTGGCAATATCTGTCGCTGTTATTCTTCTATTACGAAGGTGTGTTGCAAGGATGTAGCGATCTTGACGCTGCGTTGTCACACGTCTTTTTGGCCTTCGGTAAAGGTCATCAACACTTCCGGTGCGATTGCACTTGAGCCAAAGGTCGTAAATTGTTGAAAAACGTCTGTTGACTGTTCTGGCTACCTATAAATATAAAACAACTCATTCTTGCGACTTTTTCAGAAATAATGAACATGGTTAGACAGAATCATGTACGAACGAACAAACGAAGTGACGGACGGACGGACGGACAGACAAGTAAACTTATGAATAAACTAACCTGCCAGAAGGATGAGGAATATTATAATACACAATACTGGACTTGAAAAAGAGAAAATAAAACGTTGAAAATCGATTAAATAAATTAATAAAAATGAACAAATTACGCAATGTCCTTTACCTGCCGAATCGAAGTACCAGCAATAATCATACCGACGGCCCGTCCACGCTCTTCCGTTGTCATCCGACGCATTTTTTATTTAATTTTTAGTAAGTTTTTGTTTGGGATTGAAACGATAAACAATTCCGAGAACACAAACACATGTTCAAATCTTACCTCGTGCAGCACGGGATAATAATGCGATTTCGCGCCAAAATAAGCCACGAGACCGGAAGTGCGGATTTTGAAGTTACAAAATGTATTGATCGTTTTGTTTGCTGCTCATATTTATTTGTATGAAATATCAACTCAAAATATACAATATTTGATATAATATTCCAAATAATAAAATGACCGGTTAGCAATTTTGACCAGTGTATAGGTAGTATTTGTTGTTCATATGCACATTTTTTACTCAAATTCAAATTTATTAAAAGTGTTTTGGAATTGTTATGGTAACGTAATTGTCACGTGTGTTACACACAAACGCCCCAACGCTTAGATGGCACACATGTCTCATTTTGAAGCTTATTGTATGTTCTTTCAGAAAATCATACCCTACAAAATTTCCCCTTTGTGGGTGGTGGGGGGTATCTACAGCCAGCTCAAGGACTTATAGTGGCGAACTGTAAATGGGTTAACCACTAAACATACAATACGATGGTCATTATCTCTTTTGATAAACTTTTTAACAAGTTTAATAAATATTATTTGTAAGTGATTATGACCAAGGATCTTATGAAGTTTGTAAATAACATCACCATAGAAGTCAGGTTGTGATAGTGCTTGTCGCAGAAGAGTTCTTAAATTACTTTTTTTTATTTTAAAAGTAGAACTACAATTTTGCAAAGGTTTTTCGAAGTTTATGGTAACGGTAGCCCTGCTGGAGTAGCTTTTTTGTTATACAAATATTGCGAATATTAAAGTCCTCAACACAACTACAAGCTCCAAAGTAACGAATGAGTTGAGAAACATAGACCCCAAAAGAAGTAGCTCTAGGAAACTCCATCTAAATGGGGATAATTAACAATATCCAAATTAAAATCATCTCTCTTGTCATAGAATCTACTAATTATTTCGCCGTTTTCAATAGAGAGATGTAAATCAAGGAAAGAAGCGACAGTATCAGAAATATTAGCTTTGTTGTTCCTTGGGAGAGATAGTATTAACCATAGTAGAAAAGAAAGGATTGTCAATGTTTAATATGTCATCCAAATACCGAGAGGTGTCATTAAAGTCTTCAATTATATCTGCCTGAGTTTCGGATGAAAGACTCAACATGAAATCTCTTTCATAGCAATACAAGAACAAATCTGCGACAAGAGGTGCACAGTTCGTACCCATAGGGATACCAACAATTTGTCTATATACGGTAGTTCCATACCTGACGAAAATATTATCCAATACGAAAATGAGTGTTTCACAAACTTCTTGGCACGTCCACATAATGTAATTGTCTAAACTGCCGTTAGTAAAAAACGCTTTGATATTATTACAGGCCAAACATGTAGTTTTTTGTCTAGCGAAAGCTTTTTGAACAATAGCAGTTATTTACGCTTGTCTTTGATAAGGTGACGTGGTAAGGTTGAATATAGTGTAGAGAAGCCATAAATACTTATAGAAGAAGCTTGACGTTTATTACATATTTTATCAAGAACGTCTCCTGAATTTTTGATAGACCAAAATAAAATAATCCCAGAGTTTTCATAAGTTAGCACACTATTGTTTAACATGATATTTAACGGCAGTACGACAAGATTAAACGTTTGGAGATGTTTTTGGTGGTGCAGGCACTAGAATTTGAAATAAAGCGGGCCTAATACGGATTTTAATGTAATTTAGGAATCCAATACATAATTGACAGTTTATTTTGCTTTTCGTCTACAGCCTACATTTCATCTGCAATTTGTTTCCCAACTCTTCTAGGGCTGAACGATACTAGCTGTTGGAGTTCTGATGCATCTTCATCGATCTTGATATGTTTTGTATAGCAAACAGTATTTCTGCAAAGAGACGTGCATCCGATGAGGAAACTGCTTCTTGGCAGTATAACAGTTATAAGTTACCTATACTGAGGGAACAAAGTTTAGCAAGTTTTTTAGATGAAATAATACTGTATACAAGATATACTGACATTTTGGGACTTTGCGGGCTTCGATTTTTATATCTATATTGACCCCTACGTTCATTTATTCGTTACGTCATTAAGACGATCGACTGTTATTGATGTGTGTTTAATAAAATATTGTGTCTATGGCAGTAGTTTCTTGGTTTTACAACGAAAAATGTATTATTTCTAGGATGCAACGAATACTTGCTAAACTGCTTTCCCTCAGTATGTAGGTTTGGAAACGGTGTACATCTGTTGCACAATTTGCCTGTTGATGGCGGGATATCTGCTTTAAAGTCACAGCTTACTTTGCCCCCATATACATCTTGTATGCCTTCCTGGTGGATGCCGGAGTCTTGGTCGGTATCCTCTATGTCTCACCCAATCATGGGACCATTGGGTCATGTGTGCGTTAAGCTTTCGTGTGGGCGTTCTGTTTGCATCGAGTGGATCTCCTGACGTGATGATGTGGATCTGTCTAGAGCTAGTCGTCTTTGTTGGGACATGTGACTAGATGATGGATTCGATTGCGGAATTGAAGAAGCCCTCATGGATTATAATGTTCAAGGTTTTCTTGAATAAATGGCTTCACAGAGTCTGATATGGAGTTTTTCATTCCCTCGATATTAGCCTTATTTCCTATGTAAATCTTCCATCTGGGAATGATCCTAGTTCGGGCGGGCTGATGAGCTGTATCGTACAGGACAATGCCGTGCTTACTCTTCAGTCCTTTTAGTGGCAAGAGTTTACACCTGATCTTGAAGTCTGCGTGACTGGTGAAGAGTGTGTAATGCAGTATGTGTGTGCGTACGTGCGTGGGTGCGTGCGTGTGTGTAAGGGGTGGTGGTTAAGGAGATGGCGGGGGTGGGTTGAACATTTTCAATATTTGAAATGTTTTGTGTGTGTGTCTGCTTTTTGCTTGTCGTACATTTTAATGAACAAAATAGCTAATGGCCTATGCCAGTGTTAATCGGAACATATACTTTGGCAACACATGGAATCGGATTGGTGGAATGTAGTAAAGCCGTGGCATACACATCATATTACACTAATGTAATGAAATGTGGTTACACACTAGTACAAACGATATCCATATATCATGCTGATATATTATGGCGGTGCGGCGGAACATGTAGGACGTTTGCTTAATAAATAATAAGCAAATGTAAATTTTGCTTTAAGGTCTATTTTGGTGTACGCGTTGCAGTTGCAGTATTCAAGCTATACTTTAGAAGAGCAATGTTTTATTTTCATGAATCTACTGTGTTTGCAGTTCAGTTGTGTGTTGATTTATGACTGGTTGGTTAGCGTTTGTATCCTGAAAAAGGCTTCATAATAAGACGTACGTAATTGAAATAATAGTTGTAACACTGTTTGGTTGATACCTCATATTAAGCTTTACAATTGCCCAGCTTTTGCTGGGATTCAGAAAGGATTTTTTAATTTGTACTAATTTACATCCTATATTAAATGCACCTATTTGTTTTCCTTAAATATTTATTAACATCATTTACTGTTAAATAGTATAATACATTTTTTTATGTTATTAACATTTTCAATTTAACTGTAGATTTAGTAATTTGTCAAGAGACTGTATCAATCTAAGATCCGTATTCACTACTTCTATAAGATACATCTTGTTTTGGCTAGCGGCTTGTTGAATTCTGCACCTAGTTTTCGTTCGACTTCTGCATCTACGAGTACTAGTACATGTTTTTAGATGAATAAATAAATAGCCAAGCATTTGTTACATGATTTCGATTGATACACATGTTGGCTAATTTAGGTACACGATAAGTCCTTCAGTTCACAGGCATCTTGTAATTGACAATTATCTATCATCACCTTAGCTATATACGAGTATGTTATGTTTTTAGATCGACAGAGATACCTTTATTCCTTACTCTTCAGGTCCAGTTAACTTACGAATGCAATATCCTTTATATTTGTGTTCTTGCCCGCCGAATAACGGCAAAATTACACTACAAAACCATTTATCAAAACCTTATCCAGGTGTTCAGGTCATATAATAATGAATATGTGCCGATTAAAAGTAAAAGTTTATTTTACTGGTTCCTAAAGCACCCGTGATTGATTATGCATAAAATAAATTATGAGTTTGTAAAGAAATATAAAAAGATCGGACAGGGAAAGTAGCATTCAAGGAGGACAGTCAACCACAAAACACAGAAACAAACACGCAAACAGACACACAAGAAAAAGTAATAATAAATACAAACGACATCACAAACACAAAGGTTTGACAATAGGGCTACCGCCTTGGAACGGTCAATGGCAAAGTAGGCCACTGGGGGTTTAAACCGGTTCTAGGGTGCATCAAAATTCACACTTACCCTACTTCATCCCATTAAAACAAGACAGTGTAAATTAAGAAATCCCCGTCATGATCTAATCTCTAACCAACAAGGCAGCATCAATAGGCAATATAAGTAAAACACAAATAAGCTCGTGTAAATATAATACAAAAAAACAATAGCATAGAAAGCCACAATGAAGGTACTCAATGACTTGGCAGAAGCCAGAGCAACAACAGAATAAACCATTAAGGGCACGACAAGAAAGATCATAGACAAACATCAAACGCCACCGTCCCAGTGGGTTTTAGGTAGGCGTCATCATAGGTCCACAGCCTGTCCGGTCATCGTACAGTTAAAGAGGAAAGCATTGTGGCGAACTGTAAAAGGGTCCACCACCAAGCACGCAGTACGTCGCAAAATGATAGGGTCATAACCTCTTTTGATAAACAATTTAACAAAGATAATATGAAAGTGATCATGACCAAGAATCTTACGAAGTTTATAAATCACATCACCACAGAAGTCAGGTTGTGATAGTCCTTGTCGCAGAAGAGTCCTTAAATTACTTTTGTATTGGAAAGAAGATCAGGGTTACGATAATAAACTTTTGCAAAGGTTTTACAAAGTTTATGGCTACGGTAACCATGACTGAGTAGCTTTTTAGTTATACAAAGATTACGAATATTAAAGTCCTCAACTCGAGTACAAGCTCTTGAGACACGAATAATTTGAGACAAATACACCCCATAAGAAGTTGCTCGGTAAACCTTCCCATCCAAGTGGGGATAATTAACAATGTCAAAATTAAAATCATCTCTCTTGTCATAGATTTTGCTTATTATTTCACCATTTTCAATCGAGAGATCTTAATCAAGAAAAGAAGCGTTACTATCAGATATATTAGCTTTGTTAAGCTGAAGTTCTTTAGGATAAATATTATTAACGATAGTTGTAAAGAAAGGGTTGTCAATGTTCAGTATGTCATCCAGATACCGGGGGTGTCATTAAAGGCTTCAATAACATCTGCCTGGGTATCTGGTGAAAGACTCAACATGAAATTCTCTTTCATAGCAAAATAAAAACAAATCTGCGACAAGTGGTGCACAGTTCGTACCCATAGGGATACCAACAATTTGTCAATAAACGGTGGTTCCATACCTGACGAAAATATTATCTAATATGAAAATGAGTGCTTCACAAACTTCATAGCAAGTCCACATAGTATAATTGTCTAAACTGTCGTTAGTAAAAAACGCTTTAATATTATTACAGGCCAAACATGTAGTATTTTCTCTAGCCAATGCTTTTTGAATAAGAGAAATTAACTTGTCTTTGATAAGGTGATGTGGTAAGATTCTATATAGTGTAGAGAAGTCATAAGTGCTTATTGATGAAACTTGACCTTTATTGAATATTTTATCAAGAACGTCTCCTGAATTTTTTATAGACCAAAATAAATTAATCCCAGAGTTTTTTTAAAGTTTTATCACAATAAAGTTTAACGTGATCTTTAACGGCAGTAAGACAAAGTTTGGAGATGTTTGTTGTGGTGCAGGCACTAGAATTCGAAATAAAGCGAGCCTTATACGGATTTTTATATAATTTAGGAATCCAGTACATAGTAGGCAGTTTATTTTGCTTATCGTTTACACCAGCCTTGAAAGTAGTGCACCGAGTGATATGTGCGAACTCAGTAGAATTAACTGGAGTATACGAATTGGTGCTGCCGAGTTCCAGAGATAAAACATTGACGTAATGTAGGCGTCAAACAATAATTATATTATTAGCTGCTTTATCTGCAGGAACTAAAACAAATTTATTATGAAATTCCTGAATTCCCGATTTTAAATTACGAAAGGAAAACCTAGGTCTCGGAGGAAGTAAAGCGGGGTTAGCATTATAAAAGTTAATACGTGTATCTATAATATTAAGTATTGACTTTTTCCAAGTAGAAAGTGAGATTGGTTCCGCAAGTTCTCTACGACACCATTTTATACTAAAATCTTCAATGGAGCGGGCGATCTGGGCACGACAGGCATTAAAATCAATAGTTGAAGGTAATCTATAGTTAGGACCTTTCGAAAACAAATGCCGAATACGTTTATCAACTCGACGCAGTTTTGAGGTTTGACCTGGCTGGTTAAAGCCGTTTATAGTGTATCTATAAAGTTTGAATTCTCAAAATATGTAAGTTATATATTTACCTCGTCGGCAAACGGTGTACATATGTTGTAAACTTGGCTGTTTTTGACGGGATAGCTACTTTAAGGAAATAGGCGGCATAATCATAACAGTAAATTCAATTTTATGAACACGAATAAAAGGTAATAGTAAAAACAGGTAACGGAAAATGATTAAAACCACATTGAGTCCATTCCCATTTCTAGACATTAAAATGCCAATTTTAAGGGGTGGGGTCTATACAGAGGGCAAATGGTGGAGCTCATTTCTCCTGTTTCAGAATATTGCAGGCTAGCATAAAACATATCAATAATTGGATTTGAAAAAGGACGAGACAAAAACAGGTAACAGTAAATATGTGTTTCAATGAATAAAACAATGAATACGTAAAGATACCGTGAAAAATAAACATCCTGGACATCCTGGACATCCTTGTATAATTAGAAACTAATTAAAAACTGACTAAAAGGTATATTCGGCGAATTTCCCTGTAATGTGACACTTAAATGTTTCCATAATGCTATGTGATTTAACACACTTATACTGCAGTCTGCTCTCAATATTATAAAGTAAACTAAAACAAACTGCGTTGCCTTCAATCCCGATATAACTGAACTAATTCCCACCCAACTCAACATTTATTTACCATCACGACATTATACACGACTGTCAGTATGTTGAGTACTTTGATTTTTATAGTGTGGACGGTATTTTTGCTTCTACTGGATTTGTCCTGGCCCAGTGAATAGCACGGTGGACTTGAAACCGTAGATCCCGGGTTCAAGCCTCATCGGCGCCATTGAGTTTCGTCGGTGTGTTCTTGGGGAAGGCACTTTCTCTTCGCCTCGTCTATTCGTTAGTAAGAGTAGGGCTGGTTCCGGGATTCCTACGTATCTATTCGTTAGTAAGAGTAGGACTGGTTCCGGTATTCCTACGTATCTATTCGTTAGTAAGAGTAGGGCTGGTTCCGGGATTCCTACGTATCAATTCGTTAGTAAGAGTAGGACTGGTTCCGGTATTCCTACGTATCTATTCGTTAGTAAGAGTAGGACTGGTTCCGGTATTCCTACGTATCAATTCGTTAGTAAGAGTAGGGCTGGTTCCGGGATTCCTACGTATCAATTCGTTAGTAAGAGTAGGACTGGTTCCGGTATTCCTACGTATCTATTCGTTAGTAAGAGTAGGACTGGTTCCGGTATTCCTACGTATCTATTCGTTAGTAAGAGTAGGACTGGTTCCGGTATTCCTACGTATCAATTCGTTAGTAAGAGTAGGACTGGTTCCGGGATTCCTACGTATCTATTCGTTAGTAAGAGTAGGACTGGTTCCGGTATTCCTACGTATCAATTCGTTAGTAAGAGTAGGGCTGGTTCCGGGATTCCAGTGTATCTATTCGTTAGTAAGAGTAGGGCTGGTTCCGGGATTCCAGTGTATCTATTCGTTAGTAAGAGTAGGGCTGGTTCCGGGATTCCAGTGTATCTATTCGTTAGTAAGAGTAGGGCTGGTTCCGGGATTCCAGTGTATCAATTCGTTAGTAAGAGTAGGGCTGGTTCCGGGATTCCAGTGTATCTATTCGTTAGTAAGAGTAGGGCTGGTTCCGGGATTCCTATGTATCATTCTCCTGTCTCTGGGACGACTTGGCAAAACAACAACATATACTGTGTTCATGAGCCGTTAAAAACATTCAATTAAATTATACTATCACTGTATTAAATAATTGTTTGGTTATTACAACATTACTTTTTACATGATTATCACATCAGTCAGAGCCATATTAAAAAAGGGAATGGGTTGCTTGTTTTAAAATAATCAGACGGTTAAGGATGAACGTTGGTTTGATATGTTATGAAAGACAGATAGGTATGAAATAGAACATTGTGTTTTTAATGAGATTATATTCATGAATAGTAATTGTGAAAATATGTCATGTTTTAATATCTCCAATATTTATTGAAAATTTGGAGTTTGAAACAGGTACAAATAATTCTAGCGCAACAAAACAGCTTTAAGCTAATTTAAATTAGAAAAAAATCCTGAACACTACATCCTTTCCCAGCTGACATCTTTAAGGAACATTGTTCTTATATATTTATCGAAAACGACGAATCTTCCAATGTATTTCAACTGCTATATGAAATGCAATTGATTTTCTAACACCTTCTTCTAGAACTAATCGTTGTCTCAACTTTGATGTCCCTTCTGTTGTTCGTGAAGGGATAACACTCACACTGGATGTAAAACGTATTGACTCATTGAATTCATTTAACATACATGAAACGTGACATTAGGCAGTCTCTTAAATATTATTAGCAGTAGACACAAAGTTACTCCTTACTCGTCTACGCACGAATTGTAGTTCTCTAAATCATGATTTTTTCTTAAAGAACATTGTTGATTTCTCCACTATTTCGCTGTGGCGGAATTGAAAATACTCATCACTTTATTTTCAACTGTCCAATATCTTTTTGGAGATCCATCGGTGTGAGTGACAATATTTGAGCTGTGAATATATATATATATATATATATAACAAAATAATTCTAGCTTCTTAAAGAACATTGTTGATTTCTCCACTATTTCGCTGTGACGGAATTGAAAATACTCATCACTTTATCTTCAACTGTCCAATATCTTTTTGGAGATTCATCGGTGTCAGTGACTATATTTGAGTTGTGAATATATATTTTTTCTAGCAAGCAAACGCTTTTAATTTATCAAACTATTACATTTCTTCCTTAATTGAGGAGTTTACGTGCCAGTTGTTAATATTTTGTCAACTATATGTTCTCGTCCCTCCGTCACCCCGGTGTTTCCTGTTGTTCTACTCGTCACATTTGTTTCATCACACTAGTTCTATTATTCTAACATTTTCTTTTTCTGTCTATCCAAATAATTATATTACAAAACGTGCCATTTCGATGTTAATTTGTGTTTACCGATAGCATCAATTGCATTTGTTGAATACCAATGAGAGGAACTCTAAGCTGTTTTCGTTTGTAATGTACTAAATATATACGATTTTAACATGCTGAAATATTTTTTTAAACCAAATAACGGTTATTCATTTGCATTATGTCATATATTCAATACTTAATTTGTTTAACAGATGTATTGTTCATGAGAATGCTGATTGTATTGTTGATTTTAATTTGTATAGTAAAGTAACTACGTCTAACTACGTAAAAGTTGTATTGTTGTTTAGATTTGTTTTATGTTATTTGTTAATTTTTCATAGATGTAAATATTACTGGACCGATTAAATGTATAGGTGCATCGTGTAATTGTTTATAATCTTGGCATGGGGACAACATCAGAAACTCCATTCCTGGCACACTTTCGCTACCTTTTATTCTTCGTTCTCTACGTTTGTTGGTGTGTACCTCACGTCAGGCATTTGGTCAGAGTTTGACTGGTTTGAGCGACGACAGCGTTTCAAGTAAACACAGAGTATTACACCACCAACCCCACCAACAATAACAACAACAACTATAACAACAACCAATGTATGATTTGACTTCGTTTCTGGGTTGAAAGCTGAAATAAAATAGAAATTATCTAAGATCATTTAATTCAGATTAAGGATACGGGATGAACCGTTCACAAACAACACAGTAATAGGAGAAACGAAATCTTAAGGGAAAATATTAAAAGAAGTTGGGATGGTTTATTAAAACGAGTTGAGTTGAATACACACAGCGGCTATATGGCGCCATCAGGAATGGACATTCCAGTCCAACCCTCAATACACATAGAAACAAGAACATATGTAGACTGAGCCTTGTAACTTTCTAAACTGCAGAATGTCAGAGTTAGCAAAAGGATAGAAATAAAAAAAGAAGACAAAGTTGTAAATTGTATCCAGTTGAGGTCCATTTACCTCAACAGAAGATAATGCATAGAATCGCTAATCTGTCTTTCCCAACCACGACGTTGTGTTTTTTGCACATTGACTTCAAAATATAAAGGTATATTTTTTAAGTGTAAACTAATATGTAAATAAATACTGAAGAAATGATCCATTGGAAGCAACAAACACAAACAAGACAGTCTCGGTTTTTATTGAGCCTGTTTATGGGATTTAACATAATTTACAACACCTCTCATGCCCCCTAGCACCGGCTTAAGCGGTTTTCTACTTTTAAGCCAGAAAGATTGGGCAAGATGATCCCAAAAGACCAGTACTTATTTGTAATCGTAGCGACTTTTTACAGCAACCACACAGTACTAAACAAACGCTAGTGCAAATGACATTCTGAAAAGGGGATCCCTTGGAAGCAAAAACAAGGGAGGAAAGTAGCAGACTCGGTTTTATTGAGTCTGTTCATTAGAGGTAATATAATTTGCAACATTTGTCACGCCCAATAGCACCTGCTTAAGTGGTATTCTACTATAAAGTCACAACGATTGGTAAATCAGACCTGGTTAAGATCCATCCAATTTAAAGAAAGATATTTCGCGGGCACGACAAATCTATGTTTGAAAACACTTGACTTAGTAATCTCAAAGTCAGTAGGAATATCCCTTGCATATAACATAAGTACTAATTTAAGAACGAACATTATGTAAATAATATCATGTCTTTTTATGCATATATGTTTTTTGAACGTCTAACACAATGTTACCTGGTTTAAACCCCCAGCGGCCTTTTTTGCCACTGACCGTTCCATGGCGGTAGCCCTATTGTCAACCCTTTTGTGTTTGTGATGTCTTATTTGGCCTTTTATTCATCTTTAAATTTGTTCTTTGTTTCTGTGTGCGTTTGTGGTTGACTGTCGTCCTTGAATGCTGCTTTTCCTGTTCGACTTTTATATCTATATCGATAATCCGTCCATCGATCATTTGATCGAGGTGAATTTCCGTGTCATCGTCGCATTTTAATTTTACCCTTAATAGCTTTGAATATAAATGTACAAATAATGATTTTACTATATACATTAACAGAGAAGCAATGGGAGAGTCAATACTTACTATAACTTTCATTAATATTGCATGTCTTCGAATATCGTTCTTCCATCGACATCGGATCTTGATTCGTGCCATGAAATATTAGTTTCTTAAATGTCATCTTGCAGCTGTCTGAAGTAGTCAGTGAATTAAACATTACACCAAGCAATACAGACCATATCAATACAACATGGTATTACATATTTATTGAGAGAGAAAAGAGAAAAACGAACTAGTTAGTAACATGTGTAACACAAATGCTATTGAAGATGAGTACCTTTTTATTTTGATTTGTAAACTTACGACCTTAATAAAACAAAGACATTCCTAAATACTACACAAATAGACCAATAACAGACTGAATACATTTATATATTGTCTCAAGTAAATATTCCTTTTTTTTGTATTTAAATACCATATTTTATATACAATTTTGTCTAGGGTAAATGAAATCGATGATTGAGAAACACCCGTGTGCACATTGTCATGGTTATTGATAGAATGTACGTAAACTCCGTCATAATAGGTGTCATACCTAAACGTCTTCTGATCGGATAGATTGGTCGATAGCTTGGTCGATAGCTTGGTCGATAGATTGGTGTCGATAGATTGGTCGATAGCTTGGTCGGTAGATTGGTCGATTTACGAATATAGCAGTAATGCAAGCTGAATAACATTCTATGTTTGTGAAACAAAGATTTTGTATTTTATTGTATGATGTTTTACGTCAGTTTTAACACATGTCAGGTTATATATGACAGTCGATTGTTTTCTGGTGGAGACAGACCACCCGCTTTTCCTGGGTATAACCAATACTGTATACCTCCCGCCATCCGTAAGAATCGACACTTCCTCACTTATAAGTCGAGCTCCCAGTGGGATTAGAACGTGAAACAAAGGTACGCACGCTGTGATGGTTACATGATAAACGGTCTATGTTTGAATACATTGATAGTACGTTGATTACCTTCTATATGGCTGCTCACAGTCAGCAATACAGTCCATAAACCATTAGGATCCTCTCCCCAGAAATGTACAGACATGAATTTCCATGAAAGTCTGTAACCATGGACTTCTTCCGTTTTAATTTTAGTCAACACTGGCGAATGTGTTTGCAAAGGGGAGACGAGCTGAATATCAACTTCCGTTGTGTTACATCGAAGGTCTAATTCAAGTTGCACGTGCTCCAAGTAACGGACAAAATCAGACGTATTTAGACAACCATCACTGTAAATACCCGTTTTGATGATATATGTCAGATTTGGATATATAGAGCTGAAGAAGAAAAGAACACATTGCATAATGAAATTAAATCTACATTCTCCTTCATCATTTTCTATGAATCATTAAAAAGGCTTGCATGCATAACATAAGTCGTTACTCATACTCTATTATATATTAGATCAACACACAATACAACTCTCCCTCTCTCAATGTGAAGTTCAGCGTGAAGAACTGACCTCTCTCTCTCTCTCTCTCTCTCTCTCTCTCTCTCTCTCAATGTGAAGTTCAATGTGAAATACTGATCTCCCTCTCTCTCTCTCTCTCTCTCTCTCTCTCTCAATGTGAAGTTCAGTGTGAAGTTCTGATCTCTCCCTCTCTCTCAATGTGAAGTTCAGTGTGAAGTACTGATCTCTCTCTCTCTCTCTCTCTCTCTCTCTCAATGTGAAGTTCAATGTGAAGTACTGATCTCTCTCTCTCTCAATGTGAAGTACTGACCTCTCTCTCTCTCTCTCAATGTGAAGTACTGATCTCAATGTGAAGTACTGATCTCAATGTGAAGTCTCTCTCTCTCTTTCTCTCTCTCTCAATGTGAAGTACTGATCTCTCTCTCTGTCTCTCTCAATGTGAAGTACTGATCTCTCTCTCTCAATGTGAAGTTCAATGTGAGGTACTGATCTCTCTCTCTCTCTCTCTCAATGTGAAGTACTGATCTCTCTCTCTCTCTCTCTCAATGTGAAGTACTGATCTCTCTCTCTCTCTCTCTCTCTATGTGAAGTTCAGTGTGAATTACTGATCTCTCTCTCTCAATGTGAAGTTCAATGTGAAGTACTGATCTCTCTCTCGCTCTCTCAATGTGAAGTACTGATCTCTCTCTATGTGAAGTTCAGTGTGAAGTACTGATCTCTCTCTCTCTCTCTCAATGTGAAGTACTGATCTCTATCTCTCTTTCTCTCTCTCAATGTGAAGTTCAGTGTGAAGTACTGATCTCTCTCTCTCTCAATGTGAAGTACTGATCTCTCTCTCTCTCTCTCTCTCTCTCTCTCTCTCTCTCATTGTGAAGTACTGATCTCTTTCTTTCAATGTGAAGTTCAATGTGAAGTACTGATCTCTCTCTCTCTCTCAATGTGAAGTACTGATATCTCTCTCTCTCTCTCTCTCTCTCTCTCTCTCTCTCTCTCTCTCTCTATGTGAAGTTCAATGTGAAGTACTGATCTCTCTCTCTCTCAATGTGAAGTTCAGTGTGAAGTACTGATCTCTCTCTCTCTCTCAATGTGAAGTTCAATGTGAAGTACTGATCTCTCTCTCTCTCTCAATGTGAAGTACTGATCTCTCTCTCTCTCTCTCTCTCTCTCTCTCTCTCTCTCTCTCTCTCTATGTGAAGTTCAATGTGAAATACTGATCTCCCTCTCTCTCTCTCTCTCTCTCTCTCTCTCTCTCTCTCTCAATGTGAAGTTCAGTGTGAAGTTCTGATCTCTCCCTCTCTCTCAATGTGAAGTTCAGTGTGAAGTACTGATCTCTCTCTCTCTCTCTCTCTCTCAATGTGAAGTTCAATGTGAAGTACTGATCTCTCTCTCTCTCAATGTGAAGTACTGACCTCTCTCTCTCTCTCTCAATGTGAAGTACTGATCTCAATGTGAAGTACTGATCTCAATGTGAAGTCTCTCTCTCTCTTTCTCTCTCTCTCAATGTGAAGTACTGATCTCTCTCTCTCTTTCTCTCAATGTGAAGTACTGATCTCTCTCTCTCAATGTGAAGTTCAATGTGAGGTACTGATCTCTCTCTCTCTCTCTCAATGTGAAGTACTGATCTCTCTCTCTCTCTCTCAATGTGAAGTACTGATCTCTCTCTCTCTCTCTCTCTCTATGTGAAGTTCAGTGTGAATTACTGATCTCTCTCTCTCAATGTGAAGTTCAATGTGAAGTACTGATCTCTCTCTCTCGCTCTCTCAATGTGAAGTACTGATCTCTCTCTATGTGAAGTTCAGTGTGAAGTACTGATCTCTCTCTCTATCTCAATGTGAAGTACTGATCTCTATCTCTCTCTCTCTCTCTCTCTCTCAATGTGAAGCTCAGTGTGAAGTACTGATCTCTCTCTCTCTCAATGTGAAGTACTGATCTCTCTCTCTCTGTCTCTCTCTCTCTCAATGTGAAGTACTGATCTCTCTCTCTCTCAATGTGAAGTACTGACCTCTCTCTCTCTCTCTCTCTCAATGTGAAGTACTGATCTCAATATGAAGTACTGATCTCAATGTGAAGTCTCTCTCTCTCTTTCTCTCTCTCTCAATGTGAAGTACTGATCTCTCTCTCTCTCTCTCTCAATGTGAAGTACTGATCTCTCTCTCTCAATGTGAAGTTCAATGTGAGGTACTGATCTCTCTCTCTCTCTCTCTCAATGTGAAGTACTGATCCCTCTCTCTCTCTCTCTCTCAATGTGAAGTACTGATCTCTCTCTCTCTCTCTCTCTATGTGAAGTTCAGTGTGAATTACTGATCTCTCTCTCTCAATGTGAAGTTCAATGTGAAGTACTGATCTCTCTCTCGCTCTCTCAATGTGAAGTACTGATCTCTCTCTATGTGAAGTTCAGTGTGAAGTACTGATCTCTCTCTCTCTCTCAATGGGAAGTACTGATCTCTATCTCTCTCTCTCTCTCTCTCTCTCTCTCTCAATGTGAAGTTCAGTGTGAAGTACTGATCTCTCTCTCTCTCAATGTGAAGTACTGATCTCTCTCTCTCTCTCTTTCTCTCTCTCATTGTGAAGTACTGATCTCTCTCTTTCAATGTGAAGTTCAATGTGAGTACTGATCCCTCTCTCTCTCTCTCAATGTGAAGTACTGATATCTCTCTCTCTCTCTCTCTCTCTCTCTCTCTCTCTCTCTCTCTCTCTCTATGTGAAGTTCAATGTGTAGTACTGATCTCTCTCTCTCTCAATGTGAAGTTCAATGTGAAGTACTGATCTCTCTCTCTCTCTCTCTCTCTCTCTCTCTCTCTCTCTCTCTCTCTCAATGTGAAGTTCAATGTGAAATACTGATCTCCCTCTCTCTCTCTCTCTCTCTCTCTCTCTCTCTCTCTCTCAATGTGAAGTTCAGTGTAGAGTTCTGATCTCTCCCTCTCTCTCAATGTGAAGTTCAGTGTGAAGTACTGATCTCTCTCTCTCTCTCTCTCTCTCTCTCTCAATGTGAAGTTCAATGTGAAGTACTGATGTCTCTCTCTCAATGTGAAGTACTGACCTCTCTCTCTCTCTCTCAATGTGAAGTACTGATCTCAATGTGAAGTACTGATCTCAATGTGAAGTCTCTCTCTCTCTCTTTCTCTCTCTCTCAATGTGAAGTACTGATCTCTCTCTCTCTCTCTCAATGTGAAGTACTGATCTCTCTCTCTCAATGTGAAGTTCAATGTGAGGTACTGATCTTTCTCTCTCTCTCTCTCTCAATGTGAAGTACTGATCTCTCTCTCTCTCTCTCAATGTGAAGAACTGATCTCTCTCTCTCTCTCTATGTGAAGTTCAGTGTGAATTACTGATCTCTCTCTCTCAATGTGAAGTTCAATGTGAAGTACTGATCTCTCTCTCTCGCTCTCTCAATGTGAAGTACTGATCTCTCTCTATGTGAAGTTCAGTGTGAAGTACTGATCTCTCTCTCTCTCTCAATGTGAAGTACTGATCTCTATCTCTCTCTCTCTCTCTCTCTCAATGTGAAGTTCAGTGTGAAGTACTGATCTCTCTCTCTCTCAATGTGAAGTACTGATCTCTCTCTCTCTCTCTCTCTCATTGTGAAGTACTGATCTATCTCTCTCTTTCAATGTGAAGTTCAATGTGACGTACTGATCTCTCTCTCTCTCTCTCTCTCTCTCAATGTGAAGTACTGATATCTCTCTCTCTCTCTCTCTCTCTCTCTCTCTCTCTTTATGTGAAGTTCAATGTGAAGTACTGATCTCTCTCTCTCTCAATGTGAAGTTCAGTGTGAAGTACTGATCTCTCTCTCTCTCTCAATGTGAAGTTCAATGTGAAGTACTGATCTCTCTCTCTCTCTCAATGTGAAGTACTGATCTCTCTCTCTCTCTCTCTCTCTCTCTCTCTCTCTCTCTCTCTCAATGTGAAGTACTGATCTCTCTCTCTCTCTCTCTCCAATGTGAAGTACTGATCTCTCTCTCTCTCTCTTAATGTGAAGTACTGATCTCTCTCTCTCTCTCTCAATGTGAAGTTCAATGTGAAGTACTGATCTCTCTCTCTCTCAATGTGAAGTTCAATGTGAAGTACTGATCTAAGTAGAGAGTATAGTATATACACAAAATAAAATGTCAAGAAATGTTCTTACTTTTCGTGATTTTCTTCAAAATTTACAACGCAGATTTGTTTCTCTGGGACATAGTTCCATGACGACGCTAATTCCGTCATGGTTGTTAGGTGAGTATGCCAAAACCGATCTGATTATGAACTGAAACAAGTAATTGTATAGTTTTGAAATGAGTGATATTTTTCATATCTGTTTACTCATTTTTATTTTAAAATTCGCATTACTTTTGATATAGATACTCGTGTACGGTGTGCGTCAAGTATTATACCTAGGTCAGGAGTTGTAACTGTAAACAACATAAGTTTACGAACCCGAAGTACGAATTAAATATCTTTTTGTATCCTGAAACGAAAAACTTTGAACAAATAATATACTTTTTAATCTTTATTCTTACACATTTTTAGTACAAAACGTAAATTCGATCGGTTTCGTCATTTCCAAAATACCCAGTTATTGTTATTAAAGCGGTCAACACGTATAAACTATGCCCATACCATTTTTTGTCAATATAACTGTATTACTTGTATATATATACATGTACTCTTAAAAATTCTTACATCAAAAATACAAAATCAACATACATTGTATTATCCTGGTCATTGGGAAAGCGTAATTAAGCGTTTGTGTTGACATATCTATAATAAACACACATATGCAAAGACATTCACAGAAGTTTATAATTATTATGATACTGGAACCCAAATTATGATATTGATTTTTAAGGTACGAGTCTGATTTTAATACGCGACAGGTATATGTGTAACAATATCAATTCTTTCTTAAGTTAAGAGCACTCAAGTTCCGTATACAGACGGACAGACAGACGGGCGTATATTCCCAAAACTTCAGGAGATAAGCGTAGTTTAAAGGAATAAAATGGTGGTGGCCATTTTGAATTAAAGAACATGTTATGCACTCGCCTTAAGATGAAATTGTATCTTCACCAAAAGGTGACCCCTTAATTTAGTCTAGATCATCTGCGACGCTCGCTTGTTTTCAAGACAAACGTCTAGAACAGTCCCCCTGAACAAAGCTTGATTTTTGCCGATACACTGGCAACTTTTCTGATTGGCTGAGACAAGAACACCCGCTATACAATATATACAGAAAGGCAGAAAGACAATAAATTTACATATAAACAAAGAGGGACACTTCATCATTATATCGACGAACTAAATACGGATGATCAGAAATACTTTAATAAAAAAAATAAGAACGCATCTGTAAAATTGCAGAACTGTTTCAATAAGTACAGTATTTACATCTCCTAACTCGGTTTATTTTTGTAAGGCGCCAATGCTATAGCGGTAGAAAAATGTGCAGCCGGACCGGGACTAAAACCCGTGACCATCGGACTAGCGTTCCAATGCTGTACTGACTGAGCTAACTGGCCGAACAATGCTACATAAATCTACCTGCTAGATATATACGAACCGTGGCTTATGACACACGAAGTTGCAGAACCATTACAAAATATAAAGAAACACTTACACATATTCCCAGCGCCATTTCGTGTCCAGCCGTTTACACCAGGTGTCGACAAGTTTCGTAGACTCTGTACAATGATGTGCTCCATATCTCGCTTGGTTAAACAAGGACTGAATACAGATATGTAAAAGAACAACACTTGAAAATTGTCATAAGCGTAAGGCTTGTGGATGCCCAATGGTAGGTATTTTATAATGCCAAGATTTTCAGATGGGGCTGAAAGGCTCAATTGTTTTTTCTTGTCGGTAAGATGATTTATACAGAATGTGAACCAAACATTGTCTAATAGTTTGTTTTTTCTTGCTATTTTTTCTATTCTCTATTTATTGCTCTACTGGTTTCAGGTTTTATAGTGTCCATAAGGTCTTTTTTAATGATTTTATCTAACTAATAAACATCTTCAGACGAATTTGGTGGAAAAAGAGTGAAACACAAAGCTTCCATGCTCTAAACAGAAGGAAAATATGCAGGGTGGGGTCGGGGTGGGGGGTTGGGGAGGGGGAGTGATGTTGGAGATTGGAGATGTTGG
>JAWPHD010004538.1:0-184920 GCA_037043455.1 Cyrtodaria siliqua | reverse complement strand
GCGTTTGCTTCAGGATGCAAATCAAAATGCTGCAAATCAAATAACAAAAATAACAATAGGTGAAGAAGAACCAGAAAAAATCAAAATAAACGTATACAAAAATTATATTCCACCGTGTCTGGTTTTATTAGGTATTTCTGGGTTGGGTTTGTATATTTATAACAAGAAATCTGCTACGCAACCTGTAGCTGTGCAACCTGTTCATGTTGCACCAAAAGACCCGTTTGATTTTTAATAATTTATTTTAAAAAAATAATCATATAAAAAAAATGGCAGCAAGTATTGACGGAAAACAAATTGTAAATATGATGTATCATGCTGGAGTGGAAACACTTCTAACTGTTGGATATTCTGAAATTGGCAGAAAAATACTAAAAAGACCAGCCCCTAAAGTGGATTTTAATATGGTAGATGTTGGGATGCTGTCTGTGGATATAATGTTAGCAATGGCTACAAAGGATATGTTGATTAAGCAAGGTATTATTCCTGCGGATATTATGAAATAATTTTAAAAAATATATATATATAAAAATGGCAAGTGCAGTAGCAATGATGATAGGTGGCGCATTAACAAATGCATTAGCGTTTAGTGGTTCAAATTATTTCTTTTCAAAAATGGGAAGTCATTCAGATGAAGAAAGACAAAGGCATGACAAAGCAGTGGAACAATTAAACGCAGCACAAGCGGAGTGGAATAAAAAAAGAACAGAGAGATTAGATTTTATTAATAAGCAACTGCAAAAAGAGCATCATGCAGAGCAGACTTTTGATGATGTAGACCAAGCTATGAAACAGTATTATTATACAACTGGCAAACATTTCCTTTTAGAACCGGAGCCCAAGTTAAGTGATTTTTATACACCATCATCGGATCAACAGAATAGAGAAATTACGTTTATTGTGGTGGGCATGGCTGCAACTGGATTTGTGGCGTACAAATTGATTTCATAAAAAAAAAAATAGTTTAAAACTATAATTACTTTAGACTTTTTTGGATTTGAAATGACTAAGTTTACTTTGAAAAGACTAAGTCATATGCATGATACCTATTTTTTTTGTTGTTTTTACATGGCTTCAATCCAAGTGGTCGCATATAATATGGTGGTTTGGCACTCTTTTCTAATTTATCTTTGAGATGACCAGGCGCCCATACTTCACCATTGTCTAATAATGTTAATACCATGGATGGACCATATTCAGTTTCTATTATTTTCGTATCTGTAATAGTGTATATTTTATTTATTTCCAAGTCTGTCCATTTCTTTGTGCTATTTTGATATTGCTCATCGAGCAGTTCATCAAATTGTGCAGTTGTGATTTCCATTTTTTCTTTATAGTTATATAAAGTTTAATCTTTAGTAGAAAAAAATGGAAAAGATTTATTACAGCCCAAAAGGATTTTGGAGAGGTTACTCAGCAGTTAAAAAATTGTCAAAAGAGGCTGGTGTTAGTGAAAAAAAGGCATTAGAATTTTTAAAGAAACAAGCTGTGTGGCAGATTTATTTACCTGCACCGAAGAAAATAGTTAGACCGAGGTTTGATGTTTCTACTAAAAATGGAGTGCATCAAGCTGATTTGTTATTTTTACCACATGATACTTTTGGCTTTGGTCGTGGACGCAAAACATATAAATATGCGTTGACTGTTGTTGATATTGCAAGTAGATATAAAGAAGCAGAGCCACTGACTTCCAAGGATAGCAAAGAAGTTGCCAAAGCATTTGAAAATATATACAGTCGACATCTGAAATATCCAAAATTATTACAAGTGGATCCTGGCAGAGAATTTATGGGTGCAGTATCACAGTTGATGTCAAAACACAAAGTAAATATCAGACGAGGCAGAACAGAAATACACAGAGACCAAGCTTTAGTGGAAAGATTTAACAGAACATTAGCTGAGAGATTGTTTGGCTATCAGTATGCTAAGGAAATTGATTCGCAAAAACGTAATAGAGAATGGGTAAAGAGATTACCAGAAGTTGTTAAAGCCATAAATTCGGAGACAAAAAAGCCTCCTCCTGTTGAAACAAAAATATTAAAAGATGATCCTATCTGTATGAATGCAAGTGTAAGATATTTATATCAACCCGGGGAACAAGAAGGTGGAAGACGCAGAGCGACTGATCCAATGTGGAGTGTAGATATTCACAAGATTAAAAGTTATATGGTGACGCAAGGTATAAGTGTTTATTATTTGAAAGCACCAGCGCCACAGAGAGGATTTGTCAAAGAAGAATTACTTATTGTTCCTGCTGATACCCAAATTCATAAGTTTTTGTAGAAGCCATGTGCATCAGTTGTAATTCCATCTTCTCGGATGTATCTTTTTGAGTAAAATGGTGATAGTGTAACTTTGTTTACTGTTATGCCATATATTTGATGTTTTATTGATCGCATCATATTCATCTCATGGGTGTATTTTTTCTTGTTAAACAATGCATCCTTGTAGTTTTCAAAATTTATATGTTTTTTGACTACATAAGTTTTTACACCCTTTGCTTTTTTAATAATCTGCTCATCCGCTCTCAAAATCGAATATAGCTTGGGTCTTAATCCAACATACTCAGCTATAGCAACACCATTACATTCGTCTTTCATTTTACCTAATACTTTTTTGTTTGTATCATCATGCATTGGATGGTATTTCGGATAATCACTCAAGTCATACTCATCTTTCATTTCAGCCATGTCTTTGTATGCATCATCTGTTCTGATGTATACAAGCAAGCTGTCAGTATCTGTGTATAATAAAATACAGTTATCTCCATACCTTTTTTTCAAAGTATTATAATACCAATCATACATCCTATACTTTGATAAATCCAATACCGACATCCCAACATAAATTGGTTTGTTTAATGTTAATTTTGTTTTGTTCACATGTATTGCTGCCAATTCATCTGACAATTTTATACGCCTGTTAAAGTTGGGTTTGGCTATTATTTTTCTTATCTTTTCATTTTCAGAGCCGTCAGTTCTGACTAGTTTTATATCTGTCCGCTTGCGTAGATTTTCCATTGTTTTACCAAACACAGAGTTGTTCATAAGCTTGTAAAAATCTTTTTCAAATTGTGATTTAGCTTTTTTCCTAAGTTCTGTGTTTAAACGAATATATGATTCCATCCATGGCTTTTCATTGAATTCTATTACTCTGTGTACTTTCTTTAGTTTCATACCCAAAGATAAATACAGTTCCAGGTTTTTGTGATGTATCACATATTTTTCTTTGTCCATAAGATTGGGGACTAGTTGTTCTGTATTTATCATGCCATTATTTTCTAACAGATCTGTTTGGTATTCAGACAACCATTCTTTTTTCACTGCTAATCTTTCCGGTGCAAGTGGATAGTCATTATGAGATTCATGGAGTTCTTTAGGATATTCCAAATCAACTTCTGCAAAATATCCTTTTCCTTCTTTTGGCTCTGGCAAGGTTTCTGATTCCACCCACCTGAAGCCAGAATATGGAAGTGGTTGAATCATTGCCCAACCATAAAGATTATTTGCATCCAGATCTATTAAGAAGTATTTTTCCTCGTTAGGGTTATAATCAGCTACATTTGGATTATTTGCTTTGGCATATCGTTTTGATACCATACTAATTCCACCACGCATACCTTTTTCTATAAATAAGTGCATGTCAATGTCTGTCAAAAGTTCTAATTCTATTTCTGAATGTTTGAGTAAAGCATCCCAAGATAATCCAGGTGCTGTATAGTAATGTAAAGCATCAAGTTTGTATGCACTCATACATGTTTTTCTAAAAGTTTGAAACACATCTGCTAACAAAGTTACATCAGTTTTTAGATATAAATCATGATAGTCTCCAAGAGTTTTACAGTTAAACTCTTTCCATATTTTTTGAACATATTCGTAATCTTCGGGACTTATACTTTCATCTGAAAGACTACTGTAAAACTTTTCTATAGGCGGTAATTGCGTTTCCTTAAATCTTTCCATACTGTCCATATATTCGTAAGGATAAACACCTTTTCGTAAAAGTAAATCTGTTTGTTCCCCAAACTGATTTTTGGTAATTTTGAAATCAGATTTGTCTGTTGCTTTAACCAATTTTTCCAAAGACGAAGCCATAAATTGGAAACTGTCTAAAAATCTAAGTTGTCCGGCACTAAATGAAATATACTTTTCAGCGTTCGGAATGCATGTAATATTACCTGTCATTTTATGTATTTTTTGCATTATAAGATGACTATCATATCCTTTGAGGTTGTGAAATATTACAGGGATAATTGTTTTACCTGGTTTTATTTTTAGTTTTAGGTTGCAGTTTTTATGTGCTGCACCTCTGTATTCACCTGTAAAATGACAGTGGTCTCTTACTTTACAGTTTTTACCACATTTCCTACCTATTTCATTTTCGCATATCCAGCAGTGTGTTGCTTTTTCATAATCTTCCTCATTTTGTTGTGTCATAATTAAGGGTTTTGGGTGAGCAAATATTTTATTAATGTTGCTCTTCTCACATTCTAAGTGATTTAAAAACTTTTCAACAGTATCTTCACCTCTGTAAATAACAGGTTCTTCTGTTTTACCATCATATCTGACAACTTGATATCCAAATCCACAAGCTTCGTGCACACTTGTGATTTCAGATTTCTTTCCAAATTTAGTTGATTGTGGTTTGACTATACTTTCAAAATCAGCATATATTGCATAGGGCACAGGCATCTGATTTTGATGATTTTTAAATTTTACAGTATTTTTACCTTCTTTTGGCATTTCTATTCTTCAAGAATTTTTGTTAATACCATCACAGTCTTCTTTGTGTTTTGTAAGTAGTCCTTGTCCAGAATAGCCGTGAAGGCAACGATCGCAAAAGTAAGTTTGACCATGGTGTTTGTTTTGGTCCCAGAGTAGTCTATTCAAATTTTTAATCCAGCAATAGTGATATTTTGTTGTTAATGTTTTTGGTTCTTTAGAATAATCATCAGGGTTATAGTTGTCATCTATAATTCCTTCTTCATTATTTGGATCGTCTTCGTTTTCTGATTCAACTTCAGTGTCTTCAGATATTAAGATCAAATTAATTCGTTCAATATCTTTTGGTTGTTCTGATATTTTATATGGAAAAACAGATACCTTTTTATTTTTTCCTGTTATGATATATGCATAAACATTAATAGCAAGGTTATTTAGTTTTTCTACTTTGGAAATTTGTGAAATTGGAGTGGGAAGTTCAATACCATCCATATTCAACTTACCCATGTGTTTGTTATAACTAGATATCCTAGTTGGATTATTTTTATTAGGCCACAAAGCAGAAACCAATGCCACTTCCAAGCACTTATTATCTTCATTATTAACATTAATTATTGCTTTTTTATCAGATACTACTTTAGGCAAAGGAATATATGAAGAACCTTTTAATGGTTCATACTTTGCAAAATTTAAGTAAAACGTAACACAGTGATCAATCTCCAATCCAGATGCTGTGTTTGTAAATCTTTCAAGGCTCTCTTGTATATAAGCAGATGATTCATCGTAAAACTCATTTATTTTTTCAGAGGTTAAAATTGCATTTTGTTCACTATGTAATACTGCTGTGATGTATTTTTTGGTATCACCATCATCTTTGAATAAATTTACAGTGAGACCTAATTGAAACTTTAATCCATCCATCTTTGTCAGCTCTTTGGTTATTTGTTTTGTAATAATGAATTTTTTATCACGAAATAGTTTTTGAGGGTCTTTGTATTTCCCGGCAGATATTTCGTATGCTTTAAAATAGCCACACATTGGTTTGTCAACCAGTTTTAATTCTTCTTTAGATGTTCTATCATTAAGCTCTTTCAATTCATTTATTACATTGTCTCGTGATTGAGCATATTTCTGATTTTGCTCATCTTGTAATTTATCATATTTCTGCTTTTCTCGTTTACGTTGTTTCTTAGCACGTCGTCTCTTGCGTAAATTTTCTAATGTTTGAGAATTAACCTCTTTTGGAGTTTCCTTTGGAACTTCTTTCAATGCATTTATACCGTTAGATAGTGTTTGCTTATCTATTACACCTGTATCAAACAGGCGTATTAAATTTTCTATAATCTCTTCAGTCTTCATTATTTCTTTTTGATATACTTATATTATTTTTTTTATTTAATATAAAAAAATATATCAAAAAGAAACAATGGAAATTAATGTTTGCAAATTTCTTAAAATTGGATTACACGATCCGTGTAAAAATAAAACTACAAAAGATTCTAATTATTGTAGTTTGCATAAGTATAGATTAAAAACAAGTCATGTATTGCCGTGCTCAATATGTAAAAAAGGCACAAGAGCAAAAAATAAAATTTGTGCTGATTGTGGTGGAGTTTCAGTCAGAATAATGACACGTTATTGGAAATTTAAAGATTATAATGCTGAGTGCTTAAAATTTAGACGTATTGATGTTTAACCATATAAAAAAAAATATGTTGTAATTTTGATAACTTATAAAAAAAAATAAACTTGCAATCTTCACTACCCCCATTTTGAAAAAGTTTTAATAAATAAAGTAAAATCACCATTTCATGATGATTTATTTAAAAAAAAATAAACTTGCAATCTTCACTACCCCTATTTTAAAAAAGTTTTAATAAATCAAGTAAAATCACTATGGTGATTTATTATATATGTGTTTATTTTGGGGTCGTTCTGCTGCAATTCGAGGTAAAAAAAAAATTACAACAGAAACCCCAAAATACATATATATACACGAGATCAGACAATATTTCAAGTATCATACACGTCAATCCATGGCTTTTCGAGACCTTTCTCACCCTGTTTCGAACAACAAGCGTTTACATGGCCATGCTCACATTTTAAAGCGCACGAAGAACCTGATTTTACAGCTCAAGTGGTATTTCAGATAGCAAACCCTTTAAGACGATCTCTTTCTCTATCATTCTATACTATCGCGGAGACAACATTATCGCAGTTATGAGCAACTACCGTTCAATGATTCGATGTGTTTGGTGTTAAATTCCACTCGCCCGCTCGCATTGGCGAGTGCAAGCTGCCTGCGGACGAGTAACATTCGGCGTATGGTCGTCCGACAGGGCGAGTGACTTTTTGCACTATAAAAATTAAGTTAAACTATCGTTCAAACACGATGTTGCAATATTTGCAAGATTTCATATCAGGATCATTTTCGACGCGTTATTTTGTTCGTATTGTCGTTTGCAGGACCCAGATTAACAGGTGTTTGTTTGTTACCAGGTAACTTACGCGTCATATAGACTGTGATTCCAGGGATCACGCTAGGAGTGAATTTCAATGAGACAAAATGTCCCATTTGCTTGATTTTAATGAGTCTTTCACCATATCATGATCCATTTCGGATGCGAAGCCGAACGACCAGTGGTTGTTTGTCAACCGCATGTGTCCCTGGAGGCTGCTAGGCGGGTTTGGGGGCATGACCCCCAGAACATTTTTAAATTTAGATGTGATTTCCTGCATTCTGTCTCATTCCCAATAGTGAAAGTAGAAGTTGTTAAAGCATCTGAAATAAAGCGTGTCCGAATTTACGTCAACTTATATTTACACGAGCATATTTGTGTTTTACTTATATTGCCTATTGATGCTGCCTTGTTGGTTAGAGATTAGATCATGGCAGGGATTTCTTTATTTACACTGTCCTGTTTTGATGGGATGACAGTAGGGTAAGTGTGAGGTTTGGTGCACCCTAGAACCGGTTTAAGCCCCCAGTGGCCTACTTTGCCACTGACCGTTCCAAGGCGGTAGCCCTATTGTCAACCCTTTTGTGTTTGTGATGTCATTGCATTTTTTATTACTTTTGCCTTTTCGTTTGTCTGTTTGCGTGTTTGTTTTTGTGTTTTGTGGTTGACTGTCGTCCTTGAATGCTGCTTTCCCTGTCCGATATTTTTATCCCCTTTTTTTTATGCTAACATAGTGTTATAATTGCTTGCCCCGCTCCATTACATAGTTCATCGCGTCAAATCATTACAGATTGGGGGATAATGTTCAGATATGACTAGAAGGTGATGAATTATTATAAAAATGGCCATGTTTATTCAGAATCAATCGATTTTCTTTGACACCCCTGCTTATGCAAAGCAAAGGCGAACCGGAAGTATAGCGACATAATCTCGTTTTTCATGTGGTTTTCGAATAATTTGATATTTATTCATTTTATATATTTTTATCGCGAATAAATGGATCTGAGCAAATTTACTGGAGATTTTAACTGAAATGTAAATAAATATGTTTTCATTACAAACCGAAATGGTGAAAATGGATTTCTCCGACTTCGGTGCAACACTTTGTTCCATTTGTCTTTTTCATGCGAATTTTGAGAATTTAATGCGAGAATATCGCGGAATCGCGGCCTAGAGTGATCCCTGTGATTCAATTCACGCTAAAATCGATTGGAGTGTGATGCAAAATATCGCTAAGCAGTCAGACTGTGTCTTTCTTATATCGACACCGTAAACATGGCGGGTAAACGAACAGACATCAGGTCGCTGTTCGGAAAGTCTGCGTCCGCGACCCTGCAAGCGGATTCGGCAAATCTGAAAGGGTATGGCTGAACAACAAGCGTAGTTCCCAACCGCTATTAATTAGTTATGGTGTCTATTATTGGTCCAATGGAGGCAAAATACTGAAGAGAAGTTCAGCAGAATATTGTTTTTTTAGTTCGACTGATCAGAGATCAGCAGAGCTTATGCCGTGGTGCGGCGTCTGTCCGTCCGTCTGTCCTTTTTTGTAGCGACTACTCCTCTGAAACTACTGAATGGATTTTCATGAAACTTTACAGAAATGTTGCCCATGAAGTCCAGTTGATCCTAGCAAAAAATTATGTTGATGTGAAATCCAAGATGGCCACCAAATATAAAAATAGGTTTTTAAAAAACAAGTTTGTAGCAACTACTTCTTGAAAACTATAAGTGATATAGATATGGGACTTTTTCTAAAATGATCAGCATGACATGATGTTGGTCCTTGTCAAAAATCGTTTTGATTCAACGTTAAACATGGCTGCCAGCGGCCATCTTTGTTTACATAGAATTATATAATGAAAACTTGTAGTGACTACTCCTCTGAAACTACTTGACGGATTTTCATGAAACTTCACAGGAATGTTGCTTTTGATGTCTAATTGATCCTAGCAAAATTTTAGGTGGGCCGGAAATTCAAGATGGCCGCCACGACTAAAAATAAATTTTCAAAATACAAGTTTGTAGCGACTTCTTCTTGAAAACTATAAGTCATATTGATATGGGACTTTTTCTAAAATGATCAGCATGACATGATTTTGGTCCTTGTCAAAAATTGTTTTGATTCAACGTTAAACATTGCTGCCAGTGGCCGTCTTTGTTTACATAGAGTTATATAGTAAAAACTTGTAGCGACTACTCCTTTGAAACTACTTGGCGGATTTTCATGACACTTTACAGGGATGTTGCTCTTAATGTCTAATTGATCCTAGCAAAATTTCAGATCGGCCAGAAATTCAAGATGGCCGCCACAGCTAAAAATAGATTTTTAAAAAAGAAGTTTGTAGCGACTACATCTTGAAAACTATAAGTGATATTGATATGGGACTTTCTGTAAAATGATCAGCATGACATGATGGTTATCAGAGTCAAACATTATTTTGATTCGACGTTAAACATGGCTGCCAGTGGCCATCTTTGTTTACATAGAATTATATAATGAAAACTTGTAGCGACTACTCCTCTGAAACTACTTGACGGATTTTCATGAAACTTCACAGGAATGTTGCTCTTGATGTCTTATTGATCCTAGAAAAATGTCAAGATGGCCGCCAGGGCTTAAAATAATTTTTCAAAAAAAAAGTCTGTAGCGACTACTTCCTGAAATCAAAATCAATCAGTAGAGCTTCAAGGTCATTGACCTCTTGTTAAAAAATAAGGTTGTAGCGACTATTTCTTGAAAACTAAAAGTGATATTGATATGGGACTTTTTCTAAAATGATCAGCATGACATGATGGTTATCCGAGTCGAACATTATTTTGATTCGACGTTAAACATTGCTGCCAGTGGCCATCTTTGTTTACATAGAGTTATATAATGAAAGCTTGTAGCGACTACTCCTCTGAAACTACTTGACTGATTTTCATGAAACTTCACAGGAATGTTGCTCTTGATGTCTTATTGATCCTAGCAAAATTTCAGGTAGGCCGGAAATTCAAGATGGCCGCCATGGCTAAAAATAGATTTTTTAAAATACAAGTTTGTAGCGATTACTTCTTGAAAAAACTATGTGATATTGATATGGGACTTTTTCGAAAATGGTCAGCATGACATGATGTTGGTCCTTGTCAAAAATTGTTTTTATTCGATGTTAAAGATGGCTGTCAGTGGCCATCTTTGTTTACATAGAGTTATATAATGAAAACTTGTAGCGACTATTCCTCTGAAACTAGTTGACGGATTTTCATGAAACTTCACAGGAATGTTGCTCTTGATGTCTTATTGATCTTAGCAAAATTTCAGGTCGGCTGGAAATTCAAGATGGCCGCCACGGCTTAAAATAAATTTTCAAAAAACGAGTGTTGCGACTACTTCCTGAAATCAAAATCAATCAGTAGAGCTTCAATGTCATTGACCTCTTATTTGTTGTTGTTGTAGAAGTTAATTTTCCGCGCTTATTTTTTTTGCCCACTCCCCGACGAATGTCTGCGTGGAAGGGAATAAATCTTAATGAAAGTGTACGAGGATAATTGCAGACCATAATATTAAATGTGTTGTTAGATAATATGGCACTTTCTTTATTTGAATAACAATTAAATCTCCACATACTGCCTGTCAGCTACTACAGTGTCTGTGAGTACACAAATGTACTTGTTGTATAGTGGTGAAAATAATGTTCAGGTTATATGCTGCAGGGCAAGAGGTAAATTGGTAAGGGCGAGTAGCTTTTTGGTTCCACTAGTCCTGAAGCGAGAGTGGATTTTTCCAAATTTTTACACCCCTGCTTCGGTTAGAATGTAATTCGTCGATAACTCAGTAAAATATGTATATTGTAATACTCCACGATGCACCACATCTTGAGATATCTCAATATATGTCCAATTTATCTGGAGATGCTCCATGTTGAGATATCACATTTTATCGTGAGATATCTCAATTTACATTGACATTGAGATATTTGTATTCAGATATCTCAATTAATCCCCATAAATCTCAGTGTATATCTCAATTTATCTTGAGATAATTGTTGAGATATATTAAGTTGTTTTGAGATAATTATCTTCAGATCTCTCAATGAGTCTTGTGTCATTGATATCTCAAAATAAATTGAGATATATTTTACAATTTCTCAAGATGTATCGCAACTTATCGTGAGATATGTAACTTGCGATATCTCAAGATCCCATGTGACTTGCGGTCGGTATATGCAATTTTAGTAGGATTTTCTAATTTTGAGTTGGGCTTTATGGCATTTAAAAACTAACCATTGATGTAATTCTTGAGTTTGCCTTAGCACTGTTTCCTTATATTGACAGTTTGCTATCACTAATGTCCCGTTTAAGTACTGGTTGCTATGGTATTTTGATGTCATAGTAAGATGACGTTAAAATTAGAACAGCATGTGGCGTGACGTCATGTCACATGACGTCATTATGTCGTGTCGCGTTAAAAAAATAATTGCATAATATAGCGGCTTTATATAAATTGAGTTTTTGGAGGCAACCTTTCAGAGTGGAAATGACTTCTGATCGCACATTTCAGACCTTTTCTATGCTATGGAAAAAAAACAGACCGAAAGAAAAAAATTGCAAGAAGCTGTTAAGCGGGCTATTTCAGTGCTCTCTTGAAAAGGTGCTGTTAGGCATGGATGACATTTATAATAATTATGACACACATGTTTGATGTTTTCAGTTTTGAGTAGAGTTTATTTTGGTGTATTCTATTATGCATTCTTTGGGTTTTTGGAGCCCGCAGTTAGTAAAAATCATGTCGTGCATATAAATTTTACAAGCGGGCATGTCAAAAACAAGAAGAAAATGCCAAAATAAATCGGAATGAAATCAGACACAAAACTTAACGACAGCTTGTATACTAAATTTAAAGTCGATTTTTATTTTGTTTATACATATACATCGCCGGAAACAACTCGGTTTCAGAACAGACTGGTTTACAATTTTATTTGCTATTTACGAACGACGTTGACGACGAATGAGCAATATTCAGTATGAATCAATACCGCATTTCCGGTCTATTTTGTAACCTCCATGTACGATGAGCTTTCTTCATTATTTCGAAAGAGCTTAACCCGGCTGAAAAAATAATGCAGACGTTAGTGACTCAAAAAAACAACACTTATTAAACCGAACGCGTAATTTTTATACCCAGAGACTGAGAATAAAGTGTCAAAAAAATCAAGTTCTTTATTTTATTTAATTATTTATGATATTATTCTAGAGAACATGTAACTTTCTGTGACAATATACGTATCAATTTATATATGTATCAATTTTGTCTAAAAATAACACTCAAATTACACTTAAAAAATTCGGGTCTGTAGATATGTGTTCGGCTAGTAAATATTTATGTCATATGCCCGATGGGCTAGTAGAAAAGTGCGATACATAGGGATCACTTTGTCGTCAGTCCGTCAAGACAACTTAACATTGGTTATTACTTTCTCATTTCTTGATATTTCTGCATCAAACATTCAATATATACTCATCATGACATTTCGACATGACCATGCTAAAACATAGTCAAGATCACACTGAAGGTCATTATATGGCTTAAATACTCGTTTTTTTCTTCATGAAAATTTAACGTTGCCTATAACTTTCTCATTTTTGTCTCGCCTTTTCGAAGAAAAAAGAGACATACATGTTGCTTTTCCGGCAAGACCGCTGTCAAATTGTCAATGTGCGATAGACTCCGCCCACTGTTCCCTGTCTTGCTGTCGATCAACTGGTTTGTGACCCCGCGCTCAATATTATCCACATATTCAACTGCGTTATCGAGCCGTGTAAAACATTAAATATAACATGGCGCCCTCTAGTGGCTAAAGTGGCTTTTCAAAACACAAAGTTTGCTTACGAATTAAAAAGGTACAGATGCCGTCGGTGTTTTTGAACTTTGCAATCACTGATAAGACTAATTAGTTACACACGGTAGCGTAAACTGGAACAATGGCAAGTGTGAACCGATGTTTTGATCGGCTGTCTTTGAAATTGGTACAATTTTAGAATGAAGTGGCTTTTATTACTTACTCTGACAGTCTCTGTGCATGATATAAGTGTTGTATGTAGCATTTCTGAATTTTGTCTCACAATGCAGCGCCGCGATCTTTCTAGTTGGAACTTCTGTTAGTTGAACTTGTTTTATATGCCACAGCTTAGCCTTACATTTTTAAATATATTTATTTTATTTCTATGAATGTTAGTAGGTATATTGAAATACATTTAATGAAAATACTAAATGGTCTAATCAATGGTGACAAGAGTCTGTACTTTTATATTTTCTTATTATATGCATGCATTCATTCTGTCCTTTTTTGAGTTTCAGTCGACAATTTTTAAAAATTAAAATAGCATTAAAGTAAATACAATTTTTTTAACTTTTTTGATATTTTACAGCTCCACTATTATAAGTAATTGTAAGCACTAACGCAGAATGCATATGATGTGGACATATTGATACCCTATACATGTAGGTTAAAGACGCATACTTTTTTAACTAACTGTTGATGTGGACGCAAACGCAAAGTTTTAGCGCCTCCTATTCGTTACAAAATATCTCGGCAAAAGTCTGGCTAAAGACTTTCTAATCCGGCTAAAGGAATTTTTAGGGCTTTAGCCAGATTTGGCTAAAGGGTTTAAAATCCTAGCGATGTGTGGTTTCACATATAGTGGACTTGTACTTTGCTGAATTTACTTGTTTTCACTGGGTTTCTTTTTAATGAAGTGTTGGAATTATTTATAAGCATAACCTGTAGCTTCATCTGGCACAAACAAAGGACATACTTTAAGAGTTAAGATCAGCGCCTAGAATGGATTATGTAAATATACATAATTTGAAGTAAAATATGTTTAATCTAAATTTAAGTTGGCTGATTAATTTTCTGTACGCTCTGTGCTGTTGGGAACATCTCTGTAGTGTAAGGAAGCATGCTTTTCTTTCGAGAAAGAAAAGAGATCCAGGTTCAAGTCCTGGCGGGGAACCTGGCACACTTACTGAGCTGTACAAACTTAGTTCTGGGATAATCACAACTTTAAAATAAATACATATAAAATTGTCCATTACACAATTATACTAGTGTTAAAAAATCATTCCATAATATTTATTTGCACTTCCATGAAAGTGAAGCGGCTATACGTAGTGTTACCCTTATCGTGAAATATGGAAATGTTTGTCATGTTTGTTACTGTATATAATACATTCATCCGAACTGGCATTTTGAAATCAGACAAAACCAAAAGACAAAAGTCAATGAAACTATAAGGCTTTGAATACACTTATTATATAACTTCATTGTTTTATTTATAAAGAACTGAAGTCGGCAAACACAGATTGTGTCCTCTCCCCCATTTTGGACATGTGTCATTCACTGATAACCGATCGGTCAAATTCTTGCTAATATGTCATGCTACTAATACCATCTTTTCACTGCCTTTCAAATATGTCCGTACTCCCCATGCTATAATACATGTATTATAGCTTTTCTTGTTAATGGATTTTCGAAGTTCTGATAGTGAACAGTTGATTGTATTTCTCCAAAATTTTAGACTGGAAATTTAGGTTGTTCTGTTCTTTTAGTTTCTTATTGTTTAGAAAATTTGGTTGACAATTTTCAGAATGAATGAATGAATGAATGGTGTTTTACGGCACGTCGACACATAAATAGGTCATATTGTGCGCAAAAAAATATGAAAAATGAAGTATTAATTAAAAATTAATGTAAATATATAAAGATAAAACTATTAAAAATAAAATAAAAATAAGGGATGATAAGATGTAAAATAAACTATGTATGTAAATCAATAAATGCCCGGCAACGGGTATATAAACAAGTAAATATATATAAGAACACATTACAATGATTTATATAGTCTGATCTCTTTCAGGAAATCTAAAACTAGACTTAAATCTACAGTATCAAATAACTCTTTCATAGTATTAACATTGTAGTACCTTTGACGCATAGGATCAAAGTCTACACATTCCAATAATATGTGTTTGACCGTTAACGGTGCAAAGCAGGGTATACATTCCGGTAATTGCTCACCTTGTAATAAATATGAATGAGTATAACGTGTATGCCCTATCCTGCACCGGGCTAGGACAACTTCCTCACGACGAATGGGTCTACTAGAAGAACGCCATTCTCCGAGTAACGGTTTAATTGGATTGAGTTTATTGTTAACTGACAAATCCCAAGCGGCTTGCCAAGAGTTACGAATATAAATGTTAATACAACTTTTAAAATCAGTATAAGGTAATTTGGTATTAGTTATATGTAAATCTAATGCTGCCTTAGCAGCACTATCAGCTCTATCATTACCACGTATTCCTACATGGCTTGGAAGCCAGCAGAAAATAATAACATTATCAATTATAAGAGAATTGTACTTTTCTAAAAGTTGAAGCACAACTGGGTTATCATGTTTCATATTACCCAGTGCTTGAAGAGATGAAAGGGAATCAGAAAATATTACAAAATGGTCATCATCAGATTCCTGAATATAATTTAAGGCAAGTTCAATTGCCTTAAGTTCAGCTGAAAAGATCGAGGCCTTGTCATGCAGGCGGCTCTTTATGCTGTGTTTGTTAACAACAGCTGCTGCAGCTACCGTATCTCCATCTTTTGAGCCATCTGTGTAGATATGTTGAAAGTCACTGTATATCGATATAATTTCATTAAATTTGCTTTGAAAGACAGTAGGGTCTGTACTGGATTTGTTATTATTACAAAGATCAAAAATAATTGTTGGAGTTTCCAAAGTCCACGGTGGAATTTGTGGTACTATGTACTTGGCAACCAAATTTAGGTCGATTTCAGTGTCTCTTAATTTTGGTTTAATACGAAGACCAAATGGTCGAATGGCCTTCGGTTTTCGATCAAAAAGAGGTTCACAACTAGGATTAAAAACATTATCGAAAGTTGGGTTTGAAGGGTTTGACTTTAATTTAATGGCGTATTGAAGAGATAATTTGTCCCGTCTATGAGACAGTGATGGTTCATTAGCTTCAACATATAGACTTTCGGCTGGTGATGTACGAAAGGCACCTAAGGCGAGTCGTAATCCTTGATTATGTATAGGGTCGAGCATCTGCAAGTACGACTTGCGAGTCGATCCATATACTATCGAGCCGTAGTCCAGCTTGGATCTGATAAGAGATCTGTAAAGTCGCAACAGGACTTTTCGATCTGCTCTCCAATTAGTGTTTGCAACAACTTTAAGTAAGTTAAGAGCTTTAAGGCATTTGGCCTTCAAGTATTTAAGGTGTGGTATAAACGTTAATTTACGGTCGAAAATAAGACCAAGGAATTTTATCTCATCCACTACTGGTATTGGAGACCCATCCAGTGTTAGATGAGGGTCTTCATGATGTTTACGAAGTTGACAAAAGTGCATACAATTAGTTTTAGACTTAGAAAATTTAAAACCATTTTCATCAGACCAGGTCTGAAGTTTATTTAGACATTGTTGTAATTGTCTCTCGATAGTATTCATGTTTTTTGCACGATAACATATAACAAAGTCGTCAACGTATAGCGAACAATCCACACCTGGATTGATGCATTTTACTATACTGTTTATCTTTATATTAAAAAGTGTTACAGAGAGTATACTGCCCTGTGGAACACCCATCTCCTGTTCATGAATATCAGAGAGGGTTGAACCCATTCGGACACGAAATTGTCTATCATCTAAGAATTTCTCAATAAAAATGGGTAATCGGCCTCTAAGACCAAGGTCATGAAGATCATTCATAATACCGTACTTCCATGCAGTATCATAAGCTTTCTCCAAGTCAAAATATACAGCGACTAGATGTTCTTTTTTTATGAAAGCTTCCCTAATAAATGATTCAAATCGAATGAGATTGTCTGTTGTGCCTCGTTGGCGCCGGAATCCACTTTGATACTTTGTTATCAGCTTGTTGGACTCCAGGTACCAAACGAGTCTCTCATTAATCATTCGTTCCATGGTTTTACATATACAACTCGTTAAAGCAATAGGGCGATAATTTATTGGGTCCGTATGATCCTTTCCAGGTTTGGGGACTGGAATAACGATTGCTTCCCGCCAAGAATCGGGGTAGTTTCCCGTCACCCAAACCTTATTAAATATATCAAGAAGGGTAGAGAGACAAGATTCAGGTAAATGTTTTAGTAATTGATAATGGATATCATCAGGACCAGCTGATGTATCATGAGCCTTTTTAAGGGACTCTCGAAGTTCTTTGAGAGTGAATAGTTTATTGTATTTCTCCAAGTTTTTTGACTTGAAGTTCAGCTTCTTCTGTTCTTTTAGTTTCTTATTTTTCAGAAAATTTGGTTGACAATTTTCAGAAGAAGAATTTTTTGAAAAAGTTTCTGCCAAAGTGTTTGTAATATCGTTGACAGATGTTATATCTCCATTATCTGTTTTAAGATGATTTACAGAACTAGAATTACCTTTACCACTTATTTTCCGGACCATTTCCCATGTCTTCTTAAGAGATGAGCGAGAATTCAGCCTAGAGACGTAAGATCTCCAGGATTTCCTCTTGCTATCCTTAATAGTACGACGGGCTTTCGCACGAAAAACTCTAAAGTTATCTAAATTTGTTTGAGTTGGCCGCAAGTTAAAATTATTTAATGCAGCTTTACGATCGCTGACTGCCTTTTTGCAGTCATCGTCGTACCATGGTTTATGTGGGCGTTTAGGATTTGCCGAGGTTTTTGGAATGGTTTGATTAGCTATATCGTGAAGAGTTTTGGTAAAAAGAGCAGTTGCGTCTTCGACATCCTCGAAAACGGAAGGCTTTAATTGTTCCTCGCAAAGAGATTGAAACGTAGTCCAATCAGCCTTGCGAAGTTTCCATCGTTGCGTTTTTTCGAGAAGTGGAGGGCCGATATTTTCAAGAAATATGGGGAAGTGGTCACTTCCACAGAGGTCGTCTCCAACACTCCACGAAAAATCCATCAAAAGCGTTGGATCGCATATTGTTAAATCAATGGAAGAATGAGAGCCTGTAGCAGGATGTAAGTAAGTATGTGACTTATTATTAAAAAGACACAAATAGTTTTTGGCTAAGAAATTCTCAATTTTCTTGCCTTTATCGTTTATATCTTTACAACCCCAGATGTAGTTGTGTGCATTAAAATCGCCCAAGAGTATAAAAGGTGATGGCAATTGTGCAACTAGGTGATTTAGATCTTTAGGGTCTAGTGAAGAACTAGGTGGCAAATATAAGGAACATATTGTTATGACTCTGTGCATAGTAACACTGACCGCAATGGCTTGCAAGTTTGTTTTCACCGCAACAGGTCTGTGAGGAATGTTTCGATTAACGATTATCGAAACTCCACCAGTGGCCTTGTCCCCGGTATCACAAATATGATTGTATAGTGAGTATTGTTTAAAAGATACCTTATCACTTGTCTTCAAGAATGTTTCTTGAAGACAAAAGGCAATAGGGTTGTGTTCATTTAAAATTAAGCTGATTTCATCATAATTTGGTTTCAAACCTCGACAATTCCATTGAATGATCTTATTAGTTTTACCCATTATTTAGCGCTAAGGCGATTTTTAATTTTGTTTTTATTTTTGGCCTTAGATTTAGGAGAGGTCTTAGGAGACTCAAGCAGCGACATCTCCACTGATGGATCCTCCTCCCCGGAAGAAGTCAGCTGAAGTGGCACCTCAACTAACCTTTCATGAGACGATGGAAGTGGCAGTGCAGCTGCCGGCTCTGAAATGTCCATAAGCTGTTCGAATTTGTTATGCAGCTCAATATGGCCATTAGACACCTTTGGCTGCTCCTTGTGCTCCCCAGTTGGAGAAGCACTAGGCTTTCCAACTTCCTTAGTTGGAGCAGCACTAGGCTTTCCAACTTCCTTAGCCGGAGCAGCACTAGGCCTTCCAACCGAGGATGTATTAGGCTTCACGACTGGGGAACTTCTAGACTTCACAGTCTTAGAAGAACCCTCTTTCAATTCTGAGAAATTGACATGCTCTTGACATTGCCAGAGCCTGCCGGTTTTGTGTTTGATTTAAATGTAAAAGTTTGATTAGGTGATAAGTTTAATTTTGGTTTGTTAAGTTGTGTTTGTTGACTTTTGTTTGGATTTGATACTGAGGAAGTATTCTTTGTATTTTGAATTTCTGGCTGTGGTTCGTATTGCGTACTTGCATCCCTGCATTCTGTGTGTGTTGCTGTTGTTTTGAGAATAGATGCGTAAGAGGTCGAACTTGAAATTTTATATTTTTCTTCAATTAATTTTCTTGCTTCTGGAAAGGGAATGTTTTGTGTATATTTAACTGTTATGATTTCTTTTTCTTTTTTAAATTTTTCACATAATTTTGAATTTGCGTGATGTCCCAGACCGCAGTTGGTACATTTGAGGTCGTTAGGACAATCTGGTTCGTTATGCTTGAATGCGGACTCGCCACATTTACCACAACGTTCTTCTTTAGTACACCTGGAGTTGTGGTGCCCAAAGCCTTGGCAGTTGTAGCAACGTAACGGGTTTGGAATGTAGGTGTCAACATGCAATTGCAGATATGCCACCTTTATTGTTTTTGGTAAGACGGGTGTTGCAAATGTGAGTATGATAGTATTTGTATTAATACTTTTGTCATTCCTTTTGATGGTTATACTGCGAGCTGCAGTTACCAACTGTGGCGCAAGCTCGTGAATAATTTCGTCTTCAGGTACTCCGGAGAGATCCGGGCACCTGATGACGCCTTTGGAGATGTTCATAGAGGTGTTAGCGTAACATTTGACTTTGGTGTTTAAAATTGTTGTAAGTGTTAATAAATTATCCGAATGAGATTTTTTTTCTGTTTCAATCAGGAGAGTTTTGTTTTTTAATTTTTTAATTTGTTTTACATGTCCAGCAATTGAATGGACAGTTTTCTCGATAACGAAAGGTGACATATCTGTAATAGGTTTTTCCCCGTTTTCCGATTCGATAATGAGAAAACGAGGAAAGGCTTGATTGATGACTGATTCCTCAGTATCAGATTCATGTTCTGTTTTTTTCCGTTTGTTAGTAGTTTGTGCGTTTTGTGATGCCATGATGTGGCGTTAAGAATTCATCTTCCACGCTTCTCACCCACCTCGGAGTCCAACAAGGGGACATTTGCTGTGGATATCCAACAGCAAAATGCCAAGAATACGTAGAAGGTATACTCATATAAAGCTAACGCATCAGACCCCCCATACCACCCAGCGGACATAACCCCTTAACTAAAAGACAATTTTCAGAAGAAGATCTTTTAGAAAGGTTTCTGCCAAAGTGTTTGTTATATCTTTGACGGATGTAATATCTTCATTACCAGTTTTAAGATGATTTACACAACTAGAATTACCTTTACCGTTTATTTTCCGGACCATGTCCCACGTCTTCTTAAGAGATGAGCGAGAGTTCAGCCTGCAGACATATTCTTAATAGTACGACGAACTTTCGCACGAAAAACTCTAAAAGTATCTAAATTATTATGAGTTGGCCTCAAGTTAGAAGCATTCAATGCAGCCTTTCGATCGCTGACTGACAAATCAACTTGCTATCATGGGCAAACCCGTGTCAAGAATGGCGGATGTTGTACATCTTACTAAAACAATGAGAAATAAAATTAAGAGGACTGAGTTTTCACAAAAGCCGTTTCCTGGACATACCAAACGGGACTGAGCATACATTCAGAAACGCTTTGCAAAGGACGTATCTCACCGTGCACTGAGTTTCAAAATCTACAGCAGACTATAGGCGACACAAATATTCCCGTTTTACAACAAAAATGTTAAAATTTGAAGATGGCTATAATAGACTGCTACCAGTATAAATGTAGGAAAACTTGTATAAAATATTCCCTGTCGTGTGGGGGTAATCCACCAATCTCAACGTGGAGAAAACATTTTATGCCAACATCATGTAAACCTCTAAAGATTCAGCGAGACGACAAAAATAAACGTATCGACTGTTTAAATGTTCGACTGGGAAAAGACGCTGTGACCAAGATATGTAAAGGTGCCGACACAAATAAGCTAGAGGCATTACACTGCGGTATCAATGCCTTAAACCCGAAAGACGTAACTTTTCGAAGTAATGCTAAAGGCAGAAGATTAAGTGCCGCAGCACGGTTAAATGACGGACGGGTAAATTCTTCCATAGAAAAAGTAAATGCAGTTGGCGGGAAATGAGGTAATTTCCCCAAAACACAAAAGTGTTACGGTTACTTTAGAAAATTCAGGACAAAAATACCTACGACAAACATCGACAAATGTAACAAACTTATAAAACAGCCAGATGACCAACGACAACATAAACATACTCAACTGACCTTTTCAACAAGTAACAATGACCACAAATTTTGCTATATGAAAAGTGGGTGTAGTAAGAATTTGACATGAAACACTACAATATGATAATATAAACAATCTACTCACATGAAGTATGCAATCACCATGATCACGATACTTTGTATGCCTAAACACAGTGCAGGCATCTTTGTCTTTCCATTATGACACTATGTGGCTCCAAGCTGAGATGGTCAAATCGTAAACATAAACTGTTGTGGCAGAGATGAGACACGTCCATTCCCCTAGGAATATCAGGAACACACATCACACACATATACATTCCTCTATGAGCTAACATGTTCATCTGAGTATGTCTCCCAGCCAAAACAATCGACTGTCTCCCATATTCTGACCACAGATTCGTCTATTAAGTCCCAAATGACGGTTATAAGGCATGCACGTGGTCCGACTAGAAGCAAAGTAGTCTATTGTACACTGCAAAAGCATCAGATACTTATCAAAATCCATATTATACCTTTGAAATGCACTGTTTCACTCTAAAATCAAGATTTCATTTTAAAAAATCAACTCTAGCAAGAACAAGCACCGTCTCTCAAGCTTTTTCACTTGTGAATTTATCAACACTATATAATATATATGATGTTGGATGTTTGCTATGCATTTTTGTTTGCTATGCATTTGAATGACATGGAAGATTATTTCATAGCTAACAATGTACCAGGTATTACCCTGGGAGATTTTAAATTATTGTTGCTGTTATATGCTGACGATATTGTATTTTTTTCACAAACCATTGACGGTTTACAGAAAGGTTTATATGTATTATATGATTATTGCAGTAAATGGAGATTAAAAGTTAACACAAACAAAACAAAAATAATGGTATTTAGAAACGGTGGCAGTCTACCAAGAAACCTAACATTTAGATATGATGGAAATATTACTGAAATAATAGACAGCTTTGTATATTTAGGAATTGTTTTTACGTCTGGAGGTTCTATTACAACAGCACTTGATACGTTGGCTGGGCAAGCAGGAAAAGCAATTTTTAAATTAGAAAACTATATACACAAGTTAACAGAAATTTCACCGAAACATAGGTTAAATCTGTTTGCCAAACTTATAAAACCAGTGTTACAATATGGTTGCGAGGTTGTTGTTTTTTTAAATTCAGATGTTATAGAACGTGTGCATCTAAAATTTTGTAAAAATATAATTGGGGTGAAAAAAACAACTCAAAATGACTTTGTTTATGGTGAGTTAAGTAGAACACCCTTACGACAGTATAGATTGATAGCTATCATTAAATATTGACAAGTGAAAATGCTAAATATGTTAAAGTAATATACAATATGATGTTAAATGACATACAAAATAACCCAAATAAACAAAACTGGGCATCTGCGGTACAGACATTACTTGAGCAATTGGGTTTTAATGACGTTTGGATTTTTCAAGGTGTAGGACATTTTGGCCCATTTTATTAGGGTTTCCTTAACTTTCCTAGCCCTATTGTCAACCCTTTTTGTGTTTGTGATGTCGTTTGCATTTATCATTGGTTTTGCCTTCTTGTTTGTCTGTTTGCGTGTTTGTTTCTGTGTTTTGTGGTTTACTGTCCTCCTTGAATGCTACTTTCCTTGTCCGATCTTTTTATATTTCTATACAAATGCCTTCATAACAGTGTTTAAACAAAGATTAACCGATACTTTTATACAGAATTGGAATACACGTATACATAAATCGAGTAGGGCTAACAAATATTCGTTGTTTCATGAGTTTACGTATAAACCTTACTTAGATATTGTTAAAATAAGAAAATTCCGTGTGATCTTGTCACATTTGAGAATGTCATCACATAGGTTACATATAGAGTCAGGGCGTTGGCATAAGCCACATAAAACACCAGTTAATGAAAGGACATGTTCCATTTGTAACACATTGGAAGACAAGTTTCATTTTATTTTAGAATGTACACTATATACTGATTTAAGGAAAATATATATAAATCGCTATTTCTGGTTTAGGCCAAATATTCCGAAGTTCATTCGGTAAATAACATGTGAAAATGGAACAACTATAAGAAATCTATCTACATATGTATATGAGGGGTTTAGACTAAGAAATTCTATTATCTATAATAATTGATCATAGTATTACAAATCAATTAGAATAGCTCTTGTTAACCATTGTTTGCTACTAACACTCATAAGTATTAAAATATGTTGATATTAAAAAATACATGTGCAATCATCCTGTTTTAGCGGTCACGTAAAATGGATAGACACCTGTCTTAAGCAGACGTATATTTAATAGCTCTGCTATTATCTTAAATTTTATTTAAGTTACATATTATTATCTTAAATTTAATTGAAATTACATATATTTAGTGGTCACGGATTTTTACCGGCCAATTTTGAGCCTTTGCATGAGTGACTATTTGAGACAGGTTTGAGTGTAATAAAAATAAAAAATTAAAAAAATTAAATCATGCATTACATGTTGAAGTATATATAAATTTACTCTCCCAAGAGAACGAATTTTGAACTGAAACACTTCTTGACAAAAAAAAGAAGATATATGTGACAAAATAGACTTTATATGTTGCCATTTATTGCCGTGTGTATATATATGTATTGTGTTGTACCTGTACCTGTGTACTTATGGACCTAAAGGTCTTTTGTATTTTGTATAAAAAAACAACACACATATATATATATATATAGAAACCGTCACTTGTGGACCACTGGAAACACTGTAAACTTGGCAGAAGTCATGAACATGTTCCAATCTTGTCACCTGAAGGCAGAAATAAGAGAACGGTTGCACATTTCCAAGTTGAGAGCAAACCGAGTAACACAGCCCTAGTTTCTTACGGTAAGGAATCTTCTGCCGTCATGGTCAGGGGAGATAATTCTGTAGTGAGATCTATATATAATACTAAACCCAGCAATGGTCTTCATTGGTGTATTCCAGCTCGGTCCAAGTCAGTTCCCTTTACAGGAAAGTAGTTTACGGGCAAGGCTTTGAAATCATCCTTTTTCTTCCTTCATTAACATTCATAAGTCCCTCTTCTGTAAAGCCACGATTCAAAAAGATCACATCCTAAGGAACCATGCAAAGGTAAGAGACCAAGGACACGTAACCCGGGACCTACTCCACAACCGTCTTCAAGTATTTTGCCATCTACATCTTCGTCTGTACCTAACAATACCATAATGGTGTCGTTCCCCTGTCTCTTGCGACAGATTCATCTCCATCTTATGCCACGGTGACAAATTCTACCAAACCTTCCATGCTACCTTCGTATATCAATCAGGAAGGGAATATTCCACGAATATCTTGAGGAGTACTATCCATTTAAACAAAACAAAAAAAGCAGGTGACCTTGGCTTACTTATTGCATTTCATTGATTTATGTTAAAGCTACACACAGCATTTTGATTCTTAAAAGATGTTTGTATTGTGTTTTACGTCATTTTCAACACATGTAAGGTTATATATGACGGTCGATTTTTTTTGGTGGAGGCAGATTTACTGGGTAGAACCAGTACTGTACACCTCCCGCCATCCTTTACAATCGACACATCCTCACTTACAAGTCGAGCTCCCAGTGGGATTCGAACCCGAAGCAGTGAGAGGCGAAGGTTTACAACGCAACGTCGTTAACCATTCGGCCACGGAGACGCTGATTCATTGATATCTGAAAAGAAAGATCACAGGATATAAAATTGGACGTAAGCAATAAAGTACATTATAAGAAATGAATGGGAATTGTGTTAGTATATATTTAACATGCATTCTATTGTTGAGACTGAAATTCTGCCTGCATCTGTACGTGCTCTTTCTTATGGGATATGTAAGTATTTATATGTTTATGCAAAATGTCATAATTGTATTGTGATTTAAAGGTTATAATGACATTGTAATAATGTCGATTGTTATTCTAACTTCTATGATTAATCTGTGGGAGCTATTAGTTGCAGCCGGGAATCGAACAGAGACATCAATTATTATATGCGAATTGCTGCTGTCTGAATAACGTACTGTTTCAGAAGTTGTAGCTTGGGAGTCGAACCTTTTCCTTCATTGTATCGGTAGATATAAGTCGCAGACGGGAATTGAACCTTTTATTTTACCTTTTTGAATTCTGTCGTACAGTATATGGATACTCTGATTCAAGTCAATTACCAACTTATATTGTCGGGACTTTTGTTTTATTGTATACAATATTCCGCGCAGTATTGTACATTTTGGTTACGTCAGTGATGTTGATGTCATTTCCTTGATTTTGAATGTTATAATTCAGTTTCAATACATGATCGAACCTAACACGACGTGTTTTCTATTACCCGAAGACATGTATAAATCCATCTATTTCTGTAAAATGTCAAAGACACGCATACATTCGGGATATTTACCCTCTACTCAAAAAAGAGAACTGCCTACTGAATACAAACACTCTCATCATTCATGTAGGCACTAGCAATGTTAATAAATGTGAATCTGTGCTATCATGTATGCATGAATGTTAATAAATGTGAATCTGTGCTATCATGTATGCATGAAATCAAACAATTGCGTGGACAAATCCGAATGCATAAAAAACTATAGAAAGTGTTTTGTTGAGAGCTGAAAATAAAAATTATGATGGAAAAAAAGAAAATTGACGTTGCCTGTATGAACTGCTCCATTACAACCTTTAATAGTCAGTTGCCCTCATGGGACCTTTGGGAATCTTTATGTGATGAAGCTATCCAGCTGGCTTGCGGAACGTCGGTGGTTCTACCCATGTGTTTGACCAATACCATAACTTCTATAAGAGTTCTCCATAACAATATGTTGGTCAATCAAATAAAACAAATGAGCAGCTCAAAGCAATTTCAGAGACAAGGAAACGCAGATAAGAATCTCGTAAGCAACCATTAATAAAACAAATCATTGCGGGTCCTCATATAACCCTATAAAATCTCCAACATGTTGTAAGTATGTGCAGCCAGTAATAATGTTAACACAAATAAGTTCTTTGCGCTGACACGTTATACTCATTCATATTTATTACAAGGTGAGCAATTACCAGAATGTATACCCTGCTTTGCACCGTTAACGGTCAAACACATATTATTGGAATGTGTAGACTTTGATCCTATGCGTCAAAGGTACTACAATGTTAATACTATGAAAGAGTTATTTGATACTGTAGATTTTAGTCTTGTTTTAGATTTCCTGAAAGAGATCAGACTATATAAATCATTGTAATGAGTTCTTATATATATTTACTTGTTTATATACCCGTTGACGGGCATTTGTTGATTTACATACATAGTTTATATTACACCTGATCATCCCTTATTTTTTAATAGTTTTATCTTTATATATTTACATTAATTTTTAATTAATACTTCATTTTCATAATTTTTTGCGCACAATATGACCTATTTATGTGTCGACGTGCCGTAAAACACCATTCATTCTTTGCGCTGACCACAGTTATGCAGGAAGTGGAAACAGACACGGACATTTATGGATCGAATATTACTACAGCTCCTTGCATTTAGGTAATAAGCAACGCATTTAAATGCATTATAAAAAAGTACAATAAGATAAACATCAAATACATATAGATGTTTCATATTTAGGTAGCCAGTTAATTTTACAAAGTATTCGAATGAAGAAACAAATGTAGCGGACTTCGATTAATTACGTTACACAAATCATGGTTGTGCCAGCTGATAAATAAAAAACAAAAGACAACAGAATAATCAACATTTGGTAACATATAGCCCGTCATATTTATTGTTGTACACTAAGAGATAATTTAAAGACATACACTATCCTTTAAACAACATTGTACCGACTTGGTCATAGTCTGTGGAAGAAACCCATAAAGGAAAATATCTAAACTCATACAGGTTTTCCTGTTTAAGTCCTCGTACAAATGCAATCATTCTATTAAATAAATGTAATGATCGACAGGTAAGTGTTTCAGTATTAGTCAGTTACATTTCCAAAGATAAAAAGGTGTACCGGAAGAAAACTTTGCAAGGTAAGTATTTAAAAAGTCAACTTTACTACCAAAAACATTGTAAAGCATAGTTTTGTATTTTCATTTAAAAAGTGGTGGTAGAAAGAGAAAACTTAGTTGCCATACAGGAACAGAGTGTGAATCCTTGTGTTATTTGTGGAGAATAAATATCTTCATTTTGAAGAAATAAGACTTGACAAAGAATGAATGGTGTCCTAGTAGAGACATCTGGTCGAAAATCAAAAATCCAGAATAGTTGTGAGAACACTTCAAATCTTGATGATCAGAACACTTCAGATAGATTATAAAGGGATAGGGAATTCCAACCCTCGGTATAAGTGTTTTAATCGGAACCTCGGCTGAGCAGCCTCGGTTCCGATAAAAAACACTTATACCGAGGGTTGAAATTCCCCATCTTCACCGGATACCCATGATAGATTCTTTTTCTTGCATGTAATCAATGAATGAATGGTGTTTTACGGCACGTCGACACATAAATAGGTCATATTGTGCGCAAAAACTGATGAATGATGACCCTAGGGTGAGATGGAAATATCTAGACCCGGTAAAATGACGGATATCCTTGTCCGGTATGCAAGAAATAATTATCCAGTCACATTTAGAATTTTGCAATATTATATGAGAAATACAACGAAAGGAAACATTACAAAGAAGAGCTTGTCATATTATTTTAGGCAACGAATATACATGTTTAAATGATGCAATGAACCCTATAAATGACAACTGACCAAAGAATTGTTTTTAATAAAGCTAAATTCATGTTTCTATGCAGCTTGTTCATTCTTATATATTGGATATGTTTGAGTTGTATAACATAAGGTCACACAATGTGATATTAACTTTACAATTCCTAAGTCAAATAAGGATCTTTTTAAAGGAAGTTTATCTTACTCTGGGCCAGTAATTTGGAACGAAATCCCAGAGCATATAAGATCTTGCGCGTCAGTTAAATCTTTTTCAAACATTAAAGTGGATAAAAAGTACCGTATAACTGAAATTGTTTTCGTTAAAACTGTTATTTTTTATGAACACTTTTGTTTCCATTATCAAAATGTTTGTGTTGCGATAAACTGGTATATATATTTTTGTTTAATCTGTTGCTTTGTAGAGAGGGCCTCAGTGAAGATTAGTATTTTACTAACTGGGCTACCCTCTTACAATAGTCTTCAATTCAAATCAAGATAAATCGGTTAAATGATAGTATAGTCATCACAATATATGTAATAACCCTGAACTTGAAGAAAACTTTAAATCAAATGAAGCAAATATAGATGATGAAAAAATGTCATAGACAGAAAATAAATTTGTAAAAACAACATTCAATTGTGATAACAAATTGTGTATATAATTTGCAGAAATGCTTCTAAACTGTTGAAAAACACATGAACACTAATGTTGAACGTTCTGGTGCTCAGTTGTTTGTCTTGAAAACCATAAGAGTGTTAATGACCGTATAACAACTGTTCTCTAAACGTGGTCAATTCAGAAAGAAATTTAATCGCGAATATTAAAAGTGACATTTTTTATTTGTCTTTCTTTTTTTAATGATTCTCCAGTTTTATTGAGTGATGTTTATGACGTCATTTAAACTGATACAAGTGAATCAAATGTAACGACTGTTAAAGATCACACATGGTAAAGCAGCTGATAAAATTGTGAGACTGGATGGAAAAAATAAGTAAGGGACTGTGTTAAAAAAGCTGGAAATGATGATGATATAGCGTTACATTATATGCTGCAGACAATACATAACAATAATAAGATTATTGGCTGAAAAATACTGAAACTGATGTGGACATATTAAACAAAAGGTAAATACCAAAATAGAGTGTTTGATATGAAAAAAAGTTCTTTTAAAAGAATGACTTTAATATACCGATATTTATTGCGATGTATTTTATTTATTAAGCGGTAAACTGCCATCCATATGATATCTGCTTGTTTGGTTTTTAACGTCATTTTCCAGCATATTTTAGGCTATGTATGACGACGGTCGATTTTTGTGTGTGCATTCTTGTGTAGATCATTACTGCATACCTCTCACCATCCGTAAGATTTAACACTTTCTCACTTACAAATTGATGATTTTTTTGAAAATATTATGCGCTTTTGATGCATGTGTTTCCAAAAACACTTCGAACATATTTAAAGTAAACCGCAAACAACTTTATAACGGGATCACATTTCACAATGTTTTTTGTAGATAATATCAATAAGCGGCAGACATACGCCTATGTAAATTCCTTAAATGATTTCTGTGGTTTGGATGGTACATCAGTTCAAATGGCTGAATCAAGGCCGAAGAATGAATGAATGAATGAATGAATGAATGAATGAATGAATGGGGGTTTTACGGCACTTCGACACACAAATTGTGCGAAAAAAAGGATGGAAAATGAAACAAATGAGTTATGTAAATGAGTAATGTAATAATGTATATTGTTATAACTATTCAAAGATTACAAAAAATAAGGAACAGAAAAGTCTGTGATGGTAAATCAGGAATCCAAATCAAAAGTGATTAAAAAACGTGTTGAAAATGACGTAAAACATTATACAAACAAATCAACGTCCATGCGCTTGCAGTTGAAGCGGTTCATGCTTGTTTGTTGAACAATACCGGAAAAAACACAAAAAAAACAACAAATGATATGTTGGACGTATCATATTATACAAATGGAAGAGCGTGGAAGTGCAAATTGGCCGTTGCAAAAATGTTAACTGTAGGACATTTGTTTAGTTATCAAACTGTAATACCAACCGTAGTTTTATCGTTATTGAACTAGTGATCTACTGGCTGGTGAGAAGACAGATACTAGTTTAAGCTAAGGTTTAGACATCAAAAGAACTTTACACACAAACATCGGGAATGATCAAAAAAGCGCAGGCATCTTAACAACATTGACAACTTGATGGGTGCGAAAACACGTACCTCACCCTTGGCATAGGAACATGACACTGAACCACACTCATCACTCACACAATGTCACGAGAAAGCTCCCAGTGGTGGAACGAAGGAATATTAGACAGCAAGAAAGAATCAAAAACGTTCGGGCCACTTCGCATGAGAAGGAATGCGAAATATGTCAAGACATGAAAAAGGACTTTAATCAATGCACCACCTATGCCATTTATGGTTCATATTAAGCTTCAGTGCAAGGGAAGTGCCCATTTTGAAGAGGGATTATGAAGTCAACGACACGGGTTAGTGTTTTTTTGAAAAAGGGGAAACCTGTGTGCGAGAATGTGCTGGACGTACTCTTTGGACTACAGTTAAGAAATGGAGTTTTTTTCTTTCCATCGACGCATATAGATGTTCCACTCGCCTTATGTCAACAACTTTGCCATGTGAAAGGAGAAGAAACTTGAGTGTGCTCAAGGTTGAACGTTTTAATAATTATTATCCAGTCAAAAATTGCTTTGTTTTGTTTGTTTGTATGGTGTTTTACGTCATTTTCAACACATCTGAAGTTGCGTGAACTATAACTGCTTAAATTAAGTCGCGTAAAGTACAACTGCTTAACCGATGGTATTTCACACAACTGAAGTCATTGCTTTATCACTTACTTAGTATGGTTCTGAAAACCAATTAAGCATACCAATATGGACTTGTATTACCTAAAAATGTCACTATTTTTCTTGTTTTCATAGGATCATACAGAACAATAAAAGAAATATACATACAAATATCCAAGAATACATAATATTCAGAACACAATAGTATAATGGATAAAGAAATAGAAACTTATGTTTGCCTTATACTCCATTACGTGGTTTGAATATTAACTTTCATACCCCATCAAACCCCTTATCCAAGAAGCGAAAACGGGGTTGGCTGGGGTATGAAATAAAACCTTAATTTCGGCTTAAAAAGTTGGCATATTGTAAAATAAAACATTTAAGGTAGGAATTTTTCAGTAATTTTTTTTTTAAACTTTAAAACAACGTTTTTAAACTTGTTTTATTGTCAAAATAGCCGTTATAAAAACCTGCTAATATAACCTTTCCCATCGCTTAATGGAATTAAGGCGGGACCACGTAATGCAAGCGGTTATGGCCTTCATGATTATGTAACAAAAATAATTTCTTTCCCATCGAAAGTACTTAATAAAGGTGCCAAACTTTCATCATTACAATATGCCATTGAACAACAATTAAAATTGAAATTCTTTATATTGGTAACACGAAATCCGCAAATTAATTTTGAGACATGGGATTTCCTCATGTGAGATAACTCATCTTACCAGAGATATTCTAGCATTAAATCAAACAGTCAATGAAGTTACTTCTTGTTTTATGCCTGTACTAAGAACATAGTGTAAGGAAATTATGACTTAACAGAAACTTACCTTCAAAATTGGAATAGAGGCTGTATACGTTGTTTTTCCAGGCATAGTAAATATATCACATGGACCACAAGCAATCCGTTGATATGGGGATTGCTGTCGTATTTGTCGTGAACACGTTTAAGATATTTGTAAAAGTATGGTGTGACAGTCAGGTCATCTTCTAAAATAACAGCTTTTTCAGGCTGTTTGCCTGTGGTTTCCACGTCGACAACACCGGCTGCATATATCCACATGACTTGGATGGGCATAAACTCCATAGTCTCCATGAAGAAACATGAAGCTGCGAGCCGCTTCCTCGGTACCGACATCCACCTTGCCATCTGCTGGCCGATCTATCCAAACTTCACGTTTCAATTTGTCGTTATCATATATTGCTTTATTCAAAGAATTTAGAAGATGTAACCGAGGCTGGGCACGACTGTAAACAATCGCAATTATTCTAAGATCATACTGCTTGAAGGTATCGTTTTGGAGATGTCTTGCGTCATATTTAAAGTGATCTGAACAAGCAACTTTTGGACTTACTGGAAGATTTTGGCAAGAGCCATCTTTACTTTTAGTTTAGACAAAGAGTATGAAAACAACATAGACAAGCTTTAGGCTTAAGGAGGCAATTTGATTTCCCAGTGACATTTTAGTTAATGTTTGAAAACAAACTGGTTTAAAATAATTCCGTCCGCATATTAACATGTCAAATACACTGATTTGATGAATTTCATGAGTTATAATGTCAGATATGTTGCTTTTTGATGATTAAATTACTGGTAACATTACTAAATGAGCAGTATTCGGGATAATATATAGAGTTTAATAAGCAGTGTTTTTGAGATACGGGAAATATCTCCCGAGGTAGAGAAATGGCCCCGATATAAGAACGATTGCGGAACACGAGAAATGGCCCCGATATAAGAACGAGTGCGGAGATACGAGGGAGATATTTTTAGTATCTCAAAAACACTGGTTATTAAACTATATATTACATGATTTAAAATCATATTTTATTATTATTTCTAATGATTTACGCCTTTTTACACCAGTTTGCACGAGAACGCCAAGACGACGTTACGTCATCCAAGACGACGTTACGTCATACAAATAAAACAAGTGGAACCGGAACTCTTCGTTAATTTCCGTAATCGTTTTTTCCTAGTGGCGGAATCTGAAAACGACGTCCGTAAAACAATCGGAACGTCATTTTGGCATTCCCGCCACTGACAGAAAAGGGTAATGTTCCGTACTGGGAAATATTTCCCAGTAGAGCAAACGAGTAGATTTAGCTTTTCTATTCCCAGTATTTCCGATACAAATCACAGACAAATATGTAATATATAGAGTTTAATTAACATTGTTGAAGTGATACTGGAAATAATTCCCGAGTGAGAAAGATTCTTGCGATATAGAAACGAGTGCGTTTTCGCACGAGTTTCTATATCGCAAGAATATTTCTCACGAGTGAATTATTTTCCGCATCCCGACAAATATGTTAATTAAACTATATAATATATATTCTGTGATGAATTTCTTTCCAATCGTCATTTGACACAAGTATTCCTTCTTCTGTCACTCCTTTGTCGACAGCGCGGAGTAATATCATGACGTCTATCGTTTTGTTCATAAGATTTGGCTACTTTGCTATCTTGCACACTAGGCGAGATAGCATAGTAGAGGAAGCAATATGTTATAGATTTTCTCAAAAAGGGAAATTTCTATAATTCATCACAAAACATATAATATAAGGCATTTAGGTTACTAGAGAAATCAGTGTTTATATCATCAACGAAAACTTCACTGCAATCACCAAATCACCTTTTTACATGTAGATATATAGCCCGTCGGATGGGGACGTAAACCGGGCGGTCCCGTGTATCGGTTTATCATCCGAGCACGTTTAAAGAACCATAGGAACCTATGCGATAATAAGAGATAGGCACGGTTCCCGGATTCCTATGAATCCTTCCCTTCTCTCTGGGGCGGCTCTAAATAACATATAATGTGTTGAGGAGCCGTTAACCAACATTCAATTCAATTCATACATGCAGATATATCACGATCTCTTAAGCGTAATGCTTGGTTCTTGAATGGTGAAGAACACTTTCTGGATTACATTTCAATCCCGTTAAGAACCTCTTTCCCAACGCTTACTGATCATTGAAAAAGCCCGGAATGCTTGCTTATTTACTGCTAACATGCTACATAGCCGGGAGGCCCGAGTTAAGTTGTCTTTGAAAAGCAGTTATATTGATCAGTATCTAGGGTAAAGCAGTATATAATACATTGAACTTTACTTTTTTTGTGGGAAACAACAACAAATTAACACAAGCTGTGTTGTTAATTCATTGACAGAAAACAAGTATTTAACGAACACTCCGAGACGAAGAACTTTCAATGAAGATGCTAAAAGTACAAATTGATTGGTACATTCATAACACCATTATTCTACAGAATGATATTCAGCAGTTTATTACATTTCTTAGGGCTATTGCAAATGCTGTTGGAACGTCATCTATTAATAACGAGTCCAAATGCATTACATTGTATCGCAATACTTATCCCGGTGCGTTTTAAAAAGTCTCACCGTCAACAATAGTACTGCTATATATGTTTTTTCCGTATATACACCGACATTTAGTGAGTACATTTCCTTGTTTTTATATTGTAATTGCTGAACATTCACATATTGTTTCACCAAAACAGCTACCGAGGGAAACAACATGATATTGAAAGTTCACTAGTGATTTTAAATTTTACTGTAACGGAAACAAACTGCTTTATCAAAATACTCGGATCGGATTGCCTGTGATTGAGCAGAATTCTCATAAATCAATAACTGTGTTGTTGGATAATGAAATAACAATAGTTAGTATTAACAAATCCATTGAGCTTGTTAACTCTTGACTTCGCGTTTCGATTCAGTAAAATCTAGTAAATTACCACAAATTTTACAAAGTGTCTTTGAAGTGATTATCTAGATACATTTCATTTATCATAGTATAGTTTCTCTTTTAAAGACTTTCCTTTAATGATCCTGAATTTATGGTATATCATTACTGGGAATTAGTTACTTTTTTCAGATTAGTCGTTGCTGAGTATTTAAAAAAATGCTCTAATTAATTCATTGAATCTGTTTTAGAATTGTCACCAATATTTCTTACATATTTTAATGAAGAGAATAGTGTTTCTTCTCACAAAGAGTGTACTGACTGCTCTTTTTAAAAGGACACACGCAGTTAACGAAATGTTAAGAGAGGGAGGTCAGTGCTCAATTCGTTACTGGGAACTTCACCAAAGTGAAATACCAAAAAAACAATTAAACATGCCATACAGTTTTATCACTTTATTGAAAGCAGAGGAATTTCTGAGACATTTAGCGGGGTGCTCTAGACTGGAAGTCAATACCAAACAATGTATCAACTTCTTTGGAAATAAAAGGACAGGTTTGTAACAGGTGATTGTAATTAAACATAGTTTAGGCTAAACATATATAAGAGTTAAATCAAACAGGTCCTGCACCCAGTAATTCTCCTATACCAACCTGGGCTCCATACTCCTTTATAAAAGAAAATAATTTCTGGATCACACTTTATTATTTTATTTTTTTCTATTACATGTTATAAAATGAAGAAAGAAACGAGGGTTTATGTTCAACTCTGATTCTGATATTCATTTCACGATAATCTACCAGCTGTATGAAATGTCAATCATACAGAAGCACAGATAACAATATTTAGAAATAAATCAGTTGATGTTATTGTGAAGGGACTATTTTAGCAAACTGAACAGGTGGTTGATTTTAAATGTACGTGGTTTTAAATAATTTTATATTGTTAAATAGTCAATTTTCATATACTATTATATATTCATAAATGTTTTCAAATGTCCTGGAGAGCCTTATGAGAGACATGTTGATAATACGTGTATACATACATGTTATAAATAAATGTCTGTCTTGGCCTATCATTTAGTGTTTTCTAGGATTTGTTTTTTTATTATAAATACGTAAAGTGATCACTTATGTATTTTACTTATAGTGCCTATTAATGCTGCCTTGTTTGTTATCTTTATTAACACTGTCTCGTTTATTTGGAGGACAATAGGATAAGAATGAATGAATGGTGTTTTACGGCACGTCGACACATACATAGGTAATATTGTGCGCAAAAAACGATGAAATGAAAGATGAATTAGTAATTAAAAGTAAACGCAAATATATGCAGATACAACTATTTACAAATAAGGGATGAATGAATGAATGGTGTTTTACGGCACGTCGACACATAAATAGGTCATATTGTGCGCAAAAAGTGAAGAAAAAATGAAGAAATGAAGTATTAATTAAACATTAATGTAAATATATAAAGATAAAACTATTAAAAAATAAGGGATGATAAGGTGTAATATAAACTATGTATGTAAATCAACGAATGCCCGTCAACGGGTATATAAACAAGTAAATATATATAAAAACACATTATAATGATTTATATAGTCTGATCTCTTTTAGGAAATTAATTGGATGGAGTTTATTGTTAACTGACAAATCCCAAGCGGTTTGCCAAGAGTTACGAATATATGTGTTAATACAACTTTTAAAATCAGTATAAGGTAATTTGGTATTATATATATGTAAATCTAATGCTGCCTTAGCAGCACTATCAGCTCTATCATTACCACGTATTCCTACATGGCTTGGAAGCCAGCAGAAAATAATAACATAAGGGATGATATGGTAGTAATATAACTATATATGTAAATCAACAAATGCCCGTCAACGGGTATATAAATAAGTAACTATATATAAGAACATATTATAATGATTTACATAGTCTCGATTTCTTTCAGGAAATCTAAAACAAGACTAAAATGTATAGTTTCAAATAACTCTTTCATAGTATTAACATTGTAGTACAGGATCACAGTCTACACATTCCAACAAGATGTGTTTGACCGTTAACGAATCAAAGCAGGGTATATATTCTGGTAATTGCTCACCTTGTCATAAATATAATGAGTAGAACGTGTATGCCCTATCCAGCACCGGGCTAGGACAACTTCTTCTCGACGAATGGGTCTACTAAAAGAACGCCATTCTCCGAGTAACGGTTTAATTAAATGGAGTTTATTGTTACGTATATATGTGTTAATACAACTTTTAAAATCAGTATAAGGTAATTTGGCATTATATATAAATTTAATGCTGCTTTAGCAGCACTATCAGCTCTATCATTACCACGTATTCCTACATGGCTTGGAAGCCAGCAGAAAATAATAACATTATCAACTATAAGATAATTGTACTTTTGTAAAAGTTGAAGCACAACTCGGTTATCATGTTTCATATAACCCAGGACTTGAAGAGATGAAAGGGATCAGAAAAGATTACAAAATGGTCACCATTAGATTCCTGAATATAGTTCAATTGCCCTAAGAAATAGAAAAAGATAGGACAGGGGAAGTAGCATTCAAGGAGGACAGTCAACCACAAAACACAGAAACAAACATGCAAACAAACAAGAAGGCAAAAGTAATTATAAAAGTAAACGACATCACAAACACAAAAGGGTTGACAATAGGGCTACCGCCTTGGAACGGTCAGTGGCAAAGTAGGCCACTGGTGGTTTAAACCGGTTCTAGGGTGCACCAAAACTCACACTTACCCTACTGTCATCCCATTAAAACAGGACAGTGTAAATAAAGAAATTCAGTTAGCTGAAAAGATAGAGGCTTGGAAGCCAGCAGAAAATAATAACATTATCAACTATAAGAGAACTGTACTTTTCTAAAAGTTGAAGCACAACTGTATTATCAAGTTTCATATTACCCAGTGCTTGAAGAGATTAAAGGGAATCAGAAAATATTACGAAATGGTCAGCATCAGATTCCCGAATAAAACTTAAGGCAAGTTCAATTGCCTTAAGTTCAGCTGAGAAGATAGAATGATATATAGTCCTATAGAAACCACAGCGTCCGAACGCGGCTCTTTATACTGCTGTGTTTGCGAACAACGCTGCAGTTACCTTATCTCAATCTTTAGAACTATCTGTGTATATATGTTGAATGTTACTGTATTTCGATTTAATTTCATTAAATTTGCTTTGAAAGACAGTAGGGTCTGTACCGGATTTGTTGCTATTACAAAGATAAAAAATAAGTGTTGGTGTTTCCAAAGTCTACGGTGGTATTTGTGGTACTTTGTACTTGACACTGAAATTTAGGTCGATTTCAGTGTCTCTTAAGTTAGGTTTAAAACGAAGTCCAAATTGTCGAATGGCCTTCGGTTTTCGATCAAATGAATGAATGACTGGTGTTTTACGGCACGTCTACACATAAATAGGTCATATTGTGCGTAAAACTGACCAAAGATGAAGAAATGAAGGATAAATTAAAAACTAATGTAAATATATAAAGATAAAACTATTTACAAATAAGGGATGATATGGTAGTAATATAAACTATATATGTAAATCAACAAATGCCTGAAACGGATATATAAAGAAGTAAACATATACAAGAACATATTATAATGATTGATATAGTCTGACTTTCTTCAGGAAATCTAAAACAATACTAAAATCTATAGTATCAAACCTTATGAAATATATCAAGAAGTGTAGAGAGACAGGTTTCATGTAAATGCTTTAATAATTGATAATGGATATGAATGAGCCTTTTTAAGGGAGTCTCGAAGTTCTTTGAGAGTGAACAGTTTATTGTATTTCTACAAATTTTTCGACTTGAAATTCAGCTTCTTTTGTTCTTTTAGTTTCTTATTTTTTAGAAAATTTGGTTGACAACTAAGAGACAGTTTAAGAGTTTTTAGAAAATGTTTCTGCCAAAGTGTTTGTAATATCTTTGACAGATGTACTATCTTCATTATCAGTTTTAAGATGATTTACACAACTAGAATTACCTTTACCGTTTATTTTCCGGATCATGTCCCACGTCTTCTTTAGAGATGAGCGGGAGTTCGGCCTAGAGACATAAGATCTCCAAGATTTCCTCTTGTTATCCTTAATAGTACGACGGGCTTTCGCACGAAAAAATCTAGAAGTATCTAAATTATTTTGAGTTGGCCCGCAAATTAAAAGCATTCAATGCAGCTTTACGATCGCTGACTGCCGTTATATGGGCGTTTTGGAGTTGCTGTTTTTTTTTTGGAATAGTTTGATCAGCTATATCATGAAGGTTTTGGGTTTAAAAGAGCAGTTGCGTCTTGACATCCTCGAAAACGGAAGGCTTTAATTGTTCCTGACAACGAGATTGAAACGTATCCCAATCAGTTTTGCGATTTTTCCATCGTTGCGAGAAATGGAGGGCCGATATTTTCAAGAAATAAGGGGTAGTGGTCAAGGTTTTATTAATTGATAATGGATATCATCAGTTAAATGTTTTAATAATTGATAATGGATATCATCAGTTAAATGTTTTAATAATTGATAATGGATATCATCAGGACCAGCTGATGTAGTATGAGCCTTTTTAAGGGATTTTCGAAGTTCTTTGAGAGTGAACAGTTTATTGTATTTCTCCAAATGTTTCGACTTGAAATTCAGCTTATTCTGCTCATTTTTTTTTGATTTTTTTTTTGAAAATGTTCAGAAGAAGCGTTTTTAGAAAAAGTTTTTGCCCAAGAGAATCGTAACTCTGTCATGCATTTTATTAGAATAATCACTTTTATCCACTTAGAAGTTTGGTTAAAATTTTATGTACATTCATATTCCAAAAAAAACAATTTTCAGAAAGCTTTGAAACTTGGCGCACATGTTCACGAATCATCATTACATAAACATATGTGACAAGTACTTTAACTGTCGTGCATTTTACCAGAATTATCCCCCGGTTTAACTTTGATGTTTGGTTATCAAACGTATTGAAACAAAAAACAACAACTTCATGCCTTTATCCAATATCCCTCTTTACGTGTTAGTTTTGTAGGTTAAAAGTTGGCAATCGTTCGCATCACTATTGGTTCTACTTGTTTTATTTTATAAAGTGATACTGATAAAAGAAAAGCAGTGTCAAATCAAAGACTAACAATGTCAAATGTCACTAAAACCAGGCGAGTTATGGCCCTTGATTTATTGTGACATGATCAAGATTGTTTTTTTTAACTGTGTAGCTAATTTATTTTTCATCTGATCTCTACTAAACTTGTTCAGAATGTTTATCATGAATAGGAAACCTCGGACGATATTGAAATCCAGCCATATCGGACACCCCATCTCCTTGTTAGAAGAGCCATGTTAGCCATAGATCGTAGACAGGCACTTGTGTGCCTCTTGTTTTAAAAAAAAGTTGGCGTTCCATAAAATATGTTTTTCATAATTTTTTTAGACTGTGTACAATATCAGGAAAAAGAAATGTGGAACGGTTCCGGTTTCCGAGCTTTCACCTGTCTACGCGCAGTGTTTGAACCGTTAACGTCACGAAAGTAAATAAACAGTGGATTTAAACAGACTTGGACTAGCATAATACAGATTAATATACTCAGTAAAGGTAAACACTTTAGCTTAATACAATTGGCTATTTATGATTATGTGAACGTCATGTTATTTTTAAAAGCTGAATCAATAAGAACAACCGACATTTTAAAACCTTGTGGACTTGCCAAGAAATTTGCGATGCCTTCATTTAGATGGGGATGTTTTCAGAGCTACTTCTTATGGGGTCTATGTTTCTATGAAACTTATTCGTTTCTCTAGAGCTTGTAGTCGTGTTGAGGACTTTAATATTCGTTATATTTGTATAACTAAAAAGCTACTCCATCAGGGCTACCGTGACCATAAACATAGAAAAACCTTTGGTAAAATTGTATTATCGTAACCTTGACCTACTTTATGAAAGTAATTTCAGAACGTTTCTGCGACAAGGACTATCACAACCCCGACTTCAATGTCATTTACGAACTTCGTAAGATCATTGGTCCGTTCATACAATCTTTATTAAACTTGTTTATCAAAAGAGGTTATGACCCTATCAATCACGTATTGTTATATCGATCACGTATTCGAATATACGCGAATTGATACAATTTGTGACCCATCATTGACGTGTTTTACTTCGATAACATGGCAAACAATTGAATTGAATTGGGTTTTAAGGCGTACCAACACATGAAAAGGTCATATGGCGCCTAACAGGCATGAACATGCCAGGCACATCTTCCATGTACATCGAGATAAAATATGGAAAATGGGCCTTGAACCTTCTCACCCCGAACTGCAGAGTTGCTGCAAATTCTATCGTAGAAACTCCATTTACGCTGGAGCCACGTTTATTGTTTTTCTGCCACTGCTCTTTTGATGCGAGCGATAAAGCACCTGAAACAATGCAGGGATCATGATGAAGACCTTTAATGAACATGAACAAAAAATGATAAAATGAACATGAATTTGGGGGGATTTTACCCCTCCAAAGGGATCTGGAGTGGCCCTTTTCTTTGCCCCGTGACCAAACGGGGGCCCCCGGGAACCACAAGGGATACATGGCAAACAAGAAATAAGTAATGCCCCCGAAGTGGTTTTGACCTTTGACCTGTAAGTGTGACCTTGAGTTTGGAGCCACGGACCCTGATTTTGTTCTCGATACGTCGTCTTGTGGTGAGCATTTGTGCAAAGTTACTTGAATGAATGAACGGTGTTTTACGGCACGTCGACACATAAATAGGTCATATTGTGCGCAAAAACTGACGAAAGATGAAGAACTGAAGTAATAATTAAAACTTAATGTAAACATATAAGGATAAAACTATTTACAAAGAAGGTATGATATGGTAGTAAAATAAACTATGTATAAATGTAAATCAACAAATGCCCATCAACGGGTGTATAAACAAGTAAATATAACTCCGAACACAAAAAATAACTAACCACAATTAATTTCCCCATAGGGTTACTGTACAGATGTTTCCAACACATGAGCTCCTCAACAGACCTTGTTGTTGGTTTAATATCTTCAGGACTGCTAAGATCCATAATATAAAACAATAAAACACAAACATTAGCCAGGTTGGGTTTTTTCCTCGCTCATATTTATTGAACCCGTATGAAAAATACCAAATTCATACACTATCTAGCTGAATTGGTGGTGCTTCGGTCAAATGCTTATGCATTTTGAATGCAACTTCATATCAACGTGAGATTTTCTGTATCATCAGTCTTTTACATTGCAGATGTATGCTGAAGCAAAGAAAAACTCTGTCAAATTAAAAATTGCCTAAAATATGTAAAATGGAGAAAAATATTGAATTATTTTCTGTTTTCCTTTTGTCTCTAAGTCCTTGAGCTTCCAGGGTAGATAATTGAGGTGTGAGACCTGAAGAGTCAAAAAAAATTAAGCAATATCATCTACAACAATACATACAATAGCTCTATGCAATACCTGTAAAATAAGACAAAAAGGAAGCTTCCATCAAATGCAGAAGTAAAATAATTGAAATTTGTGGAGTCAGTGTATCGCTGTTATTACACAAGTTCTCGCTCCAAAATAAAAGTACATAAGGAGATTATACACCACATAGTATTTTTTGTAATAACTCAACCATTTGTTATTGAATCTTCATGACATGTTTACCATAATCCCATTTGATCAATTGCTGTAATACAGTATGATTAAACGATATTATTCTATGAGCTGGTACCATAAATGATCAACTAGTGTAACCTAAATAAGAAAAAAGATATTCTGTATCCATGTGATTAAAGTCTAAAAAAATAATTTCACTAAAAAGCTCATATTCGACAATTATCTGAAACAAGAGTGTTGATAACTTTAATTAAATAATTAATATAACCACAACAGACGCTATATATCACATATGGAGTAAATAATTGATCCCTTTGATCCTTTTATTTGAGATATCAGACATTTGATATCCAGATATCAAGACCATTTTCTTTACAATGAAAGGTCATTTATGAATGTGTAAAATATAACACATGTCACTTTCTTCATTAATCACTAACACACCTTATAATAGAACAGCAATGATATCCAATAAATTTAAGATATCAACTAGATATCAATTAAGATGTAAAACAAAGAAAACTCAATGCCAGATACCCGAAATTGAACTGAAATGATTCAAAACATATAATACCGTATAAAGATATCATTCGTATCAATGTGTGAGATATCTCCATGGTTTAGATATCCAAAACAGCACGTTGAAGAACTTGAAAAATGGTGAAAAGTGCACCAAATAAAATACCGCCATTTCCTGTGGTGATAATTTTTTGACATTGTTAATTACCCCCATTTGGATGGGGATGTTCCCCGAGCAACTTCTTATAGGGTGTATGTGTCTCAACTTATTCGTTTTTCAAGAGCTTGTACTCGAGTTGAGAACTTTAATATTCGTAATCTTTGTATAACTAAAAAGCTACTCAATCAGGGTTACCGTTACCATAAACTTCGTAAAACCTTTGCAAAATTTTATTATCGTAACCCTGATCTTCTTTGCAAATATAAAAGTAATTTAAGGACTCTTCTGCGACAAGGACTATCACAACCTGACTTCTATGGTGATGTGATTTATAAACTTCGTAAGACTCTTGGTCATGATCACTTTCATACTATCTTTGTTAAACTTGTTAAAAAGTTTATCAAAAGAGGTTATGACCCTATAATTTTGCAACGTACTGCATGCTTGGTGGTGGACCCTTTTACAGTTCGCCACTATGCTCTCCTCTTTAATTGTACGATGACCGGACAGACGATGACCGGACCGGCTGTGGACACTATAATGACGCCTACCTAAAGCCCATTTGGACGGTGGCATTTGATGTTTGTCTATGATCTTTCCTGTCGTGCCCTTAATGGTTTATTCTCTTGTTGCTCTGGCTTCTGCCAAGTCATTGAGTACCTTCATTGTGGCTTTCTAGGCTATTGTTTTTTTGTATTATATTTACACGAGCATATTTGTGTTTTACTTATATTGCCTATTGATGCTGGTTGGTTAGAGATTAGATCATGGCGGGGATTTCTTTATTTACACTGTCCTGTTTTAATGGGATGACTGTAAGGTAAGTGTGAGGTTTCGTGCACCCTAGAACCGATTTAAACCCCCAGTGGCCTTTTTTTGCCACTGACCGTTCAAATGCGGTAGCCCTATTGTCAACCCTTTTGTGTTTGTGATGTCGTTTGCATTTTTAATTATTTTTGCCTTCTCGTTTGTCTGTTTGCGTGTTTGTTTTTGTGTTTTGTGGTTGGCTGTCGTCCTTGAATGCTGCTTTCCCTGTCCGATATTTTTATATTTCTTGGCCTTTATGACATGCCAATACACTTGGCTCTATGGCGACAATTAAAACTAATCACTTCTGATGAAATGAAAAACTGTTCAGCTTGAATAGATAGTGTGCTAACAGATTGTGTAAGAAACAGAGTACTTCAGATTTTACATAGATCTGCCAATTCAGATACAGAATGGATCAACACACAGCAGCAAGTGTCATGGAGATTACTAAATCTGCGCAGGAAAGAATGAAAGACACCCAGTTTAAGAACGTTACTGTGAAATGGGTTAATTCACTTAGGGAAAAGAAGCAGAAAGTGAACAGAATTATTAAGGACACTTTGAAGGTGCTTTCTCCACCAATGAAACTGGAATGATTGTGTGTTGGAAACATTGATAACGTCGTACCAAACTCTACAATTTTACGACCGCCACCAAATGAGGAAGAGCTTGGTATGTTGGACCCAACAGCGGAATTAAATACTTACCGCTTATTTTACTTCGGGAAGACTGAAGACATGTTTTATGAGGCATTCTCCCAACACCGAAACAATCGTGTAATAAAAAGTTCGATTTATCTTACGACAAAAAATGGGGGTTTGCATGGAGAGAAAGACTGACATGTACAAACTGTGGTTACCTGAGCAAAAACTTTCATTTGTACGAGGAAGTAAATACTGGTAAGACAGGACCAAAATCTGCCAACATTAACCTATCACTTCCAGCCGCGGCTATGGACACACCAATTGGGAACCAGGCAATGCGTTTCTTAATAGCATGCCTTCGTACGTCACCACCTGCAGAAAGCGGTATGCAGAAGCGAGGCAATTTTGTTGCTGATAAAGCAGAACAGGTAGCAATGCGAGGTTTTGAGGGAGTACGCCAATAATTACGCTTACTGAATGAATGTGTAGCATGACTGCAGAACATGCAATACCATGCAATACCGACAGTCAGTACAACAACGGACTGCGATCTGGCGGAGACAGTACGCCACAACAGCCTGCAACTCAAGTCAGCACAACACTTGTAGAGCAGATCACAACACGGCAGAAAATCATAAGTGTAGGATTTGGCAACAAACCCAAAAGAGGCCGAAAGAATAGCATAGAGGAGTGTGATGTAATATGTAATGAAAGGAAAGGAGAGAGGCGCACCGACTAATGACCTCTATCCTTCAAAGCGAGCAGCCTCAACTGATCGATAAACTAACAACAGATGGCGACAGTCAAGCACACCGAGGAATCGTAGACGCCCAGATTAAATTTGGAAAATACGTTGTTGTGGAAAGGCTGGCAGATACAACTCATCTATCAAAGCGACTGTGTACCAGGCTCAAATCCACTAACTTCAGTGATGACATGTTTATGGCGCATAACAAAAGAGGTCGTTCTTACTTGCACGTGCGCTTTGCATGAGACATCTGCCACAGAGTAAGTACAGACATCTCTTAATTTACATCTTGCCTGTGATGGTGTTTTGGAAAAGATTATCAAGTTCCAGACCGGTATAATAAATTCAATCCTGAGCTGCTACTATGGTCAATGTGGAGAAACCTGCTCGAAACATTCTTTGCGTGCTTCGGTAAGCCCCCATTCAACTGGAAGATGGACTTTATTCCAGGAAATGCAAAATGTTTTGACATGTCCATTGAGGACAGAAAACTGTTAAGAGAGGCGATATTATCAGTGAGGCTCGGAGATGACTGTTTCAAGAAGACTAGGTTCCAGAGCACGACAAACAAAAATGAAGCAATGCACCGAGCCTTTAATACAACCAATCCCAAGGACACGACTTACCCACAATGCCAAAGTTCGTAAGTTTAGTGCAGGTCTTCGCGGAGTAAATGATGGTCGCGCCGACTCCAACATGGCGAAGATGGTTGCACTAGGTGTTCCACTTTCAGCTCGAACCAAGGCATTCACAGCTCTGAAATGTATGCAAAAGAAAAGTGAGTATGACAAAACCCGTCAAAGGACTCAGAAGTACAAATCAGCAAGGTACATGAAACGTACGATGACCAGCATCAATCTGAAACATATAAGAAAGGCATGTAAGATGAGCTTCAACCCCCCCCCCCCCCCCCCCCACCCACATCACCTCCTCCTGCAAATGGTAAGTAACAACCTATTATAATGAATGAATGAATGGTGTTTTACAGCACGTCGACACATAAATAGGTCATATTGTGCGCAAAAACCGATGAATCATGAAAGAATGAAGTAGTAAATAAAAATAATGTAAACGTACTATAGACAAATAAGGGATAATATGGTAGCAATATAAACTATGTATATATGTAAATCAAGAAATGCCCGCCAATGGGCTTGAAAACATTAATACATATAGGAAAATATTATAGTGATTTATAGTCTGATTTCTTTAAGGAAATCTAAAACAAGACTAAATCTATAGTATCAAATAACTCTTTCAAAGTATTAACTGTGTAGTATCTTTGTCGCATAGGATCAAAATCTAACATATACATTCTGGCAACTGCTCACCTTGTAATAAATATGAATGAGTACAGCGTGTATGCCTATCCTGACCCCGGCTAGGACAACTTCCTCTCGACGAATGGGTCTACTAGAAGGACGCCATTCTCCGAGTAACGGTTTAATGGAATGGAGTTTATTGTTCACCGACAAGTCCCAAGCGTCTTGCCAAGAGTTACGAATATATGTGTTGATACAACTTTTAAAATCAGTATAAGGTTATTTGGTATTAGATATATGTAAACCTAATGCTGCCTTAGCAGCAGTATCAGCTCTATCATTAGCACGTATTCCTACATGGCTAGGAAGCCAGCAGAAAATAATAAAATTATCAACTATAAGAGAATTGTACTTTTCTAAAAGTTGAAGCGCAACTGGATTATCATGTTTCATACTACTCAGTGCTTGAAGAGATGAAAGGCAATCAAATTTAGGTCGATTTCAGTGTCTCTTAATTTTGATTTAATACGAAGACCAAATGGTCGAATGGCCTTCGGTTTTCGATCAAAAAAATGTTCATAATTAGGATTAAAAACAGTTTCGAAATAAATACTGATAAAGGTGATCCTTTGGGAGCAACAAACACAATTAGGGGAATAAAGCAGCAGACTCGGTTTTATTGAGTCTGTTCATGAGAAGTAATGAAAGAAGCAACGCCCCTCACGCTCCCCTAACACCGGCTTAAGCGGTATTCTACTTCAAAGCCACCTATATTGGGCTCGCTTGTCCGAAAGGACCAGTAAAAATAACGCTACCGATTCGTAGCACGGGGAGACTTTTTACAGCCGCCACACTGCACTAAATGAACGCTAGTGTGAATGTTAATAAATACTGATAAAGGTGATCCTTTGGGAGCAACAAACACAATTAAGAGAATAAAGCAGCAGACTCGGTTTTATTGAAAGTTGGATTTGAAGGGTTGGATTGTATTTTAATGGTATACTGAAGGGCTAATTTGTCCCGTCTATGAGACAGTGATGGTTCATTAGCTTCAACATATAGACTTTCGGCTGGTGATGTACGAAAGGCTCCTAAGGCGAGTCATAATCCTTGATTATGTATAGGATCGAGCATCTGCAAGTAAGACTTGCGAGTCGATCCATATACTATTGAGCCGTAGTCCAGCTTGGATCTGATAAGAGATCTGTAAAGTCGCAAGAGGACTTTTTGATCTGCTCCCCAATTAGACTATTTGCAACAACTTTAAGTAATTTAAGAGCTTGAAGGCATTTGCCCGTGTGCTGCTCAACTTTTCGGTACCAACTCAGCCGGCAAATTCTAGTTGCTATAACCTTTTAGATCTATCTTAATAAATAAGAAATAGCCAGGATAGTTTTTCTGGAACGGTAGCTTAACACATTATTTTTGGGCAAAAACATCCAAATTTGAACAAAAATCGCTAAAAACTGGAATAATTTTTTAAATATTATTATCATTGCAATATTAGGGAGCTGAAGCTTTTCATGTAAATAAAAATAATATTTGAAATGAACAAAATGTAGACAGCTTGCCATTGTGGGGGGAAATCAGCAAAAAAAGCGTACAAATTGCTCATTTTTGGTATAATTTTTAAAAAAATAGTAGGTTTTAAAGTGTTTTCATTTATCTAAAGATGTCCTGAGATATAGGTAAGATTCTAAAGGATCAGAGATTTGGAAAAACTGGGATATTTTGGGCCAAAATTTGCAAATTTTAACCAAAATCACTAAAAACGGTATTACTTCTAAAAAAATAATTCTCATTAAAATATAAGGAGATTGAAAGTCCTTAAAGTTATCTGTTATATAGAAGTTCATGAAAACAAATATTTTGAATGAATAAAAGATATAAATCTTGAAATTTTGGGGGGAAATCAACACAAAATGAATTAAAGTCGCTGAATTTTGGAATAGTTATGAAATTTTTAATTATGATTAAAATATAATAAAACAGAAGTCGTTATAGTATTTCTTTTAATGCAAAGGTGTCATGAGCTACAGAAAAGACAGTCCTAAAGGATCAGAGATTTGAAAATGCCATTACTTTTGGCCCAGAATATCGAAATTTAAACCAAAACCGCCGAAAACTGGACTATTTAAAATACAATTTTATTGCAATATAAGGGAGTTGAATGTTTTTAAAATAAACGTTCAATTATATTAACGTGCATGGGAAACATGTTTGGAATAAACAAAGTTGATACATCTTGACATTTTTGGAGAAAATTACAAAAATAAAGCATAAAATAAAAGATTTTTGGATATTTATTTATAACAAAACAAAGTATTTTCAAAAATGTAAATAAAGATGTATTAAGGTACAGACAAATTGTGGACGATGTTAATGAATGAATGAATGGTGTTTTACGGCACGTCGACATATAAATAGGTCATATTGTGCGCAAAAATTGATGAAAAATGAAGAAATGAAGTATTAATTAAAAATTAATGTAAATATATAAAGATGAACTATTAAAAAATAAGGGATGATAAGGTGTAATATAAACTATGAATGATCTTATTAGTTTTACCCATTATTGAGTGCTAAGGCGATTTTTAATTTAATTTTTATTTTTGGCCTTAGATTTAGGTATCTTTAACTTTGTCAAGCAGTTAATTTGTAGTGATTTTGCAAGGAGAGAAGGAAAATAACCTCATGATATCTAACTTGTTTGTTTTGAATAAAATAAATTGAAAACAAATATGTTCTGCCATTATGAGTTTATTTGTTGACGCACGGCAGATGGAGTGACAGGCAAAAAGTGATCACAATAGCTCCGTCCCTGTTCATTAAACAGAATGGAATTTATTTGGGAGCAGCGGTTATGAGCCTGCGTATCACAAGTAACAGCCAAAAGACTAAATTAAAAAGCAGAAAACATATTATATAAGTGGCTAAACAATACCCAGAGCCTTTTATCGGCCGGAGTAGTGGAACTACCGAATAAAAAAATTAAGTAAGAAAACAAAAGCAATTGAAAATGTACCACCGATAACTAAATATAAGTATCGGGCTTAGCGATCTCCAAAGATCGAATGAATAACAGTATATTTTTTTTCTGCATAAGAGATTTTCTTTAAACTTTTTGTACAGTAAGTCTGTTATATATATAGACAGAAAATGCAAAAATAATGGTAGGTCACCATAATTGTTAAAATTTAAAAAAAAAATGTGTAATGCCACCATCATGTCAATCTGTCCAAAACGTTGAACAAGTCCATGAAATAGCTAAGTAAGACATTTTTGAAGTCTAATCATTTATTCATTGGTCATAATTCTGCTAAAATTGTATTAAAGTAAAGAACATTTAATTATATGATAGCATTTAAAGCTCATCTTTATGTAAAACCTATATTTTTTTACAAAATCTGTTGAGACCATTACCACAATTTATGCACATCCCAATAAGAGAATTTGTTTAAACTTTCTAAGCACATAGTTTAACATATATAAAAACAAAATATGCAATAAAAATGTTAGGTCCCATGCTTGTTTAGATTTTTTGTTTGAAACCCAACCCCTATGCTAAAAGGCCAAGTTTTGTATGAAATTATATAGAAATGGTATATTTTCCTTTTTTGTTATGTTCCTAATAACAGAATTTGTTCAAACTTCCTAGGCACTTATTTGAACAGTATAGTAAAGAGTATGATAATGGACCTTTGCAATCAGTGGTAGGTACAGATGAAGAATGCGTTTTGCACATATTGTGCCCATATCAGGTATCTGATGTAAATCTCATAACATTTTCGGGCAATTTTTGTGCATGTATACTTATAAATAAAAACATGATGTTTTCTGGTGTATACATGTGCATGGTTTCAGCAGCCACATGTTAATATAAGGAAATATGACAGAGACAGCAGATATCTAATTTGATATATCTGATATCTCTCATATTGTTTTAAAGTTGTCAACAACTCATCTTTGTATGCCATACTGGAAACTGATCACACAAGTGATGGTTGTTGTTGTTGTATCTTCCAACTATCAAGTTTCTGTTGGTGTTCTCAATATGTATTACAGAGACAATGAATGAATGAATGAATGAATGGTGTTTTACGGCACGTCGACACATACATAGGTCATATTGTTCGCAAAAAACGACGAAAGATGAAGAAATTAAGTAGTAATTAAAAAATAATGTAAATATATAAAGAAAAAACTATTAAAAAATAAGGGATGATATGATAGTAATACAAATCAACAAATGCTCGTCAACGGGTATATATAATTATTCTCCTATATTGTATCCTTAAATTATATTAATTTTGCGAAATCAAATGCCTTTTTTGAAATATCCGTTATTTTACAAGCTCAGACGTAAACAGAAAAACTGACAACGCCAAGGACTTGGAATAATGACGTCACTGAGAAAAACAACGTCACCATTATGACGGTTCTTTCAAAGATTACGTCAGTAACGTTTTAGAGTAAATTAGTAGTTTTAATTGAGGGGGTGAATTGGTGGCTTGGGAACAAGCATAGGAATCGGACGTATTGTAAACATAGTACAGTATGTAGGTCCCCGCAAGTATATAATTTTATATAAAAATAGAATAAAAATATATTTCAATATACTAGTAGTGGATAGTCAATCTGGTTTATTACATGCAAATACAATATGTCCGATTCCTATGGAACAAGGTACCGAATTGCCGATTTTAAATGGCACATCCTATGATTGCGGTATATTAACGTCATACGTGTATTTATTCTCGTAAATCAAAGAATAAAATTGGATCCAAAAAAAAAATTATACAAAAACTACACAAGTAGATAATACATATTTCTACTTTGCGCAATTTAGATCTAGATCCAATACCGTTTTTGGTTACACATCATAAGTCACATGTAATAAACAACTAGCTACTAAATTCATTTTTGTGTAACAATACCGATGAGACAAGCACGAAAGTGCAAGAAATAAGAAAATCGGACCATCCAGTGCAGAGTTATTGCCCTTTGAACTTTTTAGAATTACGGATTGGTCTGCCAATTTACAGGTCAATATCTGTAAAAATAAAAAATCTTCAAATATGTGTAGCATATCTAACGACAGTTCTCACAGAGACAATAACAAAACTGCAAACAAAACAAAAATCACACCACCCAAAGGAGAGTTATAGCCCTTGGAACATTTTCCCATTACGTTCTTTTTTTTTAGATCTAATTGCGCAACACATTCAGTACTTCAGTTTCCCCTATATACAAGTGTAGCATATTAAATGAAAGATCTTAAAGAGACAATTATAAGTATTTTATAAGAAATATAAACAACAGTTAAGATAATTTATATTGTTTCTTCAGTGAATATTTGTATTTGTTTTAATTTTCTTGACAAAGACATTCATGTAAAGAGACTTACAAAGAGAATACCGCTTAAGCCGGTGCTAGGGGGCGTGAGAAGTGTTGCTTCTTCCATTACTTTTCATGAACAGACTCAATAAAACCGAGACTGCTGCTTTATTCTCTTAATTGTCTTAGTTGCTCTCAAAGGATCACCTTTATCAGTACTTATTACATACGGATCACCGCAACCCCAGCCTTATAGTCCTTGGTTAGTTCGACTGCATACACTGCAATGTCATTCTCGTACTTCACATTAAACCATGCGGGAAATCCAGGAACCTGTAACACATGATGTTGTAAATATTATTAAGTATCAAACTAAAAACAAGATTCCATTTAACAATGCCCTTGTACCACTGCGGTTTGTCCTCATTCACCCATTTATGTTCTATTTGCTTGCCTACTAACAAATGGCTATCACTCTTATCAGGTGTAGGAGTATTAAATGCATTATGGACTAAAGGTAACACATTTGCCTTGAGTTCATCAACAGATAATGGAATCCAACTTTGGAAAATGCATAAACACTTGGACTTTGACACTTTTGTTTAAAGACATTTTTTCTGAACCTCAACTGTGTTTTCAATGATTCCTCTTGATCCATCCTGAACTTCAGTTGTTGTAAATTTGTATTTAAATGATCTTCTGTCTGCCAAAGTCCATAAAATAACATCATTTGTCTCCTTTTCTATTTTTTCCACTCTTTTCCTCTCTAAATATTTTTTCTTAAGAAATTCTTCTCTCTGCTTTTCTAATCTCTTCCTTCTGATTTTTTCCTCTCGCTGTTTAAATTTGTCCCTCTAGCTTCCGACTTCCTTTCTACAATCACGAATCAAATCAATTCCAGTGCATCGTCTCTTTGTGATAACCATTCCTGTATCTTTTTGAGAGAAAATGTAATATGTGCCTCCAGTGCCAGTGTTGCGATATTATCTTTGACGATAGAATGTGATCTGTATACGAAAAAAACACGCTCTGGGTATTTGTTGTTTTTGTCCACACTAGCAGTTTCTTGTTCATTGAGGTGTTCATTACTTCCATCTGGAAGGTGGTGTCCATACGGATGTCTGACCAGTTTTACAACATCACTGTGACATGACACAATCTGATGGTTCTATTAAACGTTCATACATTTTGTCCTTTTTTTTATTGCTACATCATCATAAAGGACCAAGTTTCCACGAATGAAGTCATCTAACATTTCAACACATTCACTTATGTAATTAATGAGTCTTTGATACCTGTCACTCATGTCTGAAATTGAAATATCTTTATTCAATGATGTTCCACAAAGGGGTAGTGAAGAGCTTTGATATGAGGCCAAGGGCCTTGCAACCAGCAATAACAAAAGGCTGCTTTAAGTCATGTAGCACTGATTGCAATAGACTATTCACTGAGGGAGAACTTTCTAAATAACCTTTCATAATAACCTTTCATGTGTGATTCTAAGAAATACAGGTGGCCAGCATTGGTAAAGGGAGGCCGCGCATTCCGTTGTCTTTTAGAAACTAAAAAGCGAAATTCACAAAATTGGAGTGGCATCCATTTTTCTGGTCCCCTCTTCTGGCAAAAGCTTTACATGCTGTTAAGATGGTACGTATTGTGCCTGACTGACCTGCTTTATTAAAGGTGATGTTATGAATTGGAATTTCATTGTCAAAATGGCCCTTTTCTACTACATACAATGATTTGTTTGACACATCTGCCATGTAAACTAGAGTATGTAGTCCAAAAAAGTAGTTGTTCATTTATGCAATTGCGTTCTTTTCATCTTCTTCCATTTGTGCGTAATATTCTATGATGTTTGGTAAAATGTCTGTCCTATATTGGGCCAATAGCTCATTGAATTTTGTTTCTGTGGAGGCCCTATCACTCACTGTGTTTTTAATGTTGATAAGAAGCTTCTGTCCAGCAGAGTCATTATCAGCACTAAGACTATCTATATCCAAAAGAGTTTTTTTTAATGTATCTAGAGTGTCGTGACCTGATTTAGTGGCCATGTCTCTTAATCCTAAAAGAGTGTAATTAACTTCACTGTCCCGTTTGGCAAATGCACCCCCATTTGCTCCCATATTTACCAGCTTCATCAGTATGCAGGGTTGTGTTTTTATTTTCAACTATTTGTTTTCGGGCTATGACTCCTTTTTCTAAGGACCAATTTTGAATTGTGCTTACAGCAGGAAGTTTGTTTGTTTTTTGTTAAGTAATTTCAAAACAGTTTCAATAAATGATCCAACATTTTGATAGGAGACATGGTTGTCTAAAAGGGCATAAACACACATATGCAAATTTAAATCATATTGTTTGGTTGTTTCATCATATACATGAACATTTTCAATTTTGTTAACTGTATCTAATTCTTTGTTCCAATTGTCATTTTCTTCCCTAACAATGCTAGTTGTTCCATAAAAACCTCCCGTTCGTTTTTCAATTTGTGATTTTTGAGAATAAGTTGGTCAACGTCTTCCTGCGTATAAATATTATCAACCTCGTCCAGTTTCCTACACTTTTCCCTGCAATATGTCTCCTTATGTGTTGTTCTTTTCAACTTTTTTTTTTTATCACTTACAATTTTTTCTCTCTCTTCTAGACTTTCGTTTTGTTCATCTTTTTCCTCAATGATTGTCTCTAAATGTTCTTCCATCTTTCCTTTTAACCTTCTTACTTCATATAATTCCTTTGCCAATTTCAATGACACAGTTTCATACACGTTTGCATTATTTCCGAACTAACTGTCACTTTCAAGAAATAATTCACTTCTACTAGTCGAGAGGAAGTTGTCCTAGCCCGGTGCAGGATAGGGCATACACGTTATACTCATTCATATTTATTACAAGGTGAGGAATTACCAGAATGTATACCCTGCTTTGCACCGTTAACGGTCAAACACATCTTATTGGAATGTGTAGACTTTGATCCTATGCGTCAAAGGTACTACAATGTTAATACTATGGAAGAAATATTTGATACTGTAGATTTTAGTCTTGTTTTAGATTTCCTAAAAGAGATCAGACTATATAAATCATTGTAATGTGTTTTTATATATATTTACTTGTTTATATACCCGTTGACGGGCATTCGTTGATTTACATACATAGTTTATATTACACCTTATCATCCCTTATTTTTTAATAGTTTTATCTTTATATATTTACATTAATTTGTAATTATTACTTCATTTCTTCATTTTTCATCAATTTTTGCGCACAATATGACCTATTTATGTGTCGAAGTGCCGTAAAACACCAATCATTCACTTCTACTATGTGTTAAGATCTGTTTTTTCTGTACTGGTTGTCGGAAACTGGTAAACTTTGTTTAAAAAACGTTCTAAGTTTTCCTTTCCCTCGACTCTACCTTTACTTGAACTAGATTGAGATTCTCGGTTTTGAAATGCTGGGTGACCTGGGTCTAGGCTTGTGGGGTATAATCATAATCTATCGATGGGCATTGTCTCAGGGGCTCGAAACCATGATCTGGTCCTTCCGAAAGGTCGACATTCAAATTGGAGTCAGAGGAAAGTTCAACAGGTAAATTAGTGAAAAAACGAAAAAATGAACCAAGACTAGCAGAATGGAAAACTAGTCTGTTTGTTGAAGGGTAGAAATCATAATCAGAGGGGTTAAAATAACTGAAATCACAATACAACAAATCATAAGGTCCAACAGAATGCAAATAATAATATAGACTATTTGGTGTGAAAGTAGACAGCGCCATTCTACTTTAATAATTAAGACAGGCAGGCAAATATACCTAAAACCTATAAATGAATATATAATTACATGATTTGTACCTTTTAATTTGTTTTAGCAGCTGGGATTATGATTATTTACTCGAAGAAAATGAAACACGACTTCTGTTTACGTAAGTTTAATTTACAATTTCGGTTTTCCTTTCGGTTTTCCAAAATTCTAATTCCGGATGACGTTATTTCGGACAGGGAAAGCCCAGGTCCAAAAAGAGGCTACGCATTGATATGCGCAGCACATGTCAAACGTTTAAATGATATAGCGGGAAAGAGCAATGTTTGTTTTATCAGTATTTAAAGAAAATTAATTGCCAGCTCATATATGAATTTGTAAAAACGTATTTTTCCCATACCATAGTTCTAAAGCCGTAAGCAAGCGGGGGCAAATGGGTAAAATAGCTTTGAAAATCATTCAATAGGTGCGCAAGGGCGTCTGCTACAAGTTTTTTTGGGAATACCCGGAGTTTCTCAAAATTAACACGATAAACGGAATTTAAACATGTGACCACATTGCATCAAAATGGCGTCCGCCGATGCGGAAGTGAAAAATGTCAGACCCTTTAAAGTCAATGTATCGGCTTTTCCATCGAAAAACTTAAATTTTAATACCATTTATTATTAAAATAATTATTATTCTAGTGATTAACAAACTTTTTGAATGCATTGGAAGAGTTTTAAAATATACTCGGTAAAAAAGGTTTTTAACCAGGGCATATAATGGCGCATAAAAAGAAAGCCAGTTGACGGATTTTAATATTGTATGTATCAAATCAAAGACAAAAATGTATTCCATTACATAAAATAAAAAAAGCAATATCACCGGTAAACAATCACAGGAGCCATCCGAATGCACTAAGGGTCACTAAAAAAGTTGCAAAATTTCTCAATAATGAGTATAACCGCCACCTTTTCCATGACACTCCATGAGCCTGTCCCTGGTCGAATACACACGATTTCTGATAGTGTGCTGTGGAATCTAGTAGCAACCGTTGAAAATCCGTCAACGTTGTGTTATCATCAATGTGAGTAGAACATATCGCCCCAGTACATCCCAAAGGTGCTCAATGCATGATAAGTCCGGAGACATAGCTGGCCAACCAAGCTTTTGAACGTTATGTGTTAATTGTCAACGATGTGGCCTGGCATTGTCATCTTGGAAAATGGGATTTGGATTATACATACGTTCAAATAAGAAACCACATGTGGTGTCAGAATTTCATCAATAAACCGCTGCCCATTTAGATTACCACGCACCTTTCAAGTTCGAATGTCTGTAACTGTTACTTTTGATGGACTTTTTTACAGACCCTTTGTGTGTTCGCGATATCTTTTTAAAATCAAATCTTGTTTGGAATTTAATGTTCTGGTAGCAAGCTAACCGGGTAGGGTAGACATTGGTTACTAAAAACAGATACTTAAATTTTGTCCACTATTTTTTTTTTATATGACTTTATATACCCTGATCCAAAACTTTTTTTACCGCATATATTTAAAAACTTACGATTTCAACGAAGGTAGAGGCCGAACCGCTGTAGTAGATACATTAACTGGGGTAGGTAAAGAAGCTAAAGCTCTCGGGCCTCATATGGCTATCAAGGGCCAATATCACAAAGAGGCACACCTACCCCAGATAATAACTCTTAATATTGTTTTAATCATTTATTATATGATAACATATGACAAAAGGAGATTCTGGTGAAAATCTCATGAAAACGGAGGCACAAATGGTGTAGTTATTACATAAATGCTATATATTATGAAAACGTGTCTTGTTGGTGCGGACCTACGATGCCATTGCGTTCGGACGCTGTGGTTTCTATAGGACCCTATATCTCATTTTTGCACTTTTATTTCTCATGGAGAACTTCTACACGCGAATTTTGTATTTTCCATAGGGGTCACATAAGCATGAGCGAGAAAAGAAAACAAGCTGGCTAACTGATGTATTTACTGGTCTTGGCTATACTGAAGATATTAGACCCTGCTTTGAAGCTCAGATGTTGGAAATGGCCCTATGGGAAAATTAATTGAGGTGTGAGACTGAAGCGCTACGGTGTGGCTGAATTCAGTGAAGAGGACGTTGAAATTTCAACTGCAATTTTTACGCCCAATAAATAAACTTTAAAATGGTGAAATATATAATTTAAGTGAAAGATACGTTTTTTAAACACGGACAAGGAAGAAACTAAATTACTAAATTAACTTCTTGTTAAAAGAGGTTATGACCCTATCGTTTTGCAACGCACTGCATGCTTGGTGACGGACTAGGGTTTGACATTACCAGTTGTCCCTTTGTCCTGTGCAATATAGATTCTACTGGGGACAAGTTAATTGTCCCAGGTGACTTGTAAACGAACAACTACATTTTATAACTAGATTTTGATCAGAAACCTGATCAAACGGGCTTTCCTGATTTTAATGGCGTCATGACGTCACAACTGTCAGAGTTGTCTAAGCTGATGAAACTGATTGATATATCAAGAAAATAACTTCGACAATGGGACCAGTAAACAAATCGATTTTCTGAATAGTTTGACGTCACTGACGTCATGACGTCGGGATACCGTATGACATCTGTGCACAACCAGATCCCGTAATCTACAATCTGTGAAAGTTGTGTTCAAATCCGATCATAAATAGAGAAGATAAAGTCTTAACAAGATTTCCTTTATGACGTCACTGGTGGCCATCTTTGATGACGACATAACAAACTTCGACATTATTGCACAACCAGACGTTGAATGTAGAGTTCCTGTGAAAGTTTTATCAAGATCCGATCATAAATAAAGGAGATATAGCGATTATAATATTTCTATAATGACGTCATTGGCGGCCATTTTGGATGACGTCATAACATTAAATCTACTAACGTAATGTTGATTTTGCAGTAAAACAACTTAAAAAATGAAAACAGTAAAGAAAACGGATTTATAATAACATTGTAACGTCACTGACGTCAAGACGTTATAACATAGAGACACGTTTTGATCTTTTTGCATAACTAGACCCTGAACTCTACAAGCTGTGAAAGTTTATTTCAAATCCAACTATAAATGGTTGAGATCTAGCACTTACAAGATTTTTAACTTGACGTCACTGGCGTCCATCTTTGATGACGTCATGACCATTTTTGACATTCATCCACAACTCAACCTAATTCCCTGCAGGCTGTGAAAGTTGCATCAAAATCCGATAATAAATGCAGGAGATATAGCGATTACAAGATTTCTTAAATGACGTCATTGGCGGCCATTTTGGATAACGTCATGACGTTAAAACTGTCAGCGTCTATTCACACAATGACATTGATAAATTTTGCATTAAAATACCTCAATAAAAAGGATTTTTCATAATATTATGACGTCAATGACGTCAGGACGTTATTATATAGAGACACGTTTTTACATTTATGCACAACTAGACCCCGAACTCTACAATCTATGAAAGTTTCATTCGAATCCGACTATAAATGTTGGAGATCTTGCGCTAACTAGATTTGTATCATGACGTCAGTGGCGGCCATCTTGGATGACGTCATGATAATTTTCGACATTCTGGCACAACACATCTTATTTCCCTACAGGCTGTGAAAGTTGCATCAAAATCCGATCATAAATAAAGGAGATATAGCAATTACAAGATTTCTTAAATAACGTCATTGGCGGCCATTTTGAATGACGTCATGACGTTAAAACTGTCAGAGTCGATTGAAACAATGACACTGATGGATGTTACACTAAAAAAACGGACTTTTCACTTTTCGTAACATTGTGACGTCACTGACGTCAAGACGTTATTACATAGAGACACGTTTTTACATTCAAGCACAACTAGACCCTGAACTCTACAATCTGTGAAATGTTCATTGAAATCCGACTATAATTGTTTGAGATTTAGCGCGAACAACATTTGTCTGATGACGTCATGACCCCAAAAGCTTCGCGGCACTATTCTAGACAGAGCTCTACCACTGCCTAAAATTGTGATGCTCTGCGACCAATGCTAATATGAAAAGTGGCGGTCACAAGAAGAATAATAATAATAATAATAATAATAATAATAAACAGAACGAACACAAGAGGTCTTTCCACTGAAAGGTGGAAAGCCCTAACAAGAAATGAATTTTACATCTTTAAAACTTGTGACTGAAAAAATGTCAAAACATTGGTGAGCACATTGTAAATGACAAATAAAAAACATATTGTTTTCATTGGTGGAATGCAACTGAGGGAATGTAATGTCACATTAATGACTGATCTTGTTTTATGTTTCACTTTTAAATAAAGTGCGGGGACTTATATATATGTTGCTGAAAAAAGTTCGCCACTATGGTTTCTTTTTTAATTGTGCGACGACCGGACAGGCTGTGGACCCTATGATGACATCTACCATGTTTGTCTGCAATCTTGTCTTGTCGTGCCCTCAATGGTTTCTCTTGTTGCTCTGGCTTCTGGCAAGTCATTGAGTACCATATTTATGGCTTTCTAGGTTATTGTTTTTGGCATAAATTATATAAATACTGTACGTGGGCATATTGTGTTTTACTTATATTGCCTATGAATGCTGCTTGTTGGTTAGAGAATAGTTCATGGCGGGGATTTCTTTATTTACCCTCCCTGTTTTATTGGGATGACTGTAGGGTAAGTGTCAGGTTTGCTGCACCCTAGAAGCTGGTTTAAACCCCCAGTGTGTGTGACGTCTTATCTTGCCTTTTATTCATCTTTATATATAATTGTTCTTTGTTTTGTTTGTGGCCGACTGTCGTCTTTGAATGCTACCTTTCCTGTTCCAATTTATATCTACTCTTAAGAATAGAATAAATGTTATTGCGCTATTCTTTCTATTACAAGATTAAAGGCAAAACAAACAAAAGACATATATAAAGTTAAAACCAAACTTACATAGTAAATTACAACATATATAAATAGTCAGTGTTGGTGAAATATATTATAGCTAGCAGTGAGGACGCAAGTGGTTATTTTCTTGCGCATCTCCACTCACTGACATCTGTATAGCAACGTTGAAAATAGTTCCCCACGGAGTACCTCATTGAAAAAAACCCTGAAAATCCGCCATTTTGTTGGCTTGAAATGACCGATTTTTTTTTAAAAAATCGAAATTCTTTTATACGCAGACATTATTGCCACTACATCCTCAACTTGAAATTATTTATACCAATGAAAAGAATGTCATAAGTCAAAGAAAACATCAAAATATTTATTGAGTGCTTTCAAATCGAGCTTCAAGCATGCAAAAATACAGCGATTTTTACGCCGATGTTGTCAATTCAGTCAACTTCGAAAGACTACCCCCTGTCGGTGGTGGGGTGATCGGAATTAACCGACTGCTCGTTACTTAGCAGAGGGGTAGGACCCCCCCCCCCCCCCCCCCCCCCCCCCCCGAAATGTAACCCACCTGTTGACCGTGGGTGGCGACCCGTGTTGTTGGAGAAGGGAGTCCTGATGGTTGAGTGGCATTGAGATCTGGTAGTTATCTCCACGTTGCAACACACCACTTTGGTCCGGACTTCAACTAGACGGGCGGTCAGATCAATCGGTTTGTCACGCCAGCTATAAGAGATCCGACCTTATTATTCAGACAGTGCCAGTGCACTGTATCCTACTTACCTTTTATATTGTTCTACTTTAAACATTATATAGATAGGGTCTTTTATGGCGGTGGCGCACGGGCTAATCATGTATTTCAAAACGCTATATGGCTACACTCGTGCCACTTTTTAAGCGGAACATAAGTGCGGCTCTTTGACTTTTTAGTTAAGGGGTTATGTCCGCTGGGTGGTATGGGGGGTCTGATGCGTTAGCTTTATATGAGTATACCTTCTACGTATTCTTGGCATTTTGCTGTTGGATATCCACAGCAAATGTCCCCTTGTTGGAGTCCGAAGTGGGTGAGAAGCGTGGAAGATGAATTCTTAACGCCCATCATGGCATCACAAAACGCACAAACTACTAATAAACGTAAAAAAACAGAACATGAATCTGATACTGAGGAACCAGTGATCAACCAGTCCTTTCCTCGTTTTCTGATCATCGAATCGGAAGATGGGGAAAGGCCCGTTACAGATATGTCACCTTTTGTCATCCAGAAAACAATTCAATCCATCGCTGGACATGTCAAACAAATAAAAAAAATTAAAAAACAAAACTCTACTTATTGAAACTGAAAAGAAATCTCACTCTGACAATTTATTAGCACTGAAACAAATTTTAAACACCAAAGTCAAATGTTTCGCTCACACCTCTATGAATATCTCCAAAGGCGTCATCAGGTGCCCGGATCTCTCCGGAGTACCTGAAGACGAAATTATTCGCGAGCTTGCGCCACAGTTGGTAACTGCAGCTCGCCGAATAACCATCAAGAGGAATGACAAAATTATTAGTACAAATAGGATCATACTCACATTTGCAACACCCGTCTTACCAAAAACAATAAAGGTGGCATATCTGCAATTGCATGTTGACGCCTACATTCCAAACCCGTTACGTTGCTACAACTGCCAACCACAACTCCAGGTGTACTAAAGAAGAACGTTGTGGTAAATGTGGCGACTCTGCATTCAAACATAACGAATCAGATTGTCCTAACGACCTCAAATGTACCAACTGCGGTCTGGAACATCACGCAAATTCAAAATTATGTGAAAAAAATAAAAAATAAAAATAAATCATAACAGTTAAATATACACAAAACATTCCCTTTCCAGAAGCAAGAAAATTAATTGAAGGAAAATATAAAATTTCAAGTCTGACCTCTTACGCATCTATTCTCAAAACAACAGCAACACACACAGAATGCAGGGATGCAAGTACGCAATACGAACCACAGCCAGAAATTCAAAATACAAAGAATACTTCCTTAGTATCAAATCCAAACAAAAGTCAACAAACACATCTTAACAAACCAAAATTAAACTTTTCACCTAATCAAACTTTTACATTTAAATCAAACACAAAACTGGCAGGCTCTGGCAATGTCAAGAGCATGTCAATTTCTCAGAATTGGAAAGAGGGTTCTTCTAAGACTGTGAAGTCTAGAAGTTCCCCAGTCGTGAAGCCTAATACATCCTCGGTTGGAAGGCCTAGTGCTGCTCCGGCTAAGGAAGTTGGAAGGCCTAGTGCTGCTCCAACTAAGGAAGTTGGAAAGCCTAGTGCTTCTTCAACTGGGGAGCACAAGGAGCAGCCAAAGGTGTCTAATGGCCCTATTGAGCTGCATAACAAATTCGAACAGCTTATGGACATTTCAGAGCCGGCAGCTGCACTGCCACTTCCATCCTCTCATGAAAGGTTAGTTGAGGTGCCACTTCAGCTGACTTCTTCCGGGGAGGAGGATCCATCAGTGGAGATGTCGCTGCTTGAGTCTCCTAAGACCTCTCCTAAATCTAAGGCCAAAAATAAAAACAAAATTAAAAATCGCCTTAGCGCTAAATAATGGGTAAAACTAATAAGATCATTCAATGGAATTGTCGAGGTTTGAAACCAAATTATGATGAAAGCAGCTTAATTTTAAATGAACATAACCCTATTGCCTTTTGCCTTCAAGAAACATTCTTGAAGACAAATGATAAGGTATCTTTTAAACAATACTCACAATACAATCATATTTGTGATACCGGGGACAAGGCCACTGGTGGAGTTTCGATAATCGTTAATCGAAACATTCCTCACAGATCTGTTGCGTTGAAAACAAATTTGCAAGCTATTGCGGTCAGTGTTACTATGCACAGAGTCATAACAATATGTTCCTTATATTTACCACCTAGTTCTTCACTAGACCCTAAAGATCTAAATCACCTAGTTGCACAATTGCCATCACCTTTTATACTCTTGGGCGATTTTAATGCACACAACTACATCTGGGGTTGTAAAGATATAAACGATAAAGGCAAGAAAATTGAGGATTTCTTAGCCAAAAACAATTTGTGTCTTTTTAATAATAAGTCACATACTTACTTACATTCTGCTACAGGCTCTCATTCTTCCATTGATTTAACAATATGCGATCCAACGCTTTTGATGGATTTTTCGTGGAGTGTTGGAGACGACCTCTGTGGAAGTGACCACTTCCCCATATTTCTTGAAAATATCGGCCCTCCACTTCTCGAAAAAACGCAACGATGGAAACTTCGCAAGGTTGATTGGACTACGTTTCAATCTCTTTGCCAGGAACAATTAAAGCCTTCCGTTTTCGAGGATGTCGAAGACGCAACTGCTCTTTTTACCAAAACTCTTCACGATATAGCTGATCAAACCATTCCAAAAACCTCGGCAAATCCTAAACGCCCACATAAACCATGGTACGACGATGACTGCAAAAAGGCAATTAGCGATCGTAAAGGTGCATTAAATAATTTTAACTTGCGGCCAACCCAAACAAATTTAGATAACTTTAGAGTTTTTCGTGCGAAAGCCCGTCGTACTATTAAGGATAGCAAGAGGAAATCCTGGAGAACTTACGTCTCTAGGCTGAATTCTCGCTCATCTCTTAAGAAGACATGATCCGGAAAATAAGTGGTAAAGGTAATTCTAGTACTGTAAATCATCTTAAAACAGATAATGGAGATATAACATCTGTCAAAGATATTACAAACACTTTGGCAGAATTTTTTTCAAAAAATTCTTCTTCTGAAAATTGTCAACCAAATTTTCTGAAAAATTAGAAACAAAAAGAACAGAAGAAGCTGAACTTTAAGTCGAAAAACTTGGAAAAATACAATAAACTATTCACTCTCAAAGAACTTTGAGAGTCCCTTAAAAAGGCTCATGATACATCAGCTGGTCCTGATGATATCCATTATCAATTACTAAAACATTTACCTGAATCCTGTCTCTCTACCCTTCTTGATATATTTAATAAGGTTTGGGTGACGGGAATCTTCCCCGATTCTTGGCGGGAAGCAATCGTTATTCCAGTCCCCAAACCTGGAAAGATCATACGGACCCAATAAATTATCGCCCAATCGCTTTAACGAGTTGTATATGTAAAACCATGGAACGAATGATTAATGAGGGACTGTACCTGGAGTCCAACAAACTGATAACAAAGTATCAAAGTGGATTCCGGCGCCAACGAGGCACAACAGACAATCTCATACGATTTGAATCGTTTATTAGGGAAGCTTTCATAAAAAAAGAACATTTAGTCGCTGTATTTTTTGACTTGGAGAAAGCTTATGATACTGCATGGAAGTACGGTATTATGAATGATCTACATGACTTTGGTCTTAGAGGCCGATTACCAATTTTTATAGAGAAATTCTTAGATGATAGACAGTTTCGTGTCCGAATGGGTTCAACCCTCTCTGATATTCATGAACAGGAGATGGGTGTTCCACAGGGCAGCATACTCTCTGTCACACTTTTTAATATAAAGATTAACAGTATAGTAAAATACATCAATCCAATTGTGGATTGTTCGCTATATGTTGACGACTTATTATATGTTATATGTTATCGTGCAAAAAACATGAATACTATCGAGAGACAACTACAACAATGTCTCAATAAACTTCAGACCTGGTCTGATGAAAATGGTTTTAAATTTTCTAAATCTAAAACTAATTGTATGCACTTTTGTCAACTTCGTAAACATCATGAAGACCCTCATCTAACACTGGATGGGTCACCAATACCAGTAGTGGATGAGACAAAATTTCTTGGTCTTATTTTCGACCGTAAATTAACGTTTATACCACACCTTAAATACTTGAAGGCCAAATGCCTTAAAGCTCTTAACTTACTTAAAGTTGTTGCAAACACTAATTGGGGAGCAGATCGAAAAGTCCTCTTGCGACTTTACAGATCTCTTATCAGATCCAAGCTGGACTACGGCTCAATAGTATATGGATCGACTCGCAAATTAGCTCTTCAATACGCCATTAAATTAAAGTCTAACCCTTCAAACCCAACTTTCGATAATGTTTTTAATCCTAGTTGTGAACCTCTTTTTGATCGAAAACCGAAGGCCATTCGACCATTTGGTCTTCGTATTAAACCAAAATTAAGAGACACTGAAATCGACCTAAATTTGATTGCCAAGTACAAAGTACCACAAATTCCACCGTGGACTTTGGAAACTCCAACAATTATTTTTGATCTTTGTAATAATAACAAATCCAGTACAGACCCTACTGTCTTTCAAAGCAAATTTAATGAAATTATATCGAAATACAGTGACTTTCAACATATCTACACAGATGGCTCTAAAGATGGAGATAAGGTAGCTGCAGCAGCTGTTCACAAACACAGCATAAAGAGCCGCCTGCCTGACAAGGCCTCTATCTTTTCAGCTGAACTTAAGGCAATTGAACTTGCCTTAAATTATATTCAGGAATCTGATGATGACCATTTTGTAATCTTTTCTGATTCCCTTTCATCTCTTCAAGCACTGGGTAATATGAAACATGATAACCCAGTTGTGCTTCAACTTTTAGGAAAAGTACAATTCTCTTATAATTGATAATGTTATTATTTCTGCTGGCTTCCAAGCCATGTAGGAATACGTGGTAATGATAGCGCTGATAGTGCTGCTAAGGCAGCATTTGATTTACATATATCTAATACCAAATTACCTTATACTGATTTTAAAAGTTGTATTAACACATATATTCGTAACTCTTGGCAAACCGCTTGGGATTTGTCAGTTAAAAATAAACTCCATTCAATTAAACCGTTACTCGGAGAATGGCGTTCTTCTAGTAGACCCGTTCGTCGAGAGGAAGTGTACTAGCCCGGTGCAGGATAGGGCATACACGTTATACTCATTCATATTTATTACAAGGTGAGCAATTACCAGAATGTATACCCTGCTTTGCACCGTTAACGGTCAAACACATCTTATTGGAATGTGTAGACTTTGATCCTATGCGTCAAAGGTACTACAATGTTAATACTATGAAAGAGTTATTTGATACAGTAGATTTTAGTCTTGTTTTAGATTTCCTGAAAGAGATCAGACTATATAAATCATTGTAATGTGTTCTTATATATATATACTTGTTTATATACCTGTTGACGCGCATTCGTTGATTACATACATAGTTTATATTACACCTTATCTTCCCTTATTTTTTAATAGTTTTATCTTTATATATTTACATTAATTTTTAATTAATACTTCATTTCTTCATTTTTCATCAATTTTTGCGCACAATATGACCTATTTATGTGTCGACGTGCCGTAAAACACCATTCATTCGAAAGACTAGCATGTAAATGTCTGAATGTAATGTTATATATTCTGTTAACACGCTATTTCAACAACTTATCTTGTGTCCGAATCCCATCTTTAAAACGGCTAGAAAGGCTATATAATCAACATCGTTTGTATTTTCCGTAGCTAACAATTCGATATTGACTCGGCGCTAACACGTTATAGGGGTACATTATTATTACAGATCATTATGACGTAATACCTAAGGAAGTTACCCTGTTTAACAAATTGAAGTGCGGATCCAGGGTCGGATGGGGGATTTTTAAGAAGAGTTTGGGATTACGGTGCACCAGACCACCAAATAAAAAGCATATGTTGCAAACATGAATGAGAAATCCAGGGTACACTTCATTTATATGCAGAATGGGTCTATAATCCGCAAGACATAGAGTTTTCAGCACATTCTATTGTTCTATTGACGAAACTCAATTTAAGTCACGATACCTAAATTGTGTTTGAGTTGCGTAGCTCCGACATAACTAAAAAGTATAAACAAATACCTAAATTGTGTTTGAGTTGCGTAGCTCGACATAAATAAAAAGTATGAAACAAATATATAAAAAGAAAATATAAAAATATATATATTTTAATAAAAAGATCCTCATTTTTTAAAAATTATTTATTGTAACAAATGGCCTAAGAATGTTTCGACTTTAAAACAGCAACAAAAAAAACCTAGCTCTTCCTATGCCACTCACTGAATATTTAAATCCCGCTGTCCTATTTTGAACTGCCTCTCTATTTCTCCCACAGCAGACCGGCCTTTTTTTTTTTTTTTGAACCAAGTCATGTTAAATTAAGCCTTTAATGTTTGACATGACCTGCGAATATTATGAAAGTAAAAATTAAGAACACCTCACCATCTCCATACATCCGCCGTAAACCGGTATCGAGCTCTCTTTTTTTTCGGCCAAAAAAAGAGAACAGGTTGTACTATTTTATGCTCTAAAAAAAATACGGTAGGTCGGTAGGCATTTTTGTGGGGGGGGGGGGGGGGGGGGGGGGGGGGGGTGGAAGTGTCTAAAATCTGCAGGGCTGAGTTTGAAGCACACATTCTACTTAAGAACTCAGTTAAAAAATTAAGAACACCTCACCATCTCCATACATCCGCCGTAAACCGGTATCGAGCTCTCTTTTTTTTCGGCCAAAAAAAGAGAACAGGTTGTACTATTTTATGCTCTAAAAAAAATACGGTAGGTCGGTAGGCATTTTGGGGGGGGGGGGGGGGGGGGGACGGAAGTGTCTAAAATCTGCAGGGCTGAGTTTGAAGCACACATTCTACTTAAGAACTCAGTTTAAACTTGAATCACCCCCCCCCCCCCACCCCCCCGTCACCACTTCAAACACCTATCCCAATCAAACAACAACAAATAGTGCGCCCCTCTGAAGAATGAAGAAAAACTAATTTATTGTAAACATCCGCCGTAAACCGGTATCGAGCTCTTTTTTTTTTTTTGGCCAAAAAAAAGGTTGTATTCTGTTCTAAAAAAAATACAGTAGGTCGGTAGGCATTTTTTGGGGGTGGGGTCTGGGTGTGGGGTGAGTGGAAGTGTCTAAAATCTGCAGGAATGAGTTTGAAGCACATTCTACTTACGAAACTCAGTTTAAACTTGAGTCACGAAAACTAAATTATGTGTGATGTGCGCAGCTCCGATTACTGCCTCAACTTTGGATTTGTTGCACCTAGGTTATTTAACAGAGCTGTAGATAAGATAAGCTGAGTTTTTTAGTATTTTACTCATACTTTTTTTACAAAAACCCTTAGTTTTTTAAAATTGTGAGTATCATTACTCATCAACTTACTACAAAAAGTCATAACTTTTAAAAATCATGAGTATTATATGTGTATGACTGTATGTATTGTCATGTGGAACAGTTTATGCCATATTTACATGATGAAAATTGTTCCGAGCATGTGTCTAATATTAAGTCATACAAGTGTTTCCTTTGTTATTACTCATCTTCCTTTCATCTGAATAGTTGTTTAGTTTTATTCACATCCATTTTGAAAGCATTAACTATTTAAAGCAAGTGTTTACTCTGAACGAGTTGCTTTTTACTCATTCATTTTTAATCTGACGAGTAAAAACTCATTACAGTCAAAAATTGTCTACAGCTCTGGGTTAACATGTCCATTGCAGAATGCATCCTTTTTAGACTAATCACTATGAAATTATGAGTTTCTGAGAAGTTATTTGAAGCAAAAATTTACGACGGACAAAGATTGATCCCAATAGCTCATCTTGAGCCTTTGGCTCAGGTGATCTAAAAAACCAAACATCTAACTATTAACAAACATTAACTATATACCGGCCTACAACCTATCTACCAGAGTAACACATCCTAAGCCTGAAGAAATAGCAGTAACCACTAAATAGATATTTTACCTAGGTATAACATATCCAAGTTCAGTTTTACTGCAGAAGCCTAAAGGATCCATCAAGCCCTCAGAACATCTACATTCCTTACTAGTTCAGTTTTTAAATTGGTAAAACTCAACTTTGGATTTGTTGCACATAGGTTAACTGTCTATCGCAGAATGCACCTCTTTTAGACTAAATGACACAACGAGATATTGATGAAAACACCTAATGCTTAACTATATTCCGGACTACAACATACACAAAGAGTTCCACATTGGTAAAACTCAATGACACAAAACTCAACAGGTCACTGAAACAGCTTTTTTAAATATATGATATATCCCAGTAAACTGAATGACACAAAACTCAACAGGTCACTGAAACAGATTTTTTAAATATATGATATATCCCAGTTATAGTACATAATGTAGTTTTAAACAAAAGGTTTACGGAAAGATGTTCAGACGATGCACCATCACATACGCTCTAGTGGTCTTCAACCAGTAGAGCTAAAAACACAAGAGGCACAAGAGGGGCCGTAACTCTTTCAAATATCGTTCAACCATAACATGGTGATGATATACGCAACTAGGATTGGTACTGATTGTCCCTGACAAGTTTCGTTGAAATCCAGCCACAGGTTCAGGAGAACTAGTCTGTACAAAGTTAGTGTATTAAAACCTTTAAGGGGTCATAACTCTGCCAAACTCATTCAACCAGAACACGGCAATGATAGGTGCAACTAGGCTTGGTACTGATCATCTCCATCAAGATTCGTTGAAATCCAGCAAGGAGTTCAGAAGAGACTAATCCGGACAAAGTTTGTCTATTAAAACCTTTAAAGGGCCATAACTCTGCCAAAAATCATTCAATCCGAATATGGCGATGATATGCACAACTAGGCTTGTTACGGATCATCCTTGTCAAGTTTCGTTAACATCCAGCCAGGGGTTCAGGAGAACTAGCCCGGAAAATGTTTTTGAATCAAAAACATTTAAAGGGCCATAACTCCACATAAAAATATGTTAACCGGAACGCGACGATGATATGCACAACTATGATTGGTGCTGATCATCCCTGTAAAGTTTCGTTGAAATGTGGGGAGACGTTAAGGAGAACTAGTCCAGACAAAGTTTGTGTATTAAAACCTTTAAAGGGCCATAACTCTGCCAAAATTATTCAACCGGTACACGGCAAATATTTGCACAACTAGACCTGGAACTGATCATCCCTAAAAAGTTTCGTTTAAATCCGGCCAGGGCTTCAGGAGAACGAGTCGGGACAAAGTTTGTGTATTAAAACCTTTAAAGGGACATAGCTCCTCCAAAATCATTCAACCGGAACACGTTGACGATATGTACAACTAGGCTTGGTAGTGATCATCCCTGAAGTTTCACCGAAATCTGACCAAATAAAGGCCCTTTCTTCTTAATAGCATATTTCAGAAAAACAAGAGCCATAACTCCAGTGTAAATGGTCCAATCTGGCTGTTTTTCAAACTTGTCGGAGCTTTTACTGATAGTAACAATCTGGTAAAGATTGGTAAAGATAGGATGAAAAATGAAGGCCCTATCGTCTTAACGATGCAAAATATAGCATTTTTAAAATAGACCAAGGGCCATAACTCTGCTGTTACTGGTCCGATCTGGCTGTTTTTTGAACTTGTCCGAGCTTTCATTGATATTAACAATCTGGTAAAGTTTGGTAAAGATCGGATGAAATATGAAGGCCCTATCGTCTTAACGAGGTAAACGTTACGGATGGACGGACAACACACCATCCCATAAGCTTGGCCAGTAGAGGTAACAAGTGCGAAGTCTTTTAACGCATCGTAGAAAAAAAATGCCTAAAATATAAGATCCTTCAAAATTTAAATGAAGACCACCATCTCTAACTGCAAACAAGTGTCTAAAAGGTTTGCCATCTTGTTTGTTAACAAATGGTCGATAAGAGTGCAGAAAAGAATAACCCATAAATTTACAAAACTTTCGCTATGTACATTTGTCCGCTTTACTTTACTATTTGTTATTTCAAAATCTACTGGTCTTGGAAGAATGGAAGAAAAAAAGTATTTGAACAGAAGAATTGTTTTAATTTTTAAAAAAAAGATCACTCATGTTGGCAGTAATTTCTTCGGGACTTAACCTATGTATGCCATTGGTGCCAACATGAATGATAATGTGACTAACAGTTGATTTTTTACGTCTTAAGCTATTGCTTGACTTACACTCACCTGTTAGACGTACTGCCGTGAAACCAGGGAATGGCATTACTTCCATCTCGTCCACACCAGCCACATATTTACATATGCTATCGCTAATAAGCAAAACAGTGGGACCTATTTAAAAAAAAAAAAAAAAAGAAGTTTTTTACAACTCATTGACAAATTAAAGGCACACACGGCAATCTTGAGGTCTGTTTAAAACCATATTTTCACATAATTGTATACTTACAGCACTCCAACCGGAACACGGCAAAGATTTGCACAACTATACCTGGAACTGATCATCCCTAAATTTTCGTTTAAATCCGGCCAAAAATTAAAGGCACACACGGCAATCTTGAGGTCTGTTTAAAACCATATTTTCATCTTTTTATGAGTGCATTTTCTATGTTTGCATATATTTTCCAAACTTTATTTGGAGTACCTTACAGCACTCCAACCTTTACTAAGTACTTGATTTCAAAATACTTCTTGAGATTGTCCTGTGTTCCGTTAATATGTCACACAAGCATAAATAATGATGAAAATGACGGATTAATCAATTAATTATTAATAATTACATTATTTACAACAGTCCAGTAGAATGCATTTTCCGCAGGATTGAACTAATTCATTTATTACTTAGTTATGGTCCTTAAAACTGGATAAAACATTTGTGAAAAACAGTCAGCACTGTAAGCATATATTTGGGAAATGCATATACAATTATACAGTTATAAGTCTTTAGAAGCAGTTTTTAAATTACATTGCTGCATCAATTTTCCAATTGCTGTTATAATCTTAGCATTTGTGCTAGACATAATATCCAAAAAATCAAACTCAGGAATATTATAAATTGATAATTAAGTTTTTAAATTACATTGCTGCATAAATTTTCCAATTGCTGTTATAATCTTAGCATTTGTGTTAGACATAATATCCAAAAAATCAAACTCAGGAATATTATAAATTGATAATCCATATTTTTTCAATTCTAAATAAAGCAGATTTCTATGTTTGCATATATTTTACAAATGCATTTGATCTTCTGCAGAATAGTATGGCATACGTTGCATAATCAATTTCAAGTTCATGTCTGCACTGATCCTAAGTAGCACAGGTGACGTCACGTAACAATCAGTACAGTGGCATTTTATTGCATGTATTTATTTATAAAGCATGTGGCACCCCCGCGTCTCCCCGCGTCTCCCCGCGCTTGCAATCAGTAGTTATTCATTCGATCTTTGGAGATCGCTGAGCCCGATTCTTATAGTTAGTTATCGGTGGTACATTTTCAATTTCTTTTGTTTTCTTACTTAATTTTTGATTCGGTGGTTCCACTACTCCGGCCGATAAAGGGCTCTGGGTATTGTTTAACCACTCATAGGATATGTTGTCTGCTTTTTATACGCAGGCTTCATAACCGCTGCTCCCAACTAAATTCCATTATTTTTATTTCGCTCTTCGGGGCATTTCATTTTATTAGATACTGGGACCATACGCCGTACGACATGGGGAATACATTAAAGAAGGCTAACTCCATGTCCACCGCCATATGCATGCCATCTTCGGGATGGTTAAAATTGTGTGCTGTTGATTTTATGAATATTGAGTTCTGCTCAACCCGGGGCTAGAGGGCGTGAGCGGTAGCTAGCATATTTCACTACCGCTCATGAACAGTCTCAATCAAACCGAGACTGCAATATTTCGTATGTGTCTTGCTCGGCCGTTTCCAAAGGTCCATTATCATACTCTTTTTCCATTAGAGATAGTATAGAAGAATAGAGAGAATAATCGGTACTGTAGTGTTAGTCTGCTGCCGAAGTCTAGCAGACTCTTATATGACTTTTAAATGTGCCTATGGTTAACAGACTGTGACTCATGTAAGTGGCAATACGCATGCTTTACAACTTGAATTCCTAGACAACTCGTCTGAAAAACTTGAATGGTATAAACACATATTTTGTAACGTTGAGAGGTAACCATATCACTTGCTGAAATGACATTTTCTTAAACCAGTCTACTGAACTGTAGCATGTAAACCATTCGCAACATCTCGTACACTGCTTTGCGGGATCCCGAAGAATGACGGGATTGGCCGATCGTTCACGATTGGTAGCATGTAATCAGCTGTATTACTATTATATGTATATTAGCGACGGAACATTCACAAGCCTCAAATAGGGCAGTTGATCGAGGTGCCGTGTTACTGCCCAGGAAGATAGAAGATAGGGTTCAAGCCTGTTGATTTCCCTATTTTTTCGCGGGATCCCGAAGAATGACGGGATTGGCCGAGCGTCCACGATTGGTAGCATGTAATCAGCTGAATTACTATTATATGTATATTAGCGACGGAACATTCACAAGCCTCATTGGTGCAGTCGGTCTAGGCGCTGTGTTACTGCCCAGGAAGGTAGAGTTCAAGCCTACTGATTGCCCTATTTTTTTAATTTTCATTGGTTTCATTATTGCTGATGAGTTCCTTAACTAATTACACATGGTAACAGTGAACAGTTTATATGTGTTGTAATGGACACTATTTCTGTGCTGATGTGTACTTTAGCACATCGTGCTACAAAGGTGAATGTGTAATCAAATTGTAAGGCATGTCAAGGATTCGCGTAACACAAATTGGTAAAAAAACGGTCATGGCGTGTTTACGTCTCCGTGACAACTTTTTTTTTTGAATATTGTTTTAATACCCGTGGCTTGGTCTGTTATTATGTTAAACTTTGTTCCCAGAAATAATGCTATTTTCTCTCGGCAGCTATTTTACGCTTGTTGATTATTATATATATATAATATAGTATATTTAGTAAAGGGCCCTTCACGTATAGGTAAATATACGTACAACTGCCTTTTTTCTACCCAACTATAAATGGAGTAGATGAAAAAGAACAACAGGAGTTTTTTTGTGACAAATATATCAATACAAAAGGGTACAGTTGGTTGGTTGTATGGTGTTTACGTCATTTTCAACACATGTAAGGTTATATATGACGGTCGATTTTTGTGGTGGAGGCAGACCACCTACTTTTCCTGGGTAGAACCAGTACTGAACACCTCCCGCCATCCGTAAGAATCGACACTTCCTCACTTACAAGAGTCGAGCTTGTATTCTTTCATGTCTTATACTGGTAGTATTGCTACTTTAGCGTGTTTGTCCTTGGTGAAGGGGCGTCCGTGGCCGAGTGGTTAACGTCTCTGACTTGAAATCACTTGCCCCTCACCGCTGTAGGTTCGATCCCTCAGAGGCCTAGGAATCTTTATGTGAGGAAGCTATCCAGCTGGCTTGCGGAACGTCGGTGGTTCTACCCAGGTGCCCGCCCGTGCACGAAAATTGCCCGGAGGGGCACCTGGGGTCTTCCTCCACCAGTGGAAGCTGGAAAGTCGCCATATGACCTTAGCTGTTGGTGCGACTATAAAATCCAATTCAATTCAATTGTCCTTGGTGAAAGGATGACTCATATTGATTTTGGGTTCAGTAGGTCAATGCCACGTATAAGCAAAAGGCAGGCGATACAAGTTTTTTAAGGAACACCCCTCTAGTTTATATTATTTAAGTTTGAATGTAGCATTATTTAAATTAACATAAACAATCATTCTGTTTTGTTCAAGAAATACAAATACGTTGATTAAACTTTTTCAGAAATCTATTAAAGATATTGCAATGCTATGTTTTACTTAAAGACTTTTCATATGCACATGTATGAAACTAGTTATGTCTGGGGGATATTTATTGCTTTTAGCTTGGATGTCTGTCCGTCACAAATCGTGTCCTCTCCATATCTCTTGAACCGCTTGAGGGAATTTGAAATAACTTGGCACAAATGTTCACCATATCGACACGACGCGCAAAGCGCAACTTCAAGCCATGTCCGGTCACACTTAGAGCTCCAATGTCATATGCACTATTTTTTGTGTCCTCTCCATATCTCTTGAACCGCTTTAGAGAGTTTTTGAAATAACTTGCCATTAATGTTCACCATATCGAGACGACGTGCAGAGCGCAACTTCCAGCCACATTCGTTCAAGGTCACACTTAGAGGTCGAAGGTCATGAATGTCTAGAGTTATTTGCCGGACACGAAAGTACTTCTCTTTGTCCTCTTAGTGTGACCTTGACCTTCGGCCCAGTATCTGTACTTTGCGCGCGACACGTCATCTCGTTGTGCTGAGTACTTTGTGCCAAGTTATTTGAAAATCCGTCCATTCTTGTCAGAGTTATTTACAGTACACGATTGTACGGACGGACAGTGTGACTACAATATGCCACACTTCGGGGCATAAAAATACAATACATTACTCAAAAATTTTAATTCAATACACAAAGGATAAGGATAAACTATCTTCAATTTGCAGTAATCACTTGTCAAATGTTTATAATGAGCAAAAGCACCTGAGAAGTGTTGCTTCTTTCATTACTTCTCATGAACAGACTCAATAAAACCGAGTCTGCTGCTTTATTCTCTGAATTGTGTTCGTTGCTCTCAAAGGATCACCTTTATCAGTATTTATTAACATGCACACTAGCGTTCGTTTAATGCAGTGTGGCGGCTGTAAAAAGTCTCCCCGTGCTACGAATCAGTAGTGTTATTTTTTACTGGTCCTTTGGTACCAACGAGCCCAATATAGGTGGCTTTAAAGTAGAATACCGCTTAAGCCGGTGCTAGGGGGCGTGAGAAGTGTTGCTACTTTCATTACTTCTCATGAACAGACTCAATAAAACCGAGTCTGCTGACTAGCGTTCGTTTAATGCAGTGTGGCGGCTGTAAAAAGTCTCCCCGTGCTACGAATCAGTAGTGTTATTTTTTACTGGTCCTTTGGGACCAACGAGCCCAATATAGGTGGCTTTAAAGTAGAATACCGCTTAAGCCGGTGCTAGGGGGCGTGAGAAGTGTTGCTTCTTTCATTACTTCTCATGAACAGACTCAATAAAACCGAGTCTGCTGCTTTATTCTCTGAATTGTGTTTGTTGCTCTCAAAGGATCACCTTTATCAGTATTTATTTTTGCCATATCGAATTTGTTATATTATTGAACCTAATTCAGAATAACCATAAAGAGGAATGATAAAATTATTAGTACAAATACTATCGTCCTCACATTTGCAACACCCGCCTTACCAAGAACAATAAAGGTGGCATATCTGCAATTACAGGTTGACGCCTACATTCCAAACTCGTTACGTTGCTACAATTGCCAAGCCTTTGAGCACCACAAATCCAGGTTTACTAAAGAATGAATGAATGAATGGTGTTTTACGGCACGTCGACACATAAATAGGTCATATTATGCGCAAACATGGATGAAAAATGAAGTATTATTTAAAAATTAGTGTAAATATATAAAGATAAAACTATTAAAAAAATAAGGGATGATAAGGTGTAATATAAACTATGTATGTAAATCAACAAATGCCCGTCAACGGGCATATAAACAAGTAAATATATATAAGAACACATTATAATGATTTATATAGTCTGATCTCTTTAAGGAAATCTAAAACAAGACTTAAATCTACACTATCAAATAACTCTTTCATAGTATTAACATTGTAGTACCTTGACGCATAGGATCAAAGTCTACACATTCCAATAAGATGTGTTTGACCGTTAACGGTGCAAAGCAGGGTATACATTCTGGTAATGGCTCACCTTGTAATACATATGAATGAGTATAACGTGTATGCCCTATTCTGCACCGAGCTAGGACAACTTCCTCTCGACGAATGGGTCTACTAGAAGAGCGCCATTCTCCGAGTAACGGTTTAATTGAATGGAGTTTATTGTTAACTGACAAATCCCAAGTGGCTTGCTAAGAGTTACGAATATATGTGTTGATACAGCTTTTAAAATCAGTATAAGGTAATTTGGTATTAGATATATGTAAATATAATGATGCCTTGGCAGCACTATCAGCTCTATCAATACCACGTATTCCTACATGGCTTGGAAGCCAGCAGAAAATAATAACATTATCAATTATAAGAGAATTGTAATTTTCTAAAAGTTGAAGCACAACTGGGTTATCATGTTTCATATTACCCAGTGCTTGAAGAGATGAAAGGGAATCAGAAAAGATTACAAAATGGTCATCATCAGATTCCTGAATATAATTTAAGGCAAGTTCAATTGCCTTAAGTTCAGCTATAAAGATAGAGGCCTTGTCAGGCAGGCGGCTCTTTATGCTGTGTTTGTGAACAGCTGCTGCAGCTACCTTATCTCCATCCTTAGAGCCATCTGTGTAGATATGTTGAAAGTCACTGTATTTCGATATAATTTCATTAAATTTGCTCTGAAAGACAGAAGGGTCTGTACTGGATTTGTTATTATTACAAAGATCAAAAATAATTGTTGGATTTTCCAAAGTCCACGGTGGAATTTGTGGTACTTTGTACTTGGCAATCAAATTTAGGTCGATTTCAGTGTCTCTTAATTTTGGTTTAATCCGAAGACCAAATGGTCGAATGGCCTTCGGTTTTCGATCAAAAAGAGGTTCACAACTAGGATTAAAAACATTATCGAAATTTGGTAAGAAGGGTTAAACTTTAATTTAATGGCGTACTGAAGAGCTAATTTGTCTCGTCTATGAGACAGTGATGGTTCATTGGCTTCAACATATAGACTTTCGGCTGGTGATGTACGAAAGGCACCTAAGGCGAGTCGTAATCCTTGATTATGCATAGGGTCGAGCATCTGCAAGTACGACTTGCGAGTCGATCCATATACTATTGAGCCGTAGTCCAGCTTGGATCTGATAAGAGATCTGTAAAGTCGCAAGAGGACTTTTTGATCTGCTCCCCAATTAGTGTTTGCAACAACTTTAAGTAAGTTAAGAGCTTTAAGGCATTTGGCCTTCAAGTATTTAAGGTGTGGTATAAACGTTAATTTACGGTCGAAAATAAGACCAAGGAATTTTGTCTCATCCACTACTGGTATTGGTGACCCATCCAGTGTTAGATGAGGGTCTTCATGATGTTTACGAAGTTGACAAAAGTGCAAACAATTAGTTTTAGATTTAGAAAATTTAAAACCATTTTCATCAGACCAGGTCTGAATACTGTTAATCTTTATATTAAAAAGTGTGACAGATAGTATGCTGCCCTGTGGAACACCCATCTCCTGTTCATGAATATCAGAGAGGGTTGAACCCATTCGGACACGAAACTGTCTATCATCTAAGAATTTTTCTATGATAATGGGTAATCGGCCTCTAAGACCAATGTCATGTAGATCATTCATAATACCGTACTTCCATGCAGTATCATAAGCTTTCTCCAAGTCAAAAAATACAGCGACTAAATGTTCTTTTTGTATGAAAGCTTCCCTAATAAACGATTCAAATCGTATGAGATTGTCTGTTGTGCCTCGTTGGCGCCGGAATCCACTTTGATACTTTGTTATCAGTTTGTTGGACTCCAGGTACCAAACGAGTCTCTCATTAATCATTCGTTCCATGGTTTTACATATACAACTCGTTTAAGCGATTGGGCGATAATTTATTGGGTCCGTATGATCCTTTCCAGGTTTGGGGACTGGAATAACGATTGCTTCCCCCCAAGAATCGGGGAAGTTTCCCGTCACCCAAACCTTATTAAATATATCAAGCAGGGTAGAGAGACAGTATTCAGGTAAATGTTTTAGTAATTGATAATGGATATCATCAGGACCAGCTGATGTATCATGAGCCTTTTTAAGGGACTCTCGAAGTTCTTTGAGAGTGAATAGTTTATTGTATTTTTCCAATTTTTTCGACTTGAAGTTCAGCTTCTTCTGTTCTTTTTGTTTCTTATTTTTCAGAAAATTTGGTTGACAATTTTCAGAAGAAGAATTTTTTGAAAAAGTGTTTGTAATATCTTTGACAGATGTTATATCTCTATTATCTGTTTTAAGATGATTTACAGAACTAGAATTACCTTTACCACTTATTTTCCGGACCATGTCCCATGTCTTCTTAAGAGATGAGCGAGAATTCAGCCTAGAGACGTAAGATCTCCAGGATTTCCTCTTGCTATCCTTAATAGAACGACGGGCTTTCGCACGAAAAACTCTAAAGTTATCTAAATTTGTTTGAGTTGGCCGCAAGTTAAAATTATTTAATGCAGCTTTACGATCGCTGACTGCCTTTTTGCAGTCATCGTTGTACCATGGTTTATGTGGGCGTTTAGGATTTGCCGAGGTTTTTGGAATGGTTTGATCAGCTATATCGTGAAGAGTTTTGGTAAAAAGAGCAGTTGCGTCTTCGACATCCTCGAAAACGGAAGGCTTTAATTGTTCCTCGCAAAGAGATTGAAACGTAGTCCAATCAGCTTTGCGAAGTTTCCATCGTTGCATTTTTTCGAGAAGAGGAGGGCCGATACTTTCAAGAAATATGGGGAAGTGGTCACTTCCACAGAGGTCGTCTCTAACACTCCACGAAAAATCCATCGAAAAGCGTTGGATCGCATATTGTTAAATCAATGGAAGAATGAGAGCCTGTAGCTGGATGTAAATAAGTATGTGACTTGTTATTAAAAAAACAATTTTTTTTTTTGGCTAAGAAATCCTCAATTTTTTTTCCTTTATCGTTTATATCTTTACAACCCCAGATGTAGTTGTGTGCATTAAAATCGCCCAAGAGTATAAAAGGTGATGGCAATTGTGCAACTAGGTGATTGAAATCTTTAGGGTCTAGTGAAGAACTAGTTGGTAAATATAAGGAACATATTGTTATGACTCTATGCAAAGTAACACTGACCGCAATAGCTTGCAAATTTGTTTTCAACGCAACTGGTCTGTGAGGAATGTTTCGATTAACGATTATCGAAACTCCACCAGTCGCCTTGTCACAAATATGATTGTATAGTGAGTATTGTTTAAAAGATACCTTATCACTTGTCTTCAAGAATGTTTCTTGAAGAATGCAAGGATGCAGGTACGCAATACGAACCACAGCCAGAAATTCAAAATAATAAGAATACTTCCTCAGTATCAAATCCAAACAAAAGTCAACAAACACAACTTAACAACCCAAAATTAAACTTTTCACCTAATCAACCTTTTTCATTTAAAGCAAACACAAAATCGGCAAGCTCTGGCAATGCCAAGACCATGTCAGTTTCTCAGAATTGGAAAGCGGGTTCTTCTAAGACTGTGAAGTCTAGTAGTTCCCCAGTCGTAAAGCCTAATACTTCCTCGGTTGGAAGGCCTAGTGCTGCTCCAACTAAGGAAGTTGGAAAGCCTAGTGCTTCTCCAACTAGGGAGCACAAGGAGCAGCCAAAGGTGTCTACTATTGAGCTGCATAACAAATTCGAACAGCTCATGGACATTTCAGAGCCAGCAGCAGCACTGCCACTTCCATCCTCGCATGAAAAGTTAGTTGAGGTGCCACTTCAGCTGACTTCTTCCAGGGAGGAGGATTCATCAGTGGAGATGTCGCTGCTTGAGTCTCCTAAGACGTCTCCTAAATCTAAGGCCAAAAATAAAAATAAAATTAAAAATCGCCTTAGCGCTCAATAATGGGTAAAACTAATAAGATCATTCATTGTTTATATTACACCTTATCATCCCTTATTTTTTAATAGTTTTATCTTTATATATTTACATTAATTTTTAATTAATACTTCATTTCTTCATTTTTCATCAATTTTTGCGCACAATATGACCTATTTATGTGTCGATGTGCCGTAAAACACCATTCATTCATTCATTCATTCAAAGAGGGGGAGCCATTGCGCATGCATCTAACGCAATATAAAATAGCTATTTTTCTTGTATGTATTCATCAATACAACACTCCCAATTCATGTTATGTTGGAACTACATGAATAACAAATGGAAAACAATGCAAATATAAGAATTGATTCGCATTATTTCGGCGTTTATGCGGTAATTTGCAATTCACTACCGGTATAAAATTCAAAAACACCCGGCGAAAAAAATGAATGAATTCTTACAAACATTTTGAACTAAAGGTAATACACAAGTATGAAAATAATAACTGCATCAATCAATATGTATCTGGTTTTATTTAAACAATGTTTCTTTGAGGTTTTGACAACTTACTGGACCAGTACCATCAACACCTGAACATGTCTCGACAAGCTCCGACGTAGTTGTGATGTATTCCTACAAAAGACGTGTGTTGAAATAATATAAAAGAAGAATATTACATTACCACAAGTGTCTTTTGACGAAAAAGAATATATATATATATATCATAGTGCATCAATCAATATTGATTTGGTTTTATTTAAACACGGTTTCGTTTTGGTTTTGAAAACTTACAGGTCCAGTAACACCAGCACTTGAACATGTCTCGACAAACTCCAACGTAGCTGTGATGGTGATGTTTGGCACAAATAAAGCAATATATATATATATATATATATATAATATATATATCCTAAAATATATGTTGTTTCTGTATCTCATAATGATATGATACTTTGTGTATATAGAAATATAAAAAGCTCGGACAGGTAAAGTAGCATTCAAGGAGGACAGTCAACCACAAAACACAGGGTCAAAACATTGACACTGATCTTTGCAGAAGCAACTCAGCACCCTTGACTTGATAACCAGCGCGTCAGTGACGAGTATCTGAGAAAAATTAAATGTGATTATTCAGGTTATTAACTACAAAATAAAATTGACTAAGAAACATAAAAATGACTTATATATGTAGATCTATGTTAATGACAACCTATGCAAAAGATATATTACAAATTCCTAATGCAAATTACGAAGTTCAACCTTTTCAATTATTTACTTCTAACATGTCTGAAGCTAAGACGCATGCTCAAAAACCATTTAAGATAGTATCTGAAGAACAATCGTAAATAAAAAAAAAAATGCTCATGAAATGGTATGAAAACCTGCATTTCCACGACATAAAATCATGCACCAATGCACTAGCTTAGAAAAACGTTTGTAGATTTTAATTACTGAGTTGGGTTACTTATCTCAAAGGACCCTTTTTAGTATCTTTCAAAACGACTAACAATCATTATGAATTACCTGGTGTATTTTCATCGTGTCTTTAACTGTCTTTATGTTCCTCTCTATCTCACTTTCCAATTCCTGGATACTGATATCCTTGATTTCAAACAAATCTATTGAAGTTCCAAGTTTCGATAATCCTTCAATGAGATCAGAAGATTTCATTATGTCCTTGTTATGAATGTTCACTAAACTATCTGCCTGTCTTTTGACCACTGCGCCTATGCCGTCTGGAGCAACTTTCCAAGCCCGGCTTCTAAAAAGTTCCAAGTACCGGTTTCAAATCCGTGTGCAAAAATCATTTTGGACAGAAGATAGAAGTTGTACTTAGATCGGTACTGAGTTGTTTGCCCATCACTGACAAAATGGATGTGTTTTACGTCTGAAATTGATGTTATACGTTTCAGTACTGGAGAGAGATGTGCTCAAATGGCTGCAGGAGTTGTCTGAGAAACTGCTAAATGACATCTTTCTGACTTTAAAATATGTAACCTATGTGTGAATCGATATTTGTCTTTGCGATGCACCGAAATGCATGCTTTGAATTTCTTCTGTATATTTACAGTTGTTGTAGTTTTCGGAAAAATCAATTTGAACAATTGCACTTTGGTCCGTTAATGTTTCTCTCAACTGTTTTAATGTCTTATACTGGTGCCTTATGTTATACACAAGCCTTTAAACATGCTGCAAATTTTTGTTTAACTCATTTGCTAATGTTTCAAGAGTGCCATACTCTGTATCTTTCTTTGTCATGGAATACTTTATTGTTTCTTTGCTTTCATCTTTCTACTCGTACGATTTTCCAAATATACCAGGATACCTGACGACCATAAGCAGTAGGAGTATCTAAAAACAAGAGGGCCAAATGGCTCTAAATTGATCACCTGAGGATCTTTGCAATGATGAAAATATTCTCCTCTCGCAAATGCTGATTGAAGATGTTTTTAAGTCTTTCCTTATGTAAGTCTATGTAAAAACATGCAAAATCTCTTCATACAAACTTTGGACCCAGGGGTTGCAGCCATCTTTGACCCGAGGGTCTTCAAAGGAGCAAACTTGATATACGATAGACGGTTAGCGATCATTAACAATAATAAATAACAAGAGAGCAAGAGGGCACGTGGATGCTCTACAAGCTAAAATGGCTCTTATATAAAGGGGTTTCATCATTAAATTCCTTTCAATACCTTTTTACAAGTGCAAAACACAACAACACCCTCAACTGAAATTTAAACCCACAACTCCATGCTAACAATTTAAAAGAAGATTTTTTAAGTTTTCCCTATATACGTCTAAGTAAAACATGCAAAATCTTTATATACAAACTTTAGAAAAAATAACAAAAGAAAAAATGCATCCAAAGCCCTAGCTTCCAAGTATACAAGAAGTAATTCAAAGATTTTTCTACGTGGCCATCTTGGATGTCACGTTTAACTTATTTTAACAAATTTGAAAAACATTCATCAAAGGATCATCCATGTGAAGTTTGGTCAAAATTGATTAGGCTGTGTCTGAGAAGACGACTTTTTGAAGATTATCCCTGTATAAGTCTATGTAAAACATGTGATCCCTGGGGCGGGGCCAAATGTGACCCCAGGATCACCATTTGAACAAGCTTGGTAGAGGACCATAAGCTTAAAGTAAATGCAAAAAATTAAACATCTGGCTCTTGTAGTTTCAGAAGAATATTTTTTAAGTATTTCCCTATACAAAATGATATATAGGGTCCTATAGAAACCACAGCGTCCGAACGCAATGGCATCGTAGGTCCGCACTGTACTGAAAACAAGGACTTGAAACTACAATGAAAGAGACAAAAAACAACAGAAAGGGTTACCGACTTGGAACGGTCAGTAGGCAATAAGACCTACTGGTAAGCAAGTCAATGCAAAACATTTTTCAGTTTTCCCTATAAAAGACTATGTTGAACATGCAAAATCTGTATGTACTCTACCAACTTTAGAAAAACTAAACAAAAGAATGAATGAATGTTGTTTTACGGCACGTCGACACATAAATAGGTCATATTGTGCGCAAAAACTAACGAAATATGAATAAATGAAGGATTAATTAAAAATTAATGTAAATATATCAGGATAAAACTATTAAAAAATAAGGGATGATATGGTAGTAATATAAACTATATATCTAAACAAAAGAAAAACAGGAACCAATAATACAAATGAAGAATAAAAAAAAAGAAATCCAACGGGATTTGAACACACGACCTTTAAATAGCTTCCCAGTGTACAAGAAGTAATTTAAAGATTTTTCTATGGCGGCCATCTTGGATGTCGTGATTACCTGATTTTAACAAATTTGAAAAACATTCACCTAAGGATCATACATTTGAAGTATGGTCAAAATTGACCTAGCTGTTTCTGAAAAGAAGATTTTTGAAAATGTTCCTCCTATTAAGTCTTTGTAAAACATATGACCTCTGGGCCAACTGTGACCCCAGGATCACCATTTGAATAAACTTGGTAGAGGACCATAAGCTTATAGCAAATGCAAAATATTAAACCTCTGGCTCTTGCAGTTTCAGAGAAGATGTTTTTTTAAGTGTTTCCCTACACAAGTCTATGTAAATAAGGATAAAAATATCGGACAGGGAAAGCAGCATTCAAGGACGACAGTCAACCACAAAACACAAAAACAAACACGCAAACAGACAAACGAAAAGGCAAAAGTAATAAAAAATGCAAACGACATCACAAACACAAAATGGTTGACAATAGGGCTACCGCCTTGGAACGGTCAGTGGCAACGTAGGCCACTGGGGGTTTAAACCGGTTCTAGGGTGCACCAAACCTCACACTTACCCTGCTGTCATCCCATTAAAACAGGACAGTGTAAATAAAGAAATCCCCGCCATGATCTAAACTCTAACCAACAAGGCAGCATCAACATGTGACCCCTGGGATGGGGCCAAATGTGACCCCAGGGTCACCATTTGAACAAACTTGGTAAAGGACCATACTCTTATAGTAAATGCAAAATAGTAAACCTCTGGCTCTTGTAGTTTCAGAGAAGAAGATTTTTTAATGTTTTTCCTATATAAGTTATGTAAAATTGTGACCCCCGGGGTGGGGCCAAATTTGACCCCAGGGACACCATTTGAACAAACTTAGTAAAGGACCATCAGCTGATGCTACATGTAATACATGAGAGCTCTGTGCCTTGTGGTTTCAGAGAAGAAGAATTTTTAAAGTTTTTTCCTATATAAGTCTATGAAAAACATGCAAAATCTCAATATACAAACTTTGGACCCCGGGGCACGGCCATTTTTGATCCCGGGGACTTCATTTGAACAAACTTGATAGACTAGCCTTTGGCGGTCATTTTAAAAGAAAAACTGTCGAAATCTGTGTGGCGGTTCTTGAGAAGAAGATTTTTTAATGTTTCGACCATTTATGGTAATGGCGGCCATCTTGGATGTTGTGATGACCTAATTTTAACAAATCTTAAAAGCATTCATCTAAGGATCATCCATGTGAAGTGTCGTCAAAATTGGCCAAGCGGTTTCGGAGCAAAAGTTAACGACGGACGACGGACGAAGAGTGATCCCGATAAATCACCTTGCGCCTTCGGCTAGAAGACGAATTTGCTTCTTGTTGCCTAACCGAATGACTGTGGGTTTCTTTCCGGCTTTCAACCTTGAGTTGTCATCTCTCTCGAAGAATTCCACAATAGACAATTTCATAAAAGACAGCTCCTTAACTTCAATTCTATTTCTCAATGTGGTGTCGCTTTTCATGTGTTTAAACCCTGTTACTTTCTTAGCATGTTTGCCCAATCTATACTTTTTCATAATTGAATCTCTCCAAATTATATTTCGAATTAGCTGCTTTTCTTTCCTCTTGTTTGTTGCCATGTACTTAGCTTTTATATTTGCTGTCAGAACACGGTGGAATATTAGCGTTTTTCTCAACTCTTTACATCGTGTTTGTCGATTTACTGATCGCTCAATTTCTGTTTCATTTCTCTTCCTGATACGTAGGGCTCTTTTCCTATATCTTTCCTTGAGCCTGCGTTCCGAATCCTACTCTACTCGGAGCTTAAAAATCTCCCTGTACGCTTTTACACGATCTTTTCGAACCCTTTTCCTCCCTTTATTTTTATGTGTGTTGTTGTCACCGTTATTCTGATCAGTTATTTCATTTGGACTGTTTGGAGGACTTAGACACTAGCGTTCGTTTAGTGCAGTGTGGCGGCTGTAAAAAGTCTCCCCGTGCTACGAATCAGTAGTGTTATTTTTTTACTGGTCCTTTGGGACCAACGAGCCCAATATAGGTGGCTTTGAAGTAGAATACCCTTTAAGCCGGTGCTAGGGGGCGTGAGAAGTGTTGCTTCTTCCATTACTTCTCATGAACAGACTCAATAAAACCGAGACTGCTGCTTTATTCTCTAAATTGTGTTAGTTGCTCTCAAAGGATCACCTTTATCAGTACTTATTAACATTCACACTAGCGTTCATTTAGTGCAGTGTGGCGGCTGTAAAAAGTCTCCCCGTGCTACGAATCAGTAGTGTTATTTTTTTACTGGTCCTTTGGGACCAACGAGCCCAATATAGGTGGCTTTGAAGTAGAATACCGCTTAAGCCGGTGCTAGGGGGCGTGAGAAGTGTTGCTTCTTCCATTACTTCTCATGAACAGACTCAATAAAACCGAGACTGCTGCTTTATTCTCTAAATTGTGTTAGTTGCTCTCAAAGGATCACCTTTATCAGTACTTATTAACATTCACACTAGCGTTCGTTTAGTTGTGTGTCGGCTGTAAAATGTCTCAACGTGCTACGAATCAGTAGTGTTATTTTTTTACTGGTCCTTTGGGACCAACGAGCCCAATATAGGTGGCTTTGAAGTAGAATACCGCTTAAGCCGGTGCTAGGGGGCGTGAGAAGTGTTGCTCTTTACTTCTCATGAACAGACTCAATAAAACAGAGACTGCTGCTTTATTCTCTAAATTGTGTTAGTTGCTCTCAACGGATCACCTTTATCAGTACTTATTAGAGTGTTTTCTATGTGTTGCAAAATCATTTTATCTTTTGCTCTTTTCATACTCTGGTTCTTTTTCCAATTTCTACGTGTCTTTCTTTTTTCTCTTACAGTCATGTCATCAATTGGCTTAATTAAGTTTTTTCCTTTTCTTATATTTTTCTTTTTCTTTATACTGTCGGTGTTTCTCCGGGTTTTCCTTTTGACGTTTTCTCCAGAGTGCTGCCCGCTCCCCACTTGTCATAGCCATTGTTCATCTCTATCAACTGACATAGATACAACTTTCTTTGGTCTTTCTTTATATAAATAATGTCATAAATGTTAGAACAGTTGTCCAAAATGTTGGATAGACACCTTTCCGCAGATCAAATTTGTCGATCAAGTCCAACTTCCCATTCAATTCTAAAAAAAAAAACAGAAGCAAAAATCAATTGCTTAATGAATGCTTTATTAGACCATCCTTAAAATTCTTTGTTTTCTGTGCTCCGACTGACTCACTCGAAAGGCCGCTACACAACTTTTTTAAGTATTAAGGGACTTCATTTTTAGCTCTACTGGCCAAGGGCTTATGGGATGGTGTGTTGTCCGTCGTCCGTCCGTCCGTTAACTTTTCTTCAAACGACTTCTTCTCAGAAACCGCTTGGCTAATTTTGCCCAAACTTCACCTGGATGATCCTTAGATAAATGCTTTTAAGATTTGTTAAAATTGGGTCAGCGCTACATCCAAAATGGCTGCCATTACCATATATGGTCGAAACCTTAAAAAATCTTCTTCTCCAGAACCGCTGGACAGATTTCAACAGTTTTTCTTTTAAAATGATCGCCAACGCCTAGACTATCAAACTTATTCAAATAAAGTGCCCGGGGTCAAAAATGGCCGTGCCCCGGGGGTCCAAAATTTGCATATTGAGGTTTTGCATGTTTTTCATATAGACATATAGGAAAAAACGGGGGTCCAAAATTTGCATATTGAGGTTTTGCATGTTTTTCATATAGACATATAGGAAAAAACTTTAAAAAATCTTCTTCTCTGAAACCACAAGACACAGAGCTCTCATGTATTACATGTAGCATCAGCTTATCGTCCTATACTAAGTTTGTTCAAATGGTGACCCTGGGGTCAAATTTGTCCCCGCCCCGGGGGTCACAGTTTTACATAGACTTATATAGGATTTTTTTAAAAAAAATCTTCTTCTCGGAAACTACAACAGCCAGAGGTTCGATATTTTGCGTTTACTATAAGTTTATGGTCGTTTACCAAGTTTGTTCAAATGGTGACCCTCGGGTCACAGGTCACATTTGGCCCCGCCCCAAGGGTCACATGTTTTACATAGACATGTATAGGGAAAAACTTAAAAAATCTTCTTCTCTGAAACTGCACGAGCCAGAGGTTTAATATTTTGCATTTGCTATTAGCTTATGGTCTTCTACCAAGTTTGTTCAAATGGTGACCCTGGGGTCACATCTGGCCCCGCCCCGGGGGTCACAGTTTTACATAAATGCTTGTATAGTCAAAAACTGAAAAAAAATCTTCTTCTCTGGAACTACATGACACAGAGCTCTCATGTATTGCATGTAGCATCAGCTTGTAGTCCTCTACTTAGTTTGTTCAAATGGTGACCCTGGGGTCAAATTTGTCCCCGCCCCGAGGGTCACAGTTTTACATAGACTTATATAGGATTTTTTTTTAAAAAATCTTCTTCTCGGAAACTACAAGAGACAGAAGTTTGATATTTTACGTTTATTATAAGCTTAAAGTCCTTTACCAAGTTTGTTCAAATGGTGACCCTGGGGTCACATTTGGCCACGCCCCAAGGGTCACATGTTTTACATAGACATGTATAGAGAAAAACTTAAAAAATCTTCTTCTCTGACACTGCAAGAGCCAGAGGCTTAATATTTTGCTGTTGCTATAAGCTTATGGTCCTTTACCAATTTTGTTCAAATGGTAACCCTGGGCCCCGCCCCGGGGGTCACAGTTTTACATAAATGCTTGTATAGGGAAAAACTGAAAAAAATCTTCTTTTCTGGAATTGCAAGAGCCAGAGGTTTAATATTTTGCATTTGCTTTAAGCTTATGGTCCTTTACCAAGTTTGTTCCGACCCTCGGGTCACATTTGGACACGCCCCGGGGTTAACAGTTTTTTAATTATTTTTGTTTTTAATTTGACTTATTTTTTATTATTTTTTCAATTTCAATTTATTTATTTATTTTTTATTTTGGTTTAATTGTTTCAATTGTTTTTTTATTTATTTTTTAATTTTATTTTTTATTTTTTTGATTGATTTGAATTTGTTTTTTTTGGGTTTTTTTCATTATCTTTTTAATTACTTGACACTTACTTTAAAATGTCTTGGCGGTGCTACTCATCCTAAATGCCTTGTTGAATTTCGATGAAACTTGGCAGGAAGCATCGGTAAGATGTCTAGTTGTACATATCACGCTTTTGTTCCAGTTTGCTGATTTTTGACGGAGTTATGGCCCTTTGACATTTTTATTTTTAAATTTCTTGTCGGCGCTACTCCTCTTAAACGGCTTGTTGGATTTCTACGAAATTTGGCAGGAAGCCTCAGTATGATGTCTAGTTGTGCAAAACGCGGTTTATCAATGAAATCTTGGACAATTTCGAAAACCAGCTAGATCTTGTTAGTAATAACAGAGTTATGACCCTTGATTTGTTGAAAAATGCTATATTGTATTTTCCTTTGTAGCTATATCTATCTAAATCTATAACAGCTGTTTTAGCAAGTAGAGCGTCCACAGGCCCTCTTGGTAGGGGCTGGCGTGGCGCAATCGGTAGCGCGGCGGATTTGTAACCGGAGGCCCCGGGTTCAATCCTCCGTGGTGCCACTGAGTTCCGTCGGTGTGTTCTTGGGCAAGACACTTTACCTTAGCCTCGTCCGTCGGATGGGGACGTAAACCGGGCGGTCCCGTGTATCGGTCTATCCTCCGAGCACGTTAAAGAACCATAGGAATCTATTCGATAATAAGAGTAGGGCAGGTTCCCGGATTCCTATGTATCCTTCCCCTCTCTCTGGGGCGGCTCTTAATAACCTATACTGTGTTGATGAGCCGATTAACAACATTCAATTCAATTCATGGGCCTCTTGTTATTTTTAAACCGGACCTAGGGTGCACCAAATCTCACACTTACATCCCATTAAAACAGGACAGTGTAAATAAAGAAATCTCCGCCATGATCTAATCTCTAACCAACAAGGCAGCATCAATAGGCAATATAAGTAAAACACAAATATGCTCGTGTAAATATCATACAAAAAAACAATAGTACAAGTTGCACTATTTAATAGTGTGTAGAGCATCGCTTTAATTATAACTCGCCGTATATTATAAAAATCTGCAATTCGGGAGTTATATTTTTATTGATGATTACGAATTCGGGTAATCATATTCATTTCACCAAACTTGTTTCCAGTGTATTTTCCAATGCTTTCATCGGCAGCCCCCCCCCCCCCCCCCCCCCAGTCGGTGGTGGGGTGATAAGAATTAACCGACTGCTCTTAGCAGAGGGGTAGGACACCCCCGAAATGTAACCCAGCTGTTGACCATGGGTGGCGACCCGTGTCGTTGGAGAAGGGAGTCCTGGTGGTTCAGTGGCGTGGAGATCTGGTAGTTATCTCCACGTTGCAACACACCACTTTGGTCCGGACTTCAACTAGATTATCTCCACGTTGCAACACACCACTTTGGTCCGGACTTCAACTAGACGGGCGGTCAGATTTGGCCCGATCTGATCAATCGGTTTGTCACGCCAGCTATAAGAGATCCAACCTTATTCAGACAGTACCAGTACACTGTATCCTACTTACCTTTTATATTGTTCTACTTTAAACATTATATAGATAGGGTCTTTTATGGCGGTGGCGCACGGGCTAATCATGTATTTCTAAACGCTATATGACTATACTCATGCCACTTTTTAAGCGGAACATAAGTGCGGCTCTTTGACTTTTTAGTTAAGGGGTTATGTCCGCTGGGTGGTATGGGGGGTCTGATGCGTTAGCTTTATATGAGTATACCTTCTACGTATGCTTGGCATTTGGGGCTGGCGTGGCGCAGTCGATAGCGCGGCGGATTTGTAACCGGAGGCCCCTGGTTCAATCCTCCGTGGTGCCACTGAGTTTCGTCGGTGTGTTCTTGGGCAAGACACTTAACCTTAGCCTCGTCCGTCGGATGGGGACGTAAACCGGGCGGTCCCGTGTATCGGTCTATCCTCCGAGCACGTTAAAGAACCAAAGGAATCTATTCGATAATAAGAGTAGGGCAGGTTCCCGGAGTCCTATGTATCCTTCCCCTCTCTCTGGGGCAACTCTAAATAACCTATACTGTGTTGATGAGCCGTTAAACAACATTCAATTGCTGTTGGATATCCACAGCAAATGTCCCCTTGTTGGACTCCGAGGTGGGTGAGAAGCGTGGAAGATGAATTCTTTACGCCCATCATGGCATCACAAAACGCACAAACTACTAATAAACGTAAAAAAAAACAGAACATGAATCTGATACTGAGGAACCAGTGACCAACCAGTTCTTTTCTCGTTTTCTGATCATCGAATCGGAAGATCGGGAAAGGCCCGTTACAGATATGTCGTCTTTTGTCATCCAGAAAACAATTCAATCCATCGCTGGACATGTCAAACAAATAAAAAAAATAAAAAAACAAAACTCTACTTATTGAAACTGAAAAGAAATCTCACTCTGACAATTTATTAGCATTTAAACAAATTTTAAACACCAAAGTCAAATGTTTCGCTCACACCTCTATGAATATCTCCAAAGGCGTCATCAGGTGCCCGGATCTCTCCGGAGTACCTGAAGACGAAATTATTCGCGAGCTTTCGCCACAGTTGGTAACTACAGCTCGCCGAATAACCATTAAGAGGAAAGACAAAATTATTAGTACAAATACTATCATACTCACATTTGCAACACCCGTCTTACCAAAAACAATAAAGGTGGCATATCTGCAATTGCATGTTGACGCCTACATTCCAAACCCGTTACGTTGCTACAACTGCCAAGCCTTTGGGCACCACAACTCCAGGTGTACTAAAGAAGAACTTTGTGGTAAATGTGGCGAGTCTGCATTCAAACATAACGAATCAGATTGTCCTAACGACCTCAAATGCACCAACTGCGGTCTAGGACATCACGCAAATTCAAAATTATGTGAAAAATTTAAAAAAGAAAAAGAAATCATAACAGTTAAATATACACAAATCATTCCATTTCCAGAAGCAAGAAAATTGATTGAAGAAAAATATAAAATTTCAAGTCCGACCTCTTACGCATCTATTCTCAAAACAACAGCAACTCACACAGAATGCAGGGATGCAAGTACGCAATACGAACCACAGCCAGAAATTCAAAATACTAAGAATACTTCCTCAGTATCAAATCCAAACAAAAGTCAACAAACACAACTTAACAAACCAAAATTAAACTTTTCACCTAATCAACCTTTTTCATTTAAAGCAAACACAAAATCGGCAAGCTCTGGCAATGAGCATGTCAGTTTCTCAGAATTGGAAAGTGGGTTCTTCTTAGACTGTGAAGTCTAGTAGTTCCCCAGTCGTAAAGCCTTATACTTCCTCGTTTGGAAGGCCTAGTGCTGCTCCAACTAAGGAAGTTGGAAAGCCTAGTGCTTCTCCAACTAGGGAGCACAAGGAACAGCCAAAGAAATATAAAAAGATCGGACAGGGAAAGTAGCATTCAAGGAGGACAGTAAACCACAAAACACAGAAACAAACACGCAAACAGACAAACAAGAAGGCAAAAGCAATAATAAATGCAAACGACATCACAAACACAAAAAGGGTTGACAATAGGGCTACCGCCTTGGAACGGTCAGTGGCAAAATAGGCCACTGGGGGTTTAAACCGGTTCTAGGGTGCACCAAACCTCACACTTACCCTACTGTCATCCCATTAAAACAGGACAGTGTAAATAAAGAAATCCCCGCCATGATCTAATCTCTAACCAACAAGGCAGCATCAATAGGCAATATAAGTAAAACACAAATATGCTCGTGTAAATATAATACAAAAAAAACAATAACCTAGAAAGCCACAATGAAGGTAATCAATGACTTTGCAGAAGCCAGAGCAGTAAGAGAATAAACCATTAAGGGCACGACATTAATGGCACGAAAGGTGTCTAACGGCACTATTGAGCTGCATAACAAATTCGAACAGCTCATGGACATTTCAGAGCCAGCAGCTGCACTGCCACTTCCATCCTCGCATGAAAAGTTAGTTGAGGTGCCACTTCAGCTGACTTCTTCCAGGGGAGGAGGATTAATCAGTGGAGATGTCGCTGCTTGAGTCTCCTAAGATATCTCCTAAATCTAAGGCCAAAAATAAAAATTAAATTAAAAATCGCCTTAGCGCTCAATAATGGGTAAAACTAATAAGATCATTCAATGGAATTGTCGAGGTTTGAAACCAAATTATGATGAAATCAGCTTAATTTTAAATGAACACAACCCTATTGCCTTTTGTCTTCAAGAAAGTGATAAGATATCTTTTAAACAATACTCATTATACAATCATATTTGTGATACCGGGGACAAGGCGACTGGTGGAGTTTCGATAATCGTTAATCGAAACATTCCTCACATACCTGTTACGTTGAAAACAAATTTGCAAGCTATTGCGGTCAGTGTTACTATGCACAGAGTCATACCAATATGTTCCTTATATTTACCACCTAGTTCTTCACTAGACCCTAAAGATCTAAATCATCTAGTTGCACAATTGCCATCACCTTTTATACTCTTGGGTGATTTTAATGCACACAACTACATTTGGGGTTGTAAGGATATCAACGATAAAGGCAAGAAAGTTGAGGATTTCTTAGCCAAAAACAATTTGTGTCTTTTTAATAATAATTCACATACTTATTTACATCCTGCTACAGGCTCTCATTCTTCCATTGATTTAACAATATGCGATCCAACGCTTTTGATGGATTTTTCGTGGAGTGTTGGAGACGACCTCTGTGGAAGTGACCACTTCCCCATATTTCTTGAAAATATCGGCCCTCCACTTCTCGAAAAAACGCAACGATGGAAACTTCGCAAAGCTGATTGGACTACGGTTCAATCTCTTTGCGAGGAACACGCAACTGCTCTTTTTACCAAAACTCTTCACGATATAGCTGATCAAACCATTCCAAAAACCTCGGCAAATCCTAAACGCCCACATAAACCATGGTACGACGATGACTGCAAAAATGCAGTCAGCGATCGTAAAGCTGCATTAAATAATTTTAACTTGCGGCCAACTCAAACAAATTTAGATACTTTTAGAGTTTTTCGTGCGAAAGACCGTCGTACTATTAAGGATAGCAAGAGGAAATCCTGGAGATCTTACGTCTCTAGGCTGGATTCTCGCTCATCTCTTAAGAAGACATGGGACATGGTCCGGAAAATAAGTGGTAAAGGTAATTCTAGTTCTGTAAATCATCTTAAAACAGATAATGGAGATATAACATCTGTCAAAGATATTACAAACACTTTGGCAGAAACTTTTTCAAAAAATTCTTCTTCTGAAAATTGTTAACCAAATTTTCTGAAAAATAAGAAACAAAAAGAACAGAAGAAGCTGAATTTCAAGTCGAAAACTTGGAAAAATACAATAAACTATTCACTCTCAAAGAACTTCGAGAGTCCCTTAAAAAGGCTCATGATACATCAGCTGGTCCTAATGATATCCATTATCAATTACTAAAACATTTACCTGAATCCTGTCTCTCTACCCTTCTTGATATATTTAATAAGATTTGGGTGACGAGAAACTTCCCGGATTCTTGGCGGGAAGCAATCGTTATTCCAGTCCCCAAACCTGGAAAGGATCATACGGACCCAATAAATTATCGCCCAATCGCTTTAACGAGTTGTATATGTAAAACAATGGAACGAATGATTAATGAGAGACTCGTTTGGTACCTGGAGTCCAACAAACTGATAACAAAGTATCAAAGTGGATTCCGGCGCCAACGAGGCACAACAGACAATCTCATACGATTTGAATCAGCATGGAAGTATAGTATTATGAATGATCTCCATGACCTTGGTCTTAGAGGCCGATTACCCATTTTTATAGAGAATTTCTTAGAGGACAGACAGTTTTGTGTCCGAATGGGTTCAACTCTCTCTGACATCCATGAACAGGAGATGGGTGTGCCACAGGGCAGCATACTCTCTGTCACTCTTTTTAGTATAAAAATTAACAGTATTGTTAAATGTATCAATCCTGGTGTGGATTGCTCTCTATATGTTGACGACTTTGTTATATGCTATCGTGCAAAAAATATGAACACTATTGAGAGACAACTTCAACAATGTCTCAATAAACTTCAGACCTGGTCTGATGAAAATGGTTTTAAATTTTCTAAATCTAAAACTAATTGTATGCATTTTTGTTAACTACGTAAACATCACGAAGACCTTCATCTAACACTGGATAGCACACCAATACCAGTAGTGGATGAGACAAAATTCCTTGGTCTTATTTTCGACCGTAAATTAACGTTTATACCACACCTTAAATACTTGAAGGCCAAGTGCCTTAAAGCTCTTAATTTACTTAAAGTTGTTGCAAACACTAACTGGGGAGCAGATCGTAAAGTCCTCTTGCGACTTTACAGATCTCTTATCAGATCCAAGCTGGACTACGGCTCAATAGTATATGGATCGACTCGCAAGTCATACTTGCAGATGCTCGATCCTATACATAATCAAGGATTACGACTCGCCTTAGGTGCCTTTCGTACATCACCAGCCGAAAGTCTATATGTTGAAGCTAATGAACCATCACTGTCTCATAGACGGGACAAGTTAGCCCTTCAATATACCATTAAATTAAAATCTAGCCCTTCAAACCCAACTTTCGATAATGTCTTTAATCCTGGTTGTGAACCTCTTTTTGATCGAAAACCGAAGGCCATCCGACCATTTGGTCTTCGTATTAAACCAAAATTAAGAGACACTGAAATCGACCTAAATTTGATTGCCAAGTACAAAGTACCACAAATTCCACCGTGGACTTTGGAAAATCCAACAATTATTTTTGATCTTTGTAATAATAACAAATCCAGTACAGACCCTACTGTCTTTCAAAGCAAATTTAATGAAATTAAATCGAAATACAGTAACTTTCAACATATATACACAGATGGTTCTAAAGATGGAGATAAGGTAGCTGCAGCAGCTGTTGTTCACAAACACAGCATAAAGAGGCGCCTGCCTGACAAGGCCTCTATCTTTTCAGCTGAACTTAAGGCAACTGATCTGATGATGACCATTTTGTAATTTTTTCTGATTCCCTTTCATCTCTTCAAGCACTGGGTAATATAAAACATGATAACCCAGTTGTGCTTCAACTTTTAGAAAAGTACAATTCTCTTATAATTGATAATGTTATTATTTTCTGCTGGCTTCCGAGCCATGTAGGAATACGTGGTAATGATAGAGCTGATAGTGCTGCCAAGGCATCATTATATTTACATATATTTAATACCAAATTACCTTATACTGATTTTAAAAGCTGTATTAACACATATATTCGTAACTCTTGGCAAGCCACTTGGGATTTGTCAGTTTACAATAAACTCCATTCAATTAAACCTTTACTCGGAGAATGGCGCTCTTCTAGTAGACCCATTCATCGAGAGAAAGTTGTCCTAGCCCGGTGCAGAATAAGGCATACACGTTATACTTATTCATATTTATTACAAGGTGAGCCATTACCAGAATGTATACCCTGCTTTGCACCGTTAACGGTCAAACACATAGTGTTGGAATGTGTAGACTTTGATCCTATGCGTCAAAGGTACTACAATGTTAATACTATGACCGAGTTATTTAATACTATAGATTTTAGTCTAATTTTAAATTTCCTTAAGGAAGTCAGACTATACAAATCATTATAATATGTTTTTGTATATAATTACTTTTTTATAGACCCGTTTTCGGGCATTTGTTCATTTACATATATAGTTTATATTACTACCATATCATCCCTTATTTTTTAATAGTTTTATCTTGATATATTTACATTAATTTTTGATTAATCCTTCATTTCTTCATCTTTCGTCAGTTTTTGCGCACAATATGACCTATTTATGTGTCGACGTGCCGTAAAACACCATTCATTCATCGGCAGCCATGTTTTTGGACATAGATATATGTGAAATAAGTATTTTAACGTAGATACTTGCATAACCAATAAACTATGGTTCATATAATATTGATTGATAATATCAGAGCATTCGGTAATGACAGGAAGAAAATGAACTGTAGTAAAATCGTCACTTACCAGTCAAATCTTCCCCATCAGCGTTCATTCTTTTCGATTTAAAACTTTCGCGCCAAAGAACAACCTGGATGACATCAAATTGTAAAGCCGGTCTCGGCGTAGAATTAACATAGCCATGAAAATAGCATTATGTTTCGGTAATGACAGTTTTTGTGGGACATGCAGGTTTTAATTCGTGTTTGTGAAATACAAGTGATAAATGAAATCTAAATCACAAAAAAACTCGCAAAAATCATGTTTCTACTTAGAAACATATAAATACATACGACTGGACTGATGTAACAAAGATCGTATTCATTTAAAGAAGTACATTTGTAACACGGGACATACATTTTTTTCAAAAACTGACATATAGTCCACCAACAAGGGGATAACATACAGGGTAAATGAAGCTCTACTTAATACCACATTGACTTATTTTTATACCAATATTTATATATTGATTTTTTTTTTTTAATTTAAAGAAGGATAAAAATATCGGACAGGGAAAGCAGCATTCAAGGACGACAGTCAACCACAAAACACAAAAACGAACACGCAAACAGACAAACGAAAAGGCAAAAGTAATAAAAAATGCAAACGACATCACAAACACGAAAGGGTTGACAATAGGGCTACCGCCTTGGAACGGTCAGTGGCAAAGTAGGCCACTGGGGTTTAAACCGGTTCTAGGGTGCACCAAACCTCACACTTACCCTACTGTCATCCCATTAAGGACTATTGGTCAGCCATCTTTGAAAAAAATAAAAAAAATGGATGGGGTATGATTAATTGAAATTTTCATCCAAATGCATATTATAGAAATGATGTCTCGTGTGCCATTTTTAGATAAATAGACAATTCTATGGGCAAATTTATTTAACATAAAAAACAAAACATTTTAGAGTAAACTTGCGTCAAACTTTTCGAATATAAAGGGCTCTATTTCTGCCAAATAAATATTGTTTCTGATATGATCTAATCTCTAACCAAAAAGGCAGCATCAATAGGCAATATAAGTAAAACACAAATATGCTCGTGTAAATATAATACAAAAAAACAATAGCCTAGAAAGCCACAATGAAGGTACTCAATGAATTGGCAGAAGCCAGAGCAGTAAGAGAATACACCATTAAGGGCACGACAAGAAAGATCATGGACAAACATCAAACGCCACCGTCCCAATGGGCTTTAGGTAGGCGTCAGCATAGGGTCCACAGCCTGTCCGGTCATCGTACAATTAAAGAGGAAAGCATAGTGGCGAACTGTAAAAGGGTCCACCACCAAGCATGCAGTACGTTGCAAAATGATAGGGTCATAACCTCTTTTGATAAACTTTTTAACAAGTTTAACAAAGATAGTATGAAAGTGATCATGACCAAGAATCTTACGAAGTTTATAAATCACATCACCATAGAAGTCAGGTTGTGATAGTCCTTGTCGCAGAAGAGTCCTTAAATTACATTTATATTTGGAAAGAAGATGATTTATATGATACTATTTAATATTATTTCTGTTTGAAATGTGTGGGAGTAAAATTGCCAAAAAATATAGAATTACCCAACTATTTATCATTATTTGAAATCTTACTTCATAAAATGCATGCTAGTAACGTTAAATTTGGTTTAAGGTGTCACAATGTTTTTAGGGCGAACGCATTTACAGCCGCGTAGCGAATTCATGTAAACAACAAAACGGCGTCATGATTTCTCTTACAAATTGCCGCCATATATACGGTAAATTGACAACATTAAGTGAAACTAATGTCGTAAACTTGTTCGGGCAGAGCCTCATCCTATCATTTTATCCAACTTGTTTATTAAAATCAATAATACACAGTCACTCATGTAAGATCCTCTCTCTATATATACAAGTTGTTTTTTTATTTTAGATTTATATCATATTTTAGGCAATTTAAACAAAATTACAACATATATGGCTAAGATAGGAACTATTAATTTAAGGATGCAAAACACACAAATACAAGTGCAATATCAGAATAATATTTAGCATTCACCTCTGGTTCAAGCATACTCTAAAAGACCACTCTTGCCACTGAATCAGATGACTGATATAATGAAGCCATCCCCTGAAAAAGAAAGCTGTTGGTACATATATGTATTATTGAACATAATAATTGACCCCACTGGAAATTAGCCTTAGGGCTTTCATGGGCCATATAAGTATTTATATATTATATCATTTTATGTTTTTTTAAAAAAAATATTTATATATATCATTTTATATTTTTTAAAAAACGAAACAAACACTTTTTCTTTTCTTTTCAGCAAAAGTGTGCTCTTAAAACATAAACTATGTTTTTAATATTGTAAACTACAATATCTTAAAACATAAATGAATTGAATGTTGTTTAACGGCTCATCAACACAGTATAGGTTATTTAGAGCCGCCCCGGAGGGAGGGGAAGGATACATAGGAATCCGGGAACCTGCCCTACTCTTATTATCGAATAGATTCCTATGGTTCTTTAACGTGCTCGGAGAATAGACCGATACAAGGGACCGCCCGGTTTACGTCCCGCTCCGAAAGACGAGGCTAAGGAAAAACATAAAAGAACATTAATTTCAATTGTGACTGTACCTGTATACTTTGATAATGAAATTGTATGTGTACTGTATGTATGGAACACCAAATTACAATTCTTTGAAGAGAGGTCTTATTCGATTGAAGTGAGGTTCAATTCACTTGAAGGGACAGTACTGCAATTGAACCTCTCTTCAATTGAACTAGACCTCTCTTCAACTGAATTATACGTCTCTTCAGTTGTATTGAACCTTTCTTCAATTGAATTAAGACCTCTCTTCAATTACACCCGAACTGAACCTCGGTCTAGTTCAATTGAAGAGAGCTTCAATTCATTTGAAGATGTCTTAATTCATTTGAAGAGAGGTTCAATTCAATTTAAGAGAGGTTCAGTTCCTATACTGATTTAGACCTCTCTTCAATTGCATTATACATCTCTTCAATTGAATTGAACCACTCTTCAATTGAATAAGACCTCTCTTCAAATAATTGAGTTTATGTCTCAACATAAACTCAATTAATTGCACCTCTCTTCAAATATTTGAAGAGAGGTATAATTCAATTAAAGAAAGATCTAATTCAATTGAAGAGAGGTTCAATACAACTGAAGAGAGGTCTTATTCAATTGAAGAGAAGTACAATTCAATTGAAGAGTGGTACAATGCAGCATAATGAAACCTCTCTCCAATTCGAAAACCGAAGGCAATTCGACCATTTGGTCTTCGTATTAAAACAAAATTAAGAGACACTGAAATCGACCTTAATTTGGTTGCCAAGTACAAAGTACCACAAATTCCACCGTGGACTTTGGAAACTCCAACAATTATTTTTGATCTTTGTAATAATAACAAATCCAGTACAGACCCTACTGTCTTTCAAAGCAAATTTAATGAAATTAAATCGAAATACTGTGACTTTCAACATATCTACACAGATGGCTCTAAAGATGGAGATAAGGTAGCTGCAGCAGCTGTTGTTCACAAACACAGCATAAAGAGCCGCCTGCCTGACAAGGCCTCTATCTTTTCAGCTGAACTTGGGGCAATTGAACTTGCCTTAAATTATATTCAGGAATCTGATGATGACCATTTTGTAATCTTTTCTGATTCCCTTTCATCTCTTCAAGCACTGGGTAATATGAAACATGATAACCCAGTTGTGCTTCAACTTTTAGAAAAGTACAATTCTCTTATAATTGATAATGTTATTATTTTCTGCTGGCTTCCAAGCCATGTATGAATACGTGGTAATGATAGAGCTGATAGTGCTGCCAAGGCAGCATTAGATTTACATATATCTAATACCAAATTACCTTATACTGATTTTAAAAGCTGTATTAACACATATATTCGTAACTCTTGGCAAGCCGCTTGGGATTTGTCAGTTAACAATAAACTCCATCCAATTAAACCGTTACTCGGAGAATGGCGTTCTTCTAGTAGACCCATTCGTCGAGAGGAAGTTGTCCTAGCCCGGTGCAGGATAGGGCATACACGTTATACTCATTCATATTTATTACAAGGTGAGCAATTACCGGAATGTATACCCTGCTTTGCACCGTTAACGGTCAAACACATCTTATTGGAATGTGTAGACTTTGATCCTATGCGTCAAAGGTACTACAATGTTAATACTATGAAAGAGTTATTTGATACAGTAAATTTTAGTCTTGTTTTAGATTTCCTGAAAGAGATCAGACTATATAAATCATTGTAATGTGTTCTTATATATATATACTTGTTTATATACCCGTTGACGGGCATTCGCTTATTTTTTAATAGTTTTATCTTTATATATTTACATTATTTTTAATTAATACTTCATTTTCATAAATTTTTGCGCACAATATGACCTATTCATGTGTCGGCGTGCCGTAAAACACCATTCATTCATTCATTCATTCCAATTGAATTAGACCTCTCTTCAATTAAATTAGACCTCTCTTCAGTTGAAATAGACCTCTTCAAATAATTGAAGAGAGGTTCAATTAATTGAGTTTATGTTAATTTGGCTTTCCATATGTATGTGCTATGTCTGTGATCTTTAACCGAAATAAATATTAATGTTATTGTGTATGTGCAGAAAATGGAAAATACATTGAGCAGTCACTGGAAGTCAGCATTTCATTATTTTTTTTATATGTTTACAGAGTTTTTATTAGAATGTATTATCTACTACGCAATATGAAGTACAAAGTAAAATTGTGCCAATCAATGGGGGCTTATCTGGGTTAGGAGAAAGTGGTGAAGGTCACAGGTTTGTACAAAAATGATAATTATGAAGGATTCTTTCATAGGATTTGTGGCCTGAATAAGGCCGTTTGCCCTGAAAAAGGCATTTAGTGTGGTCTTGTAATAAGACCTGATGGTGCCTCTAGCATTCCAAAATCTTTCTGGCCCTCTGGATCTGCATCCACCACTCTCTGTTACCTTCATCATTAAGGTGTAAAATACTTTTTATGCTTGGGGAATCTTTTGTAACGAAAGAAAAGAATACCCTCGCACCCGCTTAAAAGTTCCCCCAAACGTCTATTTACATCGACCTTGAACTGATCATACTCGGCTATGTTCACATACCATGGTGCATAACGGCATATAATGGGGCCCCTCAATAACTCGAATACACCTAGTTCGCAGTCTAGAAACAAGATCAGCAATTCTTTCTGAAATTTGGGAGATGTCATTTTGACATTGATGAAATTTCAACCAATATGCAAAAAAACAACCTGAATTCCGGGAGAAATTGTCGACATTAACTCCGGAATCATGTTTTCAAGCGTGGTTTTACCTTTTGAAACAAAGAAACCCCAAGGGTATCAATACAGCATATAGTATGCAAATAATCGCGTAAATGCTTTACATATGAGTCGCCGATAACGAGAAAGTCGCTAGAGGCAGCCATCTTGGATGAAATATAAGATCCGAAGCATCCCGGGTGAGATTGCACAGATCCGAAGCATCCGGATGAGATTGCACAGCTGTGGGTTGTTGCTTCGAATCGGATATTTACTATATTTCCATGGACAGTAAAGCGTCTATTGCGAGTCACATCCGGGTAATCCGAATCACTCTTGCATCTGTATTAACTTCCAATTTGAGAGCACCTATATACATGGGTAAACAACAGAGAAACTTGGTAAATAAAACAAATTATCTGTTGATGTCATTTTTTATTCAAAAAGTTTAATGAATGATATGATACGATATAAAAGAAGAAAAGAAGAAACTCAAACGAACAGCAACATCTCAATTCAGCTATTTTTAATTAGCAAAGATGACACACACATTATTTGTTTTCAATCAAAACAAAACAACAACCTCAGCAACTGATCTATTACATATCAAATACACGTGCTCATTCAGTAATATAATGTTATTAGTACTGTACTGAGAGTGTTACACATTTAAATTAAAAGTGTAAGGTTCAGGCTAGTTATCTTATTAAATGAACAATGGTCAACAATACAATTAAAGCACTCAGTGTTCTACTAGTGTCTATTATTTAAAGCTTTAAAGTCATGGAATCTCTCTCAGACATTGATGACAAATGCTGTATTAAAACTGCAATGCACGTGTCTATGTCGTTTTTATAAATAGTGTGATTACAAGGAGTGACCACACGTTCATGAAATGGCGGCCATGGAGGGACACTGGGTAGTAGTAGCTCTGCAGTAGCTTGTGTCCTCCACAGTACATGATATATCTGAAAGCTGGTGCAATTCCTCTTGGAACATGTCTGCAAGAAAAACCAAGAATATCCTTTAACTTCAAACTTCTTTTAGGGTCCGTCACTATATCTAATAGACCACTTTCAACTGTATTTGGAAGCCAAACAAGACACCCATGAGCGTCATGAATATTTGTATATTCTCTCCCAACTGCTTATATAAATGGTATTAACGTAGGTCGGATTTTATAGTCATGATTATTGATCCCTTTAATGACACTTTCGTTTAATTCGATAGTAGACAGTTTGGGAAGAATATTATTCAGTCGTATGTAGCTGGTCAACATTTTACAAAAAAAAAATATCAGCGATTGACTATAAAACCTGTTAACAATCACATTTGAATATGTTAAACAAAAATAATGTATACAACTATATTTTGATACTCTGGGATCAGTTTTAAATTATTTTTTTATTTAATTCATGTAATGTTTTTAAAGAAATATTTAACAATTAACCACAAATTAATAAAATCATTAAATGCAGTCAAAGATTTTCTTTTTAAAGCAGCAAACACAATTTGATATGTTATCAATACTCTATGTATGTCCAAGTCGTCTGTATCACATGTCGGACACATAAACTGCACAGATTTTACTGTTTAAGCCTTCTGATCCCACTTATAATTTTCAGGGATACATTTAACATGTAGCCAAAAATATCATTTATCGCATTAGATCCAGTCTGGTTTTGTATCGTTAGGAATATGACACATTGAATTCCTTATTTCCTTATTGAAATTGTATCATTTTCTATCTTATATAAGGCTCTCCTTGCCCTTCCAGGCGACTTTGATAACTGCTTTCCCGGGGACTTGTATTTCTTTTTAATCTTTGATGCAGAGAACTGTGCAGGACTCCCCAATATTTTGGCCTACCCAAATGAAGAAAAAAACATGTCACTGATGTCAGTAACAAAATAACCATCGTCAGTCTACCTTCTTTCTATGTTATATTAACATTTTTTCCTAGAATTTATCCTTCTCCTAATTTTCAGGAATGCGTTGACCGGTATGATACAAAACACATTCTTGTTTTCATACCATATATGTGGTGCTTGTGTATGTTATGTGTGTGGGTGGGTGGGGGCTGAGTGGGTCAGTAACTCCTGCCCCCACCTCCGGTGAGACTGACACTTAAATATAGATATAAAAATCGAACAGGAAAAGTAGCATCCAGGACGACAGTCAACCACAAACACACACAACTTTAAAGATAAATAAAAGACCAAATAAGGCATCACAAACATAAAAGGGTTGACAATAGGGCTACCGCCTTGGAACGGGCAGTCGCAAAAAAAAGGTCGCTGGGGGTTTAAACCGGGTTCCAGAGTGCACCAAATCTCACACTTACCTTACTGTCATCCCAAGAAAACGGGACAGTGTAAATAAAGAAATCCCCGCCATGAACTATTCTCTAACCAACAAGGCAGCATTAATAGGCAATATAAATGAAACACAAAGATGCTCGTGTATATATAAATACAAAAAACAATAGCATAGAAAGCCACAGGGAAGGTAAATATTACAACAACAGCAACAACAACCCAAATTGTTGGTTCGAAATACCCGCATTTGATTGTACATTCTTGTAAATTACTTTTTTATTAAATAGATTAATAAAAATTCTTCATTTGTGATGAAATTTGCTTCATTTTCATACTAGCACATTTTGATTAGATCAATTAGATCTATATATTTAAATGCAAGCGCCTATTGAATCGGACTTGCTTTTATTTACACGGCAGATTTTAGAAATTGCCAATCGACACCAGTCTTATTATTTATAATGCTTTTTTTGGAATGGAAAGTTATTCATTGTTACTTACATTAGTATTATTTTCTGCAAGTGTTAATCTTTTTAAAAAACACAACCAACAACAGTTTTGCTCGTATATTGATTGTGGTCTGCTATCAAACGTCGCGTTTGTCACGATTTTTAGACTGTTTCGGATTACGCGAGCATACTGTACTTACTGGCATGCAACTAGTGGCGGCCACTTTTCATGACATTTTTGTACCTGTCAACCAGTTACTGACATATATGCTTTATTTATTTTGGCTATGTAAACTAGGGCTCAACCTCCGTACTAATGATTTTTCGTGAAAGATTTTTTAAATATACTATAAACAGTTACCTGAAGTGGCTTTCCTAAATATGCTTGGAAATTCTTCATCAATAATTGATATGCATAGATTCATTTTAGGTCTACACAGAACACTGATAACGGGAGGTATACATAATTGATTCTACCCGGGTAAAAAGGGGTGGTCTGCCTCTACCACAAAAACAAATTACCGTCAGTTAGATGCTATATGGCCTAGCATGGGGTAAAAGTCATTATTGACAATTTTTGACATTCGACGTCATCGAGGCATCACAACTGTCATGCTATCGTAAAGTAAACACGAAACAAGGACCCCCCCCCCCCCCCCCCCCCCCCACCTACTGGCAAGGGGATAAAGGTCCCTGTTTCACTTCCTCTTGTCGCCGTCTGCATCGCGTGAACGAGATGAACCGTCTGACAATATCGGATCCTAGTAATCGCTTCACTACCCGCCAGACGCACCGTCATACTGGGGCCGTGGAGATGTCAAGGATGTCGCCGATGATCTGCAGAAGTCCTTCACCAGCTAGATAACGCAAACAAATTCAAATTTGTAAAAAATACAAAAGTGGTCGATTTCTAATATTCCGGTAAGTATACCACCAAAGATCGCACTCAAAAGGTGTACAGTTGCCTGCCTAAACCTATAACGATGAGAACAACCTACACCATTGTATTTCCCGTTCAGTACAGGACGATCCAACACCAATCGACGCCGATTTCCGCGTCTGCGAATCCTTCTTCTGACAATATTCGCCATCTTTGATTGGCTCTAAGTATTTCAGTTTCTCGATTTAAGTTACCGTAGAAGGTGGCTTAAATCAATAAAGTCCAGACTCTATTGTGCCCATCGCGTCAGGTATACCTTGACGTGTTCATTGGCGGAGGGACTATAAACCTTAGAATTACACACACACACACGGCTTAAATCAATATAAGTATTTCGTCTCGTTTACTTAACTTTTAGTTTTTACTTAGTGGTGTTATTTTTTTTTATTTCTTATAACTTGCATTCCTCAAACAGTTTTGAACGGGTTGTTTCCAAACGTCATATACACATAACAACTCATGACCTCATGTCAATCTACCTCCCCAATTGTTGATTGCCTAACTTATTACAAAATTATGGCCCTTTGTAGGTGTATCTTTAGTTAGTTTCTCTGGATGTGGACTTGTTAGAGATTTCCTTTTGATGGGATGTAGTTTTGTTTACACTGTATTGTCTTTGGGCGCTGAAGACAGGATAATAGCGAGGATTGTGCGCATATAAAATCGATTCAAGCTAACCAGACGGCCTTATTGCCTACTGACCGTTCCAAGTCGGTAACCCTGTCTTCACCACCCTTTCTGTTTTTTGTTCCATGGTTCCATGTAGTTTTATTTACACTGTCTTGTCTATTTGGGCGCTGAAGACAGGATAATAGCGAGGATTGTGCGCATATAAAATCGATTCAAGCTTACCAGTAGGCCTTATTGCCTACTGACCGTTCCAAGTCAGTAACACTGTCTTCACCACCCTTTCTGTTGTTTTTTTTTTTTTGTTTCTTTCATTGTAGCTTCAAGTCCTTGTTTGCAGTACAGTGCGGACCTACGATGCCATTGCGTTCGGACGCTGTGGTTTCTATAGGACCCTACATATTATTTTAGAATTTAAGCGTGGGTATTTATCACCAGGATACTTTTATAAATGTATATGTTGAACCCCAGTGTTAATTTGCATATTGCTAGTAATCGATTATTTAAATAATAAAACATAGCAAAAAAATGTTTCGTGCAGTCAGTCTAGATAATAAAACAAAGAACAATGTATTGTAACTATTTATTAAACGTCATTTCTACCATAAGGATGCTGAAGAAATGCTGTTTTACCCATCTGCTTAAATTAGTTGGTAGAACTTTTTTTCTCGGTATCAGTGATAACAAGCGTCATTTCTACCATAAGAGTGCTGAACAATTCGTTTTACTCATTTGCTAGGTTTATTGTCAAAAATGGGTAGGACAGTTTTAAAATGTTGTTTAATTCGATATCGGCCATGCAGTCATCACATGCACAATATCAGCATGTATCTTTACGACCAAATTCACTTTCATAATATGGAACTTCAATTGGTGTGTTACATGTCTTAGAAAGTCTGCACATGGCTTTTTGGAGCAGCTTGTACAATGATGATTAATTAGTCTTTTTTTGTTATCGTCTTACAAATATGTACAGACTTTCCAAAATTGTGTACAGGAGTGGTGTTGTTTTTTGATATTTTCCATCTCAGTTGTGTTGACATCATACCTAACAGCTTTACCAAGGCCTTATTGTTTTACGTGTGTGTGTGCGTGTGTGTTCGTAGACACACTGTCACTGCAATCAATACTGTGAACTGCAGTGGGGTTAGGGGACTTTACCAAACGGGGTCATATTTGCTCCTCAGATAGGACTGAATGGAGCTGTTAAGAGTACACATATCAGAGTGCACATATCACTCGGTACACTACTTTCAAGGCTGGTGTAAACGATAAGCAAAATAAACTGCCATAACTGGATTCCTCAATTACATAAAAATCCGTATAAGGCTCGCTTTATTTCTAATTCTAGTGCCTGCACCACAACAAACATCTCCAAACTTGTAACTTCTTGTCTTACTGCCGTTAAAGATCACGTTAAACTATATTGTGATAAAACTGATGAAAACTCTGGGATTAATTTATTTTGGTCTATAAAAAATTCAGGAGATGTTCTTGATAACATTTTCAATAAAGGTCAAGTTTCATCAATGAGCACTTATGACTTCTCTATATACAACCTTACGACATCACCTTATTTAAGACAAGCTAATTTGTCTGATTCAAAAAACATTCGCTAGAGAAAATATTAAATTTTGGCATGTAATAATATTAAAGCGTTTTTTACTAACGGCAGTTTAGACAATTATACTATGTGGACTTGCTATGAAGATTGTGAAGCACTCATCTTCCTATTAGATAATATTTTCGTCAGGTATGATAACACCGTTTATAGACAAATTGTTGGTATCCCTATGGGTACGAACTGTACACCACTTGTCGCAGATTTTGCTATGAAAGATATTTCATGTTGAGTCTTTCACCAGATACCCAGGCAGATGTTATTAAAGGTTTTAATGACACCTCTCGGTATCTGGATGGCATACTGAACATTGACAACCATTTCTTTCCAACTATGGTTGATAATATTTATCCTAAAGAACTGCAGCGTAATAAAGCTAATATATCTGATAATCCTACATGGTTTGGAAGCCAGCAGAAAATAATAACATTATCAACTATAAGAGAATTGTACTTTTCTAAAAGCTGAAAAGCACAACTGGGTTATTATGTTTCATATAACCCAGTGCTTGAAGAGATGAAAGGGAATCAGAAAATATTACAAAATGGTCATCATCAGATTCCTGAATATAATTTAAGGCAATTAGTTAAGCGGAAAGATAGAGGCCTTGTCAGGCAGGCGGCTTTTTATGCTGTGTTTGTGAATAACAGCTGCTGCAGCTACCTTATCTCCATCTTTAGACAACCATCTGTGTATATATGTTGAAAGTTACTGTATTTCGATTTAATATCATTAAATTTGCTTTGAAAGACAGTAGGGTCTGTACTGGATTTGTTACTATTACAAAGACCAAAAGTAATTGTTGGTGTTTCCAAAGTCCACGGTGGAATTTGTGGTACTTTGTACTTAGGTCGATTTCAGTGTCTCTTAATTTTGGTTTAATACGAAGACCAAATGATCGAATGGCCTTCGGTTTTCGATCAAAAAAAGGTTCAAAACTTGGATTAAAAACATTGTCGAAAGTTGGGTTTGAAGGGTTAGATTTTAATTTAATGGCGTATTGTAGGGCTAATTTGTCCCGTCTATGAGACTGATGGTTCATTAGCTTCAACATATAGTACAGTCTCTGGTGGGGTTTGAGTGTGCATAAAAGGTCCCCTAAAAACTTCTCCAGAAATGATTAGGGGGATGTCTGATAGGTCAGAAAATCGAGGGTGTTAAGTCTGAATCATGGTACGTTTTTAGAAATCCAAGATGGCGGACAAAATGGCCGCCAAAAATTTGAAAAACTTAGTATATTTGATACTTACAATAATCTTTTTGTTTTTTTCACAAACATAAATTGTTTTTGTTGTTTTAAATGGAAAATATATGCAGTTCAGTAAAAAATATAACATAAAGCTGAAAAGTTGCAGATTTTTTTTGTTGTTGCTAAAAATCGGATGAAAAATGGCTCAAAAATGACAAAATTTGGGGTACCACCTAAAATTTTAAAATATTTAATATAGTATTTCCTTATTTTTTACCTATTTTTGTTTATTGAAATGTACAATGGTGCATATCCTGCACAAAAATGTATACTGTTAGGTTTTAGATGACCCCAAAACTCTCCAAATCGAGGAAAATGTGGGTGGGGTATTTTGACATGAATAAACCTGAAATTACCTGAAAATTTAGAAATTCGCTACAATGTTAATATTGCTTCAATGGATAGTCTCTTTTGTTTTCTTTCGTTTTTCTTCTTTAAATTGACAAAATAGACACTGGTTATCAGATCTGAGTGCATGTTTTTGGGAACATTTGGTATTTTGTGGGGGGTTGGAAAAGCAAATTTAAGCAGAAAAACGCTCTAAAATGCCCATTCTGCTTGATATTTTAATTTATTGTTAGAAAGTGTTATCACTGAATGATGTTTTACAGTTATTAAAATAATATGCTATATATGGGCAAACCAAATGTTTCAGTTTGACTTTCAAAAACAATCAGTTTTCAATTTATAAGCCAAAAAAGTGGATGGGGGTAATTCAACATGCATTTCATCTTGACGAATATGTTATTATACCGAGATAGTTTTCTATCATTATCATTTTGTTTATATTCATCTAATTATTGTCTAGAATCAGAATGACCATAGACAGAATTGAAAATGATGAGCAAGAATTGAAATTGAAATTGTATAACTTTACATTACTTCCCTTGTTAGTCTCTATGGCGATGCCTTACAGCATTTCCAAAGAAAAAATCTTGATAAGTTTTTATTAAACAATTACATTGTTAAACAATCAATTTAATATGTTATCATAATGCAATATTAAGCATAAGAAAAATGAATCGAACGGGTTTCAGACAAAACACAGGTAATTCAACATATATGTAATTGAATATTATACTGTTTTGCAAAGTTATTCCCTTGTTGTAATATCATCATTACAATTTTACAGACACATTTGACCTCCATAAGATAAAGCACTTGTTCTGAGTTTTAGGTGGCATTATTGTGTGAAATGAGTATTCCTATTAAATCATTAGCTATTAATCTATTTAATTCAAGTACTAAGGTATATGTGTTGTACTTTTTAAAAGCCAAAAAGGTTGCTCAAGCTGTCCTCAAAAAAGTTAAATAGTACTCGGACATGCTTATAAGTTCGGATTTTATGTTCAAGTTTATGTATTAGAAATTATAAAAATAGTGTTGGTGTCTTCTGAAATACATTGTTGTTACCTAAGAAATAACTACGGGATTGATGTGCTATATTTTAAAAAGATTACCTAATTATTATTATGTCTTCCCTTTGTAAGAGCAATAGTAGACTGACCTGCACACTGCTCAAGATTTTTTATCACATAGCTAGTTTATTAAATTGTTATTATCATTTCTAAAATAATAGGAGCATTGTTTTGGAATTTGCAATAACTGACAAAATGACAATAAGGAAAACACAAATATAAATCCTAAAAATGATGATGATGATGATGATGGTTGATGATGTAGATGACAAATGCACTGTAAATCCTTCAGAAAATAAGAAGAGGAAAGTACACGTACTGCATCATGTTATGTATTACAACGTACATAATGGAAACAAGAAAACATCACTACACATAATGAACACCCAAGCTATTCATGCAGAATGCAAGAGTAGGGAATTGGTCACAAGTCTGAACCACTGTGGGTTAGCTATAAGTTATTCTGAATTGCAGAAGTACCACAATAATATTGGCAGCTTGATTTTAGAAGCGAGTGCAGGACATGAGCCATTTCAAAGTCATTTCGACCCAGGCAATCTTCGAAAGGCAATCTTCTTCTCAGTGAGGCAATGGAAAGGTTGCAATGTTCTTCGCACGAAAGGGAATTCAACCATACCAACAGCAGTTAGTCATACTAAGTGAGTTAAAGACCTATGTTGCAGACAAGGATACAAAAACAAGCAAGCATAAACTGAAGGATAAACTGCTGAAATACTTTGACAGCAGAGAAGTACAAGCGAAACTTTCCAATACTGGGACACGTATATTATGCTTCTTGGTTTATTGAAGGACTTGATAAGAGCAGACAGAGAAGGCGACTGGAGACGCCACATCAGTACAGTACAAACAATACTTCCATATTTTGCCTTGTTTGACTGTGTCAGTTACTTGCGATGGTGTTCGATATATCTTGATGACATGCGAAATCTTCCAGTGACTGCTCCCACAATCTATCAGCACTTCGTAGAAGGCAAGATTGCCGTGAAAAGAACCCCGGGAAAGTTCAAATCTGTAGCTGCAGTTCAAGCATTGAAAAAACGATAAAAATATCACAGAAGATCAGTGGGGTATTATAGGGAGCTCAAGAAGAAAGAACTGTGTTGCTCTTTGGGGGATTTTATAAACCACGAGATGATAGCTGTAATTGAGGTCCATCGAGAGACTGGCGGATCAAAGCCATTCTATCATGAATTAACAGTTAAGTCACGAATTCAGACAGACAGAAACAAATGCCAGAGAAGCAAATATCAAAAACATGACATCATGCATACAGATATATGACAATCCGTTTCACATTACTCCAGATACAGAGAAGAAACTACACAATATCACCACATAAGAGGTGATGACAGAGGAAATAAGAAACAGCATTTACCAAGAGTTTAGAAAGGAAAGATTTCTCGACATGTCAAAACGATAAATAGATACGATCCATAGAAACAATCCAAAAACCTTCCAGCCCATCCAGTCAGCTAAGACCAAGTCATCAGCGTCAAAAAGCAGGAAATCAAATGGAACAGGAGCAGGAGACAAACTGATAGAAATAGCACAGGCCAGAGGGCATAACACAAAAGAAATGTTTAAGTATGACTTGGTCTCAGACTACTACTACTTATTTGACGAAGAAGGGTTGATGAAGAAACCAAATAAAAGTGCATTATGCCATGAACTGGAAAAAAGCAATTGGCAAAGAAAACGTACCAGTATTGTCACATTCGGATTTATTACCGAATGTGTACTTGGTCGACGTCATGGCCAATATGAGAAAGGTGAACCTTGAGAGTTTGAAAACGTTCAATGACCTCTTTGCAGCATTTGTACGAATGCTATTGAACATTTGCAAATGTGCATCCCAAATCTATTTTGTTTTTGACTCCTATATCGATGGATCCATCAATGATACAAAGAGGCTAAGGCGTAGCAGTACAAAACCAATAGAACTTAAACTTGTAAATGAAGATAAACCACTACCTTTGAATATGAACATATTCTGTCCATCAAACTTAAAAAAATACGAAATTACAGCTTTTGTTCAGGAAGAGGATCAAGGAAAATGCTGGGTATACTTGTCCGAATATTGAAATCCTGTTGAGCGGAATTAAAGGCAAAGAAGATAATATTACTTGCCAACTGATTTCAGCAGGAACCATCACCAATTGTCCTGACTTGGAGTTTCCGATTGAAAAAGCTGATGTTCGTCTTATACCACATGCATTTCATGCATCTGAACCAAACGCAGTTGTATTGTCATCTGATACGGACGACATGGTCGTGATGTTGTACTTTTGGAGTGTGCAACAATGCCCAGGACTCAAAGAGATGTGGATCAGATCAGGAATTGGGGACTCTACACACACAGCAGCAGAGAAAAATAAATATTTGCACTGTACTACCGGCTGCGCATATACTCACAGGTTGTGATACGACAAGCAAAGTTGGAACGAAGCTTGAGGCTATCAAGGCTGACCCAGTCAGGCACTTGGCTGAATTCGGAACATCTCTGGACAATCCAAATTGGCAAGAAATCATCACTAAAGCGGAACAATATCGTGTACAAGTGATTAAGAGTACAAATCCCCTTGCAAAACTATGTACGAGCTTAGATACACACTCTACCATCACAGTAAAGCACTAGTCTCTGCCACCAACAAGTTATGCTCTACGACAGCACATACTCAGGTGTTGGTATTCCACCTACATCCAAATGCAATGCATGAAAAACAATGAACAATACCCGAAGGAATATGGCTATGGGGAAAGCAATGATCTACTTCTTCCGAGCAATCAACTCCTGAAATACCTGGAAAATCTAATGTTGATGTGTCAGTGCAATTTTATTTCAAAAAAACGTTGCGCTTGTAGAAAAGCTGGGGTTAGTTGCTGTGTCTTCTGTAAATGCAAGGAAAACCCACAGGAGTTAAACACTTGTGACAATCCAAATGCGGTGCTGTCGATTCCAGTTGTATTATAAAGAAAGAGCAATAATTAATGTTTGCTGATGGGACTTCAAATAAGTCAAAGTATAAAATGCTAATTACAGTTGAATAATTTAATGTGCCTGATGGTTTAAGGATCCTTAGTAAAATATAAATAGTGTTATTCATTGAATTAATGTTATTTTATGCTAATAATATAGTAATAATTTAGTTAATAACATCATTTAGACATACTAGTTCTTAAGATTGGAAAAAATGAAAAAAATTAACATGTAGTAATTGTATATGCGAAATTAATTCATTAAATTCATCATTTGTGATCATATTTTGAATTTGTTTCTTTATTTTAAAAGAACCTGCTATTAAAAGTCACAGCATTTTACTGCGTAGGTTCAAATTTAAAAAATTATTTTTTTTGATTTTAAGAACTTAAATATTTCGCTGACAATTAAGAACATATAACTTTACCTCTTCCATATAGAGTGAAAAATAAATGGCTGACCTTTTCACTTGTTCTTCCCTATCACATAACTGTAATATGCACTATTCAATTACTCTACAAAACTCTGAATGAACATCACGCTTAAGAGTCGTTAATTGAGCATTTTTGTTTCTATACATGACTTTAAAATGATGTTGGTGGCCATTTTGGACGCCATTTTGAATTTTATCCCATCCTTAATGTACAAAATGAAGAAAAGAAACAAACTGAAATAAGGCAACTATGAAAACGTTTAATTTACAATTGCAAACAAAATGATAATGATCATAATGACATATTCGTCAAGCTGAAATGCATGTTGAATTACCCCACCCACTTATTTGGATTGAAAACTTACTGTGTTTGAAAGTCAAAATGAAACATTTGGTTTGTCCATACGTAGCATGTTATTTTAATAACTGAAAAACATCATTCAGCGATAACACTTTCTAACAATAAATTAAAATATCAAGCAGAATGGGCATTTTAGAGTGTTTTTCTGCTTATATTTGCATTTTTTTCCCCAACAAAATACCAAAAGTTCACTAAAACATGCATTCAGATCTGATAACTGGTGTCTATTTTGTCAATTTAAAGAAAAAAACACGAAAGAAAACAAAAGAGACTATCCATTTTAGTAGTATTAGCATCATAGTGAATTTCTAAATTTTGCCGGTAATTTCAGGTTTATTCATGTCAAAATACCCCACCCACTTTTTTCTTGATTTGGAGAGTTTTGGGCTCAACTAAAACCTAAAAGTATACATTTTTGTGCAGGATATGCATCATTGTACATTTTAATAAACAAAATAAGGTAAAAAATAAGGAAATACTATATTAAATATTTTAAAATTTTAGGTGGTACCCCAAATTTTGTCATTTTTGAGCCATTTTTCATCCGATTTTTAGCCAAAAAAAATAATTCTGCAACTTTTCTGCTTTAAGTCATCTTTTTTTACCGAACTGCATATATTTTCCATTTAAAACAACAAAAACAGTTTATGTTTGTGAAAAAAATATAAAAAAATATTGTAAGTATCAAATATACTAAATTTCCAAATTTTTGGTGACCATTTTGTCCGCCATCTTGGATTTCTAAAAACGTACCATGATTCAGACTTAACACCCTCGATTTTCTGACCTATCAGACATCCCCCTAATCATTTCTGGAGAAATATTTAGGGGACCTTTTATGCACACTCAAACCCCACCAAAGACTAGACTAATATAGACTTTCGGCTGGTGATGTACGAAAGGCACCTAAGGCGAGTCGTAATCCTTGATTATGTATACGATCGAGCATCTGCAAGTACGACTTGCGAGTCGATCCATATACTATCGAGCCGTAGTCCAGATTGGATCTGAGAGATCTGTAAAGTCGCAAGAGGACTTTACGATCCGCTCCCCAGTTAGTGTTTGCAACAACTTTAAGTTAATAATTAAGAGCTTTAAGGCACTTTGTCTTCAAGTATTTAAGGTGTGCTATAAACGTCAATTTACGGTCGAAAACAAGACCAAGGGTTTTTGTTTCATCCACTACTGGTATTTGTGACCCATCCAGTGTTAGATGAGGGTCTTAATGATGTTTACGTAGTTGACAAAAGTGCATACAATTAGTTTTATACTTAGAAAATTTAAAACCATTTTCATCCGACCAGGTCTGAAGTTTATTCAGACATTGTTGCTATTGTCTCTCAATAGTGTTCATGTTTTTTGCACGATAACATTTAACAAAGTCGTCAACATATAGAGAGCAATCCACACCAGGATTGATGCATTTAACTATACTTTTTTATATTAAAAAGGGCGATCATGAATATCAGAGAGGGTTTAACCCATTCGGACACAAAACTGTCTATCATCTAAGAATTTCTCTATAAAAATGGGTAATCGGCCTCTAAGACCAAGGTCATGAATATCATTCATAATACCGTACTTCCATGCAGTATCATAAGCTTTCTCCAAATCAAAAAATACAGCGACTAGAGCTTATGAGATGTCGAATTGTCCGTCTTCCGTTCGTCTGTTAACGTTTGCCTTGTGAACACTCTAGGGCCTTCATTATTAATCGAATCTTCACTACCGCTCATGAACAGTCCCAATCAACCCGAGACTGCAATATTTCGTATGTGTCGTGCTCGGCCGTTTCCAAAGATCCATTATCATACTCTTTTTTTTATATAGCACAGCGGCGTTGCTTGTGCAGTGTGGCGGCAGTAAAACGTCTCCCCGCGCTTGCAATCAGTACTGTTATTCATTCGATCTTTGGAGATCGCTGAGCCCGATACTTATAGTTAGTTATCGGTGGTACATTTTCAATTTCTTTTGTTTTCTTACTTAATTTTTGATTCGGTGGTTCCACTACTTCGGCCGATAAAAGGCTCTGGGTATTGTTTAACCACTCATAGGATATGTTGCCTGCTTTTTAAACGCAGGCTTCATAACCGCTGCTCCCAACTAAATTCCATTATGTTTATTTCGATCTTCGGGGCATTTCATTTTATTAGATACTGGGACCATACGCCGTACTACATGGGGAAGACGTCAACTCCATGTCCACCGCCATATGCATGCCATCTTAGGGATGGTTAAAATTTTGTGTTGTTGATTTTTGTGAATATTGAGTTCTGCTCAACCCGGGGCTAGAGGGCGTGAGCGGTAGCTAGCATATTTCACTACCGCTCATGAACAGTCTCAATCAAACCGAGACTGCAATATTTCGTATGTGTCGTGCTCGGCCGTTTCCAAAGGTCCATTATCATACTCTTTTTTTACGAAACTTTGCCAGTGTCTTTATATCAATGAAAGCTGGGACAAGTTCGAAAACCAGCCGGATCGGATAAATTTCACCGGAGTTATGGCCCTTGTTTTGCTGAAAAATGCCATGTTAAGTCTTTTGAACACTCTAGCACCTTCATTTATTATTTGATCTTTACTAAACTTGCATAGATTGTTAATATCAATGAAAGCTCGGAAAAGTTCGAGAACCAGCTTGTTTTTCTGAAAATTGCTATTTTCTGCCTTGTGAACGCTCTAACACCTTTATTTATTACTTGATCGTTACTAAAGTTGCATAGATTGTTAATACCAATGATAGCTTGGACAAGTTCGAAAATCAGCTAAATTGGGTCAGTAACACCAGAGTTATGACCCTTTTTCTGAAAAAATGCAATTTTTTGCCTTGTGAACACTCTTAAGACTAGCACATTCATTTATTATTTGAACTTTAACGAAGGCCAACTCCATGTCCACCGCCATATGCATGCCATCTTCGGGATGGTTAAAATGTTGTGCTGTTGATTTTACTAATATTGAGTTCTGCTCAACCCGGGGCTAGAGGGCGTGAGCGGTAGCTAGCATATTTCACTACCACTCATGAACAGTCTCAATCAAACCGAGACTGCAATATTTCGTATGTGTCGTGCTCGGCCGTTTCCAAAGGCCCATTATCATACTGTTTTTTTACCAAACTTGCACAGATTGTTAATAATAAATGAAAGCTCTGACAAGTTTGAAAACCACTAAAATCGGATCAGTAACACCGGAGTTATGGCCCTTGTTTTTTCTGAAAAATGCTATTTTCTGCCTTGTAAACACTCTAGAGCCTTCAATATTAATCGGACCTTTACTTAACTTTGCCAGTGTCTTTATATCAATGAAAACAAGGCCATAACTCGGGTGAAATTATTTCGATCTTGCCGGTTTTCGACCTTGTCCGAGCTTTCATTGATATAATGAATGAATGTAAACACCATTCATTTATTCATTCATTATATCAATGAAAGCTCGGACAAGGTCGAAAACCGGCAAGATCGAAATAATTTCACCCGAGTTATGGCCCTTGTTTTGCTGAAAAATGCCATATTAAGCCATGTGAACACTCTAGCACCTTCATTTATTATCGGATCTTTATCAAACTTGCACAGATTGTTAATATCAATAAAAGCTCGGATAAGTTCGAAAACCAGCTAGATCGGACCATTAACAGCGGAGTTATAACCCTTGATTTAGTTATAAGTGCTATATTTTGCCTCATTAAGACGATAGGGCCTTCATCTTTCATCCAATCTTTACCAAACTTTACCAGATTGTTTATATAAATAAAAGCTCGGACAATTTCGAAAACCAGCTAGTTCAGACCATTAATATCGGAGTTATAGCCATTGATTTAGTTAAAAATGCTATATTTTGACTCTTTAAGACGATAGGGCCTTTATCTTTCATTCGATCATTACCAAACTTTACCAGATTGATATATAAATGAAAGCACGGAAAATTTCAAAGACCAGCCAGATCGGACCAGTTACAATGGAGTTATGGCCTTGATTTAGTAAAAAATGCTATAACTTTGCCTCGTTAATTCGATAGGGCCTTCATCTTTCATCTGATCTTTACAAACCTTTACCTGATTGTTTATATCAATGACAGCTCAGATAACTTCGAAAACCAGCCAGATCGGACCAGTAACAGATGAGTTATGGCCCTTGATTAAGTTAAAAATGCTATATTTTGCCTCGTTAAGATGATAGAGCCTTCGTTTTTCATGCGACCTTTATGAAACTTTAGTAGATTAGTTGAAAAAACCTATATTTGGCCTCGTTAAGATGATAGGTCCTTCATCTTTCATCCGATCTTTAAGAAACTTTACCAGATTGTTAATATCACTGAAAGCTTGGACAAGTTCGAAAACCATCCAGATTGGACCTTTTACATCGGAGTCATGGCCTTTGATTTTCTGAAATATGCTATATCTTGGCCTCATTAAGACGAAAGGGCCTTCATTTGGCCGGATTTCATTGAAACTTGGCAGGGATGATCAGTACCAAGCCTAGATGTACATAGTCACCGTGTTCCAGTTGAATGATTTTGGCGGATTTATAGCCCTTTAAAGGTTTTAAAACTTTGTTCTGACTAGTTTTCCTGAACCCATGGCCGGATTAAACGAAATTGAAATACTTAGATATTATACTCATCAGTTGGGATACATTTTAAGCAATAGATCACACAATCTTATTGCATGTAGTCCAAAGGGGTACGAACCTTAAAAAATGGAAAGCAAATACCTCAATAATGTATTGTAATACCCATAATTTATGCAATAAGAACACATTTAAAAAAACAATAGATTACTCAAAATGCTTTATTCAATACACAAATGATGAGAAAAACTATGTGTGGTCAAATAGTTGACGAACATCCAGTGCAGTAATGCTCACGTCAGTACACTTCCTGCTTGGCAATGATGACTCATCAAATGTTTATAGTAAGCAAAAGCACCTTTGCTATAACAAATTCGTTATATTATTGTACCGAATTCGTTTTACGAATATAGCTTTCGTGAACATCGGTTATAGCGAAGTATTTTGTTAGGTCACCAGGAATTCATTATAAGCAAGTTTTACTGTATTAGTGATATTGTCACCGTGACCTTACAATTACAATTTATGAAATTGACTTCTGCTCCTTCGAAACACAGAATGCAGCATAAGGGTTGAACTTATATTTGCTGATAAGTTTCCACTTGGTGGAACCCTTTGGAGCCAATAGGTCAAGGTGACTGTGTTCTTTTAAAGTCAGTTTGTTTCCGCTCATTTTAGGCAGAACGACTGTTGGTATGAATTCCAAATTTGCTGTGACATTTAAATGACATTTGGTTTCTACTCATGATAAAAACAGTTTATTTTATACCCCTCAAAACAAATATATAAAGTTTAGTGGGGGTATACAGGATTCAATCTGTTCTGTAAACACAACCTTTTCTTGCAAAAAGGATATGGTTATCTGCGTTTTACATGGGCGATGGAAAGCCTTATCTTACACACGGTCAGGCGCTGATATCAACAATGCATCATTAGGTAAATGAACATGCAAAACCTTAGTAGCTGACGATGTCAATGCGCAGAATATAAATGATATACAAGGAAAAGAATCAATCTCATGCGTATCCAGTTTATAATTGCTTTAATCGGAACCGAGGCCCTATACCTCATCTTGGAATTACCGATGAAAGATTCTTATAGTCCACTCTATAACTCCTCGCGACTTAGTCAACACTCATGAAAGGTTACAGGTAGATTGCCAGGATCAGTAGGTTCAAGGTCGCCCAGACTTGATGATGAACAACTTTGTCCGTTCTATAACTCATCAAGACTTCATCAACACTCGTGAAAGGTTACAGGTAGATGGTCAGGGTCAATAGGTTCAAGATGATGAACAACTTTGTCCGTTCTATAACTCGTCAAGTATTGTAGCCACACTCATAAAACTGTAGACTGTTCATGGTGACGGGATGACACCTGTACATTTTGGGGTCAGTTCAAGGCAATCATGACTTCATGACACGGGAATATTTGCGAAGTAAAACATAAAAATAATGAAATATTGTTAAGGCCTCTATAGCCCAGTGGTAGAGCACTGGGCTCACAAGCGGAAGGTCGTGGGTTCAAACCCCGCCGGATGCTGGTCTCTCCATATCATGTTTCATTTATTCATTGCTTATCATTCATCACCATTCGGCAAAAATCAACCTTCTCGGCCCTCAAATTTGCTTCATGAGTAGTTAGTACCTCACTACTGTCTTGTGACGATGTTAGGCCGACATTCACTGAAAGAAGAGAAGCTGTAGACAGAAATTCGTTGGTATGGCGCCTCTAAAGTATGCAGTGGCCAGTAGCTTGAATGTAGTACCATGGAGTACTATGGGGAGGCTGGTTCACAGCAATAGACAATAATAATAGCAATGTCCCAGAAACAGTACAATCCAAAGGAAAAAAGAGAAACATCAGGTGAACTGCGGACGAACAGTATTGTAGCCACACTCGTAAAACTGTAGACTGTTCATGGTGACGGGATGACACTTGTACGTCAAGGCAATCATGACTTCGTGACACAGGAATATTTGCAAAGTAAAACATAAAAATAATGAAATATTCTTAAGATAGTAACAAACAAATCAACAAATAAACAAAAACAGAAAAATATTAATCTAGTATGGCTTCAAAACGGTTCTGGTGTAATTCGGGCCCTTTTTGAGTAGTAAGGTAGGAAACAGCAAATCAATGATGTTTTATGGTCATCCCAAATAGTCATCAAATTCATTTTGGTCCTACTTCCAAGCTGAACCACTACTAGTGGTGCGCGGTATTACCGATATACCGGTATATTATGATACAAGTTATGAATACTATGTATTATAATACGCTCTGCTAGTGCATGTGCCGATATGCTTGGTAGTTTCCGATCGGGCGTTGAAAACTCATTTGTTGTTGCAAAAAGTCTGTAACAAATGTTTATTTTTAGATTATTTATTTTAAGATCGGACTGGTTTCATAATTTCTACTGTGATGTCGTATATTTACAGCAGGTTAATTATCATTCGCTGTCAAGTACACCAGGCCTTGGAGCGCATAATTAAAACACCGTCGCAAACTTTCATGAATTCAAAAATGAATGAATGTTGTTTTACGGCACGTCGACACATAAATAGGTCATATTGTGCGCAAAAACTGACGAAATATGAATAAATGAAGGATTAATTAAAAATTAATGTAAATATATCAGGATAAAACTATTAAAAAATAAGGGATGATATGGTAGTAATATAAACTATATATGTAAATCAACGAATGCCCGAAAACGGGTATATAAAAAAGTAATTATATACAAGAACATATTATACTATATTATAAAGTCTGATTTCCTTAAGGAAATCTAAAACTAGACTAAAATCTATAGTATTAAATAACTCGGTCATAGTATTAACATTGTAGTACCTTTGACGCATAGGATCAAAGTCTACACATTCCAGCAATATGTGTTTGACCGTTAACGGTGCAAAGCAGGGTATACATTCTGGTAATGGCTCACCTTGTAATAAATATGAATGAGTATAACGTGTATGCCCTATTCTAAACCGAGCTAGGACAACTTCCTCTCGACGAATGGGTCTACTAGAAGAGCGCCATTCTCCGAGTAACGGTTTAATTGAATGGAGTTTATTGTTAACTGACAAATCCCAAGTGGCTTGCCAAGAGTTACGAATATATGTGTTGATACAGCTTTTAAAATCAGTATAAGGTAATTTGGTATTAGATATATGTAAATCTAATGCAGCCTTGGCAGCACTATCAGCTCTATCATTACCACGTATTCCTACATGGCTTGGAAGCCAGCAGAAAATAATAACATTATCAATTATAAGAGAATTGTACTTTTCTAAAAGTTGAAGCACAACTGGGTTATCATGTTTCATATTACCCAGTGCTTGAAGAGATGAAAGGGAATCAGAAAAGATTACAAAATGGTCATCATCAGAATTCATAGAAAAAATATTTAACTACATCCATTTACTCTTATATTTGGATTTCTTAATTTCTTTAAACTATGACCGACACTGATCTTCCATAAATGGTGTGTAAATAATTAAGACTGATTGTCTTTTGTAACTAGATCAATATATAATATTGCAGGACCCGGAGCGCGTGACACAAAACATGTTGCAATGTTTCTGTCAAAAAACTGGTAGTCGTATGAAAATATATTGAACATGACGGTCTACTGTAGTTTTAATATTTCTGTTTAGTGTTGCTTATAAGTAATAAATACTGATAAAGGTGATCCTTTGAGAGCAGCAAACACAATTAAGAGAATTAAGCAGCAGACTCGGTTTTATTGAGTCTGTTCATGAGAAGTAATGTAAGAAGCAACACTTCTCACGCCCCCTAGCACCGGATTAAGCGGTATTCTACTTCAAAGCCACCTATATTGGGCTCGTTGGTCCCAAAGGACCAGTAAAAAATAACTCTACTGATTCGTAGCACGGGGAGACTTTTTACAGCCGCCACACTGCACTAAACGAACGCTAGTGTGAATGTTAATAAATACTGATAAAGGTGATCCTTTGAAAGCAACAAACACAATTAAGAGAATAAAGCAGCAGACTCGGTTTTATTGAGTCTGTTCATGAGAAGGAATGAAAGAAGCAACACTTCTCACGCCCCCTAGCACCGGCTTAAGCGGTATTCTAAGTTCAATTAGTTAAGTTCACGTGTTATAGTCTATAGGTTTAGCTTCCTAATACATGTAATCTACTAATCTTGTTTGAAGTCTTTGCCATGATTCTACACACACACATTGTTGAAATCATATATCGTGATACATATCGCGATATAGTGTAGCCGTATCACAATATATCGCGATACAATATTTCCAACGATACCCATCTCTAAACTGTCCACAACAGTGAGAGTGCATATACATAGTGCTCCCTGATAATATGCTACACTGTCGTTATGGTTTTTCACTTAACAATAGATGAAACTGCATGATAGCTTTTAATAAAACGGCATGATAATAAATTTCAACTTTATTTATGATTTCCATATTCAGGTGACAGTAAAAGTTGGGAAAACGTTACGTGAGGGACATCACAAACACAAAAGGGTTGACAATAGGGCTTCCGCCTTTGAACGGTCAGTGGCAAAGTAGGCCACTGGTCATTATGAGTCAAAAGTTAATGACTCGAGTACTTTTCCGGTAATACTCGACAACATTACTCATACAATACAATATGCAGCTTGTCTGAGAGCTAGTTATGATGGTTTAATTTGTCAAAATATTGACATAGCCCTCTCTCTATAAACTTAAAGTTAGTATTTTGATGAAAAAATAAGTTTGCGCTTAGCTAGGTTTCTAAAACCTTTATTTACACTAAATCTTCAAAATGTTTACAAAGATATTTAAGATCACTATCCGTTCTACAAATGTCTTGTCAATTACCACCCTCATGTGTGCTAGAGGTTGCTTTCTTGTTTTATATATTTTGTCCACTAATTATATATATTTTATCTTGCAAGTTCTTGGAGAGAGAAAACAGCTCTTGTCACCATATTGTCACCATCTGAGCACAGTTGTAGTTACAGATTTCCTAAAAGAGATCAGACTATATAAACCATTATAATATGTTCTTATATATATTTACTTGTTTATATACCCGTTGACGGGCATTTGTTGATTTAGATACAAAGTTTATATTACATCTGATTATTTTTTAATAGTTTTATATTTACATTAATTTTTTAATTAATACTTCATTTCTTCATTTTTCATCATTTTTTGCGCACAATATGACCTATTTATGTGTCGACGTGCTGTAAAATACCATTCATTCATTAGTTACATTTGTTTCTGTTGAGCTCTCATTTCTTAAGAACCGCTGTAGAGTTATACATACAAAGAAACATAAGTAGGTCAATATGACTAACATTGACCTAATTTATGAATTTATTCTGGTCTACAGTTATGTTTATCTCAATATTTATGACATTATATGTACTTTACACAGTTTTCATAGATTTTCATTAGTCAGTACCAAACATAGGTCACTGGCTGACCTTGACCTAATTAATGGACATGCTCTGTCAACATTTTTGTTAAGCTGAATTCTATTATGCACAGTCTTGCTCAATTTTACTTGCTGGAATTAACGGATTTACTCTACAGAGTACTTTGCATCTGCCTTAGGTGCTGGTTGTGTTGTAATACCTTCGCAAAACAAAGTTTACGAGAGAGGGGAGGGTATACAGTATTGAGTGTGATCTGTAACTCTTAGGTACACTCATAAAAGGGATGACCTCTTTACTCCTTGGGATTTTAAGGTTCAAGGTCAAGGTGAGCATGGCCTGATATGGAAAACATTGTCCACTCTATATATCTTCAAGATTTATAGCCATTGTTCCAGTGGTAGAATATGAGTCGATCCTTGTAGATGGACGTTCTAGTTTATAATTTCCAAGTCGATAGAAAAAGAACGTTCACAAACGATTCACTATTTGTTAACCATGTGAGGTTATGTTGACTGAGTTTGGTACTGATGCTGGTTTCTATTGACTGTATTTGCATTGTTTTGGTTGATTGTCTGTTAACAGGGTTCGTGCAGGTCCTTGAAAGTCCTTGAAAACAGTTTTTTTCCTTGAAAGTCCTTGAATCTGAGATGTCCTTGAAAAAAAGGCAAAAAAGTACTTGATTTTGACAAAAAATCCTTGAATTTCCTCTTTTGTCCTTGATTTTATAAATTATTGAAAAGATGTATTAAATAAATTCTCGAAATCACTTAAAAATAAAATGTTACGTTTGCGTTGATGAAAATCTCATAATATATAGATGCGAATAATAGTTTGGTACGATAACACGTGAGTACGGAAAATATTGTGCTCGATGTGTACTACGTCATCGGTTTTTGTTCTGCAATGGCTGCGCCCTGTTGACATGTTTTTATAGTGGACGCCAGAGGATTTCGTTTACATGGGTAAATCCGGAAAAAAATGCTCATTTTAAATGAAGTGGTTAGGTAAATTTCAGTGTGTTAGACAGTCCAGAGACAAGTTTAGGGCTCAGTGCTGTGTGTGCATCAAGGAAATTGACGTTACTCAAATGGGCGAAAGTACCCTTACCTCGCACGAAAAGGGTGCAAAGCACAAAAAAAACGTCGAAGCAGCGTCTTCAACTGTAACAGTAGACTTTTTTAAACCAGCCAGTTCAGTCAAACCATCGGTAGACATGAATAACCACCAATCCCTTCCACCCCCACCCACTCAGTCTTGTGCAACTTCAGACAAACTTGACAACTTTTTAATTAAAAAGGAAACATATTCAGCAGAACTATTGTGGACGATGAACACCATTTGTAATCACCATTCATACAGATCAAATACAAACATTTCAAACTTGTTTAAGGTAATGTTTCCAGACAGTGCTATTGCTAAACAATTTGCTTGTGGGGAGAAAAAAACTGCGTATCTAACAGTGTATGGACTAGCACCACATTTCAAGGAGACTTTGAAAAATGCAGTTAAGGGTGCATACTCTGTTATGTTTGATGAGAGTCTGAATAAAAGTGATCAAACAAAGCAGATGGACATACATCTTAGATTCTGGAACGATGAACAGAAAGTAGTTTCTCGCTACTTCACATCAGAGTTTCTAGGTAGGTTGTTAAGGAATATTTTCATCAAAAATTATTATTAATATATAAAAAAATCAAAATTACTCACTTTGAAGAAGTCAGAACCAGGTCTGATCTGAATCGAATGCACTACTTTCATCAAAATACAGATATTATTTAAGCTATAAGGTTTATAGTTTTTAAATAGCTGTTTTTTATGTAAAAAATAGTTTGTGTCAATACAAATTTAACATCAATATTACAGCTACAACATGATTAATAAATGCATGCCATGTTTCTTCAAAAGTTTTGACAAGCGTTATTTAATTAAACACTCTCAGACTAGCCCGATTTTCTCAACCTTAAAATATTATATATGTTAAGCTTTTCATGAAAATTCTTAAAATATGAGTTATTGGTTGAACTAAGTTTAATATGATAAAGCCAACATTTTTGTATATACATTTGTTTCCTCTGAAACGGCGGACAAGACATCAAACCAAGTATGAGTCTTTGCATTGAATTTATTGAGTTTTTTGTAATGAATGAATAATAGTCTGATGATTGTCAAAGTTCGAATGACAGCCACTGAAAAGAATATTTCATCGTCAATAGACTAGATGCCGTTTGCCAGTTTGTCTATGAAGTATAACCTGTAAGAAAAATTACCGAAAAGAAAGAAAAGAGATCTCAATGCAGCGGTTACTTCAGTTACTTTCCTCATGTATGTTACTTCCGTATGATCGATTTTAAGAGTTAAAAAAATAATTGCGGCCAGGGGGGCAAAAAAAAATTAGTCGCAGCAATTTTCATGAGTCGGTTAAGTTACCGCAAACAAACAATTTTTTAATTTTGGTCTAAGCATTATGATTTTGATTGAATTAATGGTTGATTTTAATTTAATTCAGGCCATGCCACAGCCCAAGACATGGTAGATCACTTCACCGATAGTGTACTGTACAGTGGCATAACAACATCAAACATGGTTCAGATATCAATGGATGGTCCAAATGTAAATTGGAAATTCTACGATCTGATCAAGGTGAAACTGTCTGATGACTTTGACACCAAGCTGCTGAATATCGGATCCTGTGGCTTGCACACTGTGCATAACAGCTTCAAATCAGGCGCAGAGGCAACAGGTTTGATACATTGTACACAAAAATTCAATTTCAAACATAATATTTAATTAACATAAAGTTGACAGAATATTGTATGATCCAAATAAGAATAAAATGTTTATATAAACCAAATTAATTTATGTAATATATATATATATAAGACAAAGGAAGAACACATTATGATAATGACATCATAAAAAAACAGATTGCTTTTGAAATATTAGTACTTTAAAAGGTTTCATAAAATGAATTATATAAGGTTAGGGAAATACTTGGGTCAAAAATATCATTTTTGGTAATTTATACCTCTTAATGAACATATATGTCCTCCGGTATCCAAACCTATCTGAACCTTTGTTAAATATTAAAATTAAAATGAAGAACGTTAATAGAAGTATTTTTCATGCAGGATGGCGAATAAGCGATGTGCTCAGCAGTTTGTATCACCTGTTTAAGAATACGCCTGCTAGAAGAGAAGACTTCACAAAGGTATGTTTGATTGCTGTGTTTTATATTTTAAATCTCATTTAGTTTTAAAATCATTAGTTTATACTCATTTCTTTAAGCTTGATTGGCAAAACAGGTGGAAGTCTATATTAATCCCTCTCTGGTGTTCTACTGAGAACTATCCCAGGGGAGATCGAACCTGTGCCCTCTGGAGTGAAAGGCAAACACTAACTACAGTTACGGACAAACTATGTCCGTGCCACTGGGCCACTCTCACTTAAATTAGATTATTAGTAGAGTCCAACCTGACTGGCAACATTTTACCATTCAGTTATAAAACCATATATGAAATTTTATAAATTATGTACACTAGATTAAAATATTTTATCAAAAACCAAAACAAAACATCCTAAATCCCATCTCTATAAAGAAAATGTATATTTTGACTCTTGTTAGCTTCGTTTATTTATGAGCATTAAGCTGAGACATGCCAGAAAAGAGGTTAGAGAATGTTAAGTTTTCTATGTCGATTTAATACTTTCAGATTACTGGGTGCAGTCAGTTTCCTTTGAAGTTCGTAAATCATCGCTGGCTGGAGAATGTTCCTGTTGCTGAACGTGCCATTGATATCTGGAATTCTGTAGAGAAGTATGTGAAGGAAGTCGAGGTAAACAAGTCCTACACGAAGCCCAGCTGCAAATCATATGACATTGTTAGAGCTGCTGTGAAAGACATCTTGATAATCCCAAAACTACACTTCTTCAATACAGTGGCCAAGCTACTGGAGCCATTTTTAACAGACTTTCAAACAGAGTCTCCTATGGTTTGTTTCCTGGCATCAGGACTCCAGACGATGATCACCAGCTTGCTGAGGCGATTCATAAAACCTGAAGTTTTGGAAAGTGCATCTTCCACTGGAATAGACCCTGAAGATCAGGCATGTCATGTAAACTATTCAAAGATTGAAATTGGATTTTGTACAGAAAAAGCATTGAAACGTGTTGCAGCAAAGCTATCAGACAAGCAAAACATGGAGTTCAGAATGATGTGTAAGGATTTCTTGATTAAAACTTCTAAGATACTGATGGATAAAACACCACTAAAGTATTCTCTGGTGAAGCACCTTTCTGCCCTTGACCCAAGAAAAATGGTTGCCAATCCAGAGCAGTGCAAAATTAAGTTCAAAAAAGTTGTGTCGGCCTTGAACAACGCCAAAAAAGTGAAAGACAATGATTGTGATAGATTGTACGAGGAGTACTGTACACTTCTTGAGAAAGTACCATTGTTAGGCACCCACAAGTTTTCAAGCTTCACGCCAAAACAGGACCGTTTAGATGTCTTCTTGGTGGAGATATTGGTGGAAGACACATACCCACAACTAAGATCAGCTGTGAAACTCCTCTTGGTAATTCAACATCGCCAATCAGATGTAGAAAGGGGTTTCTCAGTGAACAAAGAAATTGTGGTGGAAAACTTGAAACAGGAGTCTTTAGTTGCTCAGAGAATAATCTGTGATCATGTGAAGTATGTTGGAGGGGTTACTAACGTTAAAATCACTCAGGAATTGCTTACATTAGCAACATCAGCCTCATCAAAATACCACATGCATTTAAAAGAACAAAAAGAGAAAAAGATCTCCGAAGAGAAACAGTTGAAAAGAAAAGCAGAACTTGAAGAAATTGATAGCCTTCAGAAAAAGAAAGCCAAACTACAGGAGGACATATCGATGCTGGAAGATAAAGCTGAAAAACTATTTGAAAAAGCGGAAACAACTGGCAAAATTACTTTTGTAACAGAAGGGAATGTGCTAAGAAAAGGGTGTAAGGACAAAATCCAACAGGTGGCTGAACTTGACTTGGAGATTAAAAAAAAGAAGGATGTTTTGAAATAATGTGATTAAAGGAACAGTTAAATTCAGCAAGATGCTCTTTTGTTAGTCATTAAAAGGCATATATTAATGTCCACACATTTATTGTTTTCAAAATTTTATTATAATGCAGAATTCTTACTTTCTTTTATGAAAAACTAAACTGTTTATGCTTCTAGGTTTTTATGTATGTTAAAAAAGAAACAACTTTTTGTTATTAATGTTGGCAGGGATGCATGCTTTATCAAGTTGATATTGGTTTTGTTAATTGAATTAAATAACTAACTTTTTTTAATTTGTGCTGTAATTTTATGTTTACATGTCAAATTGATAACTTCAGTATAAGTTCAGTCATATAAATAATTCCATTTCAATGTATTGTCTCCAGTAATGTCTCCAGTAATGTCGCTCACATTGGACTTTTATAGCCATATGAATTACAATAATGTCTAAGACGTAAAATGAGAATTTCAAGTTTACAGACTTTCTAAGACATGCTTCCACTAGATGCATTTTTGGTATTTGTTTGAATATCATAGAATGTTGACATGCACATACATTGTGTAAGTGTGTAAGAATAGGTGTGTAAGAATAGGTGTACATTTTATTCATATTAATATGATTTAAAGATGTAAAATGTGAATAAGTGGCAAATGAAGATTTATTATATTAGTTTTTCAAAGTTTATTGAGGTCATTGTTTTGAAGGAAGAATTAAAGACTTGTTTTGTGACAGATATCCTTGTTATTCATTGAGAAATCATTTATAATATATGAATATCCATGATATAAAGTATGCTTATAAAATCCTTGAATTATTCAATTTTTTCCTTGAAAAATCCTTAAAAGTCCTTGAATTTGATTGTCAGATTTCTGCACGAACCCTGGTTAACATGTATTTGGTGTATTTATTTCCGACAAATGATCAGCTGGGATATCAGTATGACAGATGTCGCGGGGTTGAAATTGATGGTCGAATTAAAAAATCTTCAATTTCCTGGTGCAGCCATCCATAATATTGTAAGTGCCATAGTAAAAGACATTTGCTGTAATGCAAAAATTAGTAAGAAATGTTGAACTTGCCATTTTAACCAATTTTCACATGGATAACTTTTAGTTCAGTGGCTTTTTAAGTTTATTAAAACTAGGTCATTGCGACATCGGCCTCTGTGACTAAATGTTCGAAGACTTTAAAAATCTCTCTAACCACTGGCCAAATTTCAACAGTTTTTCTTTATAAATTCACCAACCGTAACATTTTAAACTTTGTTCAAATGAAGTTCCAGAGATGCAGTTTGTATATGTAGATAATCAGATTTCAAATACTAGTACTGTAGTACATGTTTTAAATAGACTAGAATAGGGGAAAAAAATTGGACAAGGCATAGCGCTCTCATATAATGCATGTAGCATAAACTTATGATCCTCTATCAAGGTTATTCAAATTGTGACCTTGGGGTCAAATTTGGTCATGCTCCGGGGGTCGCAGTTTTACTTAGACTTGTATTGAAAAACCCTTAAGAAGTCTTCTGAAATTACAAGAGCCATAGGTCTAATATTTTGGATGAAGCATAAGCTTATGATCCTCTACCTTGAGGTCAGATTTGGCCCTGCCACATGAGTTAGTTCTTAGTTTAAACATATTTTATTCATTGTATTTACAAGTTAAGCATATATACAATAACAACAAATAAAGGATTGGAACGGAAGCTTAATGCTTATTAAGTTCCTTTCCTTACCATGTTTATATGTAACACTAGAATGGCAGATTTAGTATACATTACTCAAGAAGAGAAAATAGAAACATAATATTTCTTATACAATGGAAAATGTTATCAAGATTTAGAAGGAAAAGTACGTTTGAAAGCTAAGAAAAACGCACTCACAAACGATAATAAAATTGATATATTGAATAATACTACTACTATATAAAAAAAAAAAGTGTAAGGGAAATATGGGCGGCGACAATGGGTAGGGGCGAACCATCCGTACTAGCAGCATCTAACTTATTCATTTACTGATGTTGATAAGTAATGTCAGTTTAAAATCGTTTGCTTTTTAATATAAAATTTTGCACATTTTCGAAGATCACTTCATTTGTTTCGTAACTGAGATTGGGGTCACCACAAAGGAGACTATTAGTTGAGATAGTACATATATTTGAAAGAGAGTTGATAAGTTCTAAGCGTATAATGTGATAGGTTGGACACGTGAAGAAGAAATGCTCAGTGTTCTCGATACTACCACAGTGACACAGAGGAGAGTCAGTTATATTTTTGATAAACAAGTGATGGTTTAATGAACTACAGTTTGTTCTGAGACGTGTGTGAAGGATTTGTGCTTTCCTGTCACCTGTGTATAATACTTCGGGGGACGTGTTTCATGGGTAAGATATCGTTTGAAAGAGTATACAGATTCTAAGGATCTGGCGTCCTGCGGGAGTAAATTCCATTCACGAACAACAGAAGGTAAAAATGAATCGGACATTCCTTCGCGCAATAGTAACGATCACGTGACTGACGCACATGGTCGAAAGCTTTTGTCCTTCTGCCAATTATCGGGCCTTTGTATTGCTAATGGGCGGTTCGAGGGCGGTGACTACACATATTGCTCATCACGTGGCCAAAGCGTTCTAGATTATATACTAATGGACTACGAAGATTTTAAATATATTGAAGACTTTAAAGTTTTACCATTCTCAGAATTTTCTGACCACGCGCCGTTGCTGTTACCATTCAATATAAAGAAACATGAACGAATTATTAGAAAAGAGCCAGAAATAGTTCATACAGTTATATGGGATGAAACTAAAACTCAAATTCGGCATGAAAATATTTTATCGAAACAAGAGCAAATTCGTAACTTTACCGGCAATACTGACCAGGAAAATGTAGACACATCAGTTTAGTTATTTACACAATTTATGCAAGAAAACGTAGATACAGTAATGGGCCAAAATATCGTTATAAAGAGCACGCCTTATAAAAAAACAAGGCACTCGAAAAACTGATTTAACGAAAGCTGCAAAAATAAGAGAAAAGATTTCCAAAGGGCTAGAAACACCTTTATGAAAAATAAAACCGACGAAAATAGACGATTGTTTACTAAAGATAGAACACTGTTTAATCGTACTAAATGTAAGGTGCGTGCAAAATTTAAACAAAATGAATGAATGGTGTTTTACGGCACGTCGGCACATAAATAGGTCATATTGTGCGCAAAAATCTATGAAAAAATAAGTATTAATTAAAAATTAATGTAAATATATAAAGATAAAACCATTAAAAAATAAGGGATGATCAGGTGTAATATAAACTATGTATGTAAATCAACAAATGCCCGTCAACGGGTATATAAACAAGTAAATATATATAAGAACACATTACAATGACTTATATAGTCTGATTTCTTTCAGGAAATCTAAAACAAGACTAAAATCTACAGTATCAAATAACTCTTTCATAGTATTAACATTGTAGTACCTTTGACGCATAGGATCAAAGTCTACACATTCCAATACGATGTGTTTGACCGTTAACGGTGCAAAGCAGGGTATACATTCTGGTAATTGCTCACCTTGTTATAAATATGAATGAGTATAACGTGTATGCCCTATCCTGCACCGGGCTAGGATAACTTCCTCTCGACGAATGGGTCTAGTAGAAGAACGCCATTCTCCGAGTAAAGGTTTAATTGAATGGAGTTTATTGTTAACTGACAAATCCCAAGCGGTTTGCCAAGAGTTACGAATATATATGTTAATACAACTTTTAAAATCAGTATAAGGTAATTTTGTATTAGAAATATGTAAATCTAATGCTGCCTTAGCAGCACTATCAGCTCTATCATTACCACGTATTCCTACATGGCTTGGAAGCCAGCAGAAAATAATAACATTATCAATTATAAGAGAATTGTACTTTTCTAAAAGTTGAAGCACAACTGGGTTATCATGTTTCATATTACCCAGTGCTTGAAGAGATGAAAGGGAATCAGACAAGATTACAAAACGGTCATCATCAGATTCCTTGAATATAATTTAAGGCAAGTTCAATTGCCTTAAGTTCAGCTGAAAAGATAGAGGCCTTGTCATTAAACAAAATGAAGGCAAACGATTATGTGAAATAGCCAAAACTAAACCTCGAGAATTTTGGAAGAATATAAATAAACGCTTAAAGACGAAAGAGAAAACGTCAGACATTTTATCAGTTCAACATTTTTATACTCATTTTAAAGCCATCTTTCAAGTTGGAAATAACTTACCGGACTTCGTTAATAATACGAACGATAATCAATCCGACTTTATAGACCCAGACCTAGACGGGGAAATAACGTACGATGAAATAAGTTTAGTAATAGATATGTCTTTGAAAAATAAAAAATCAGCTGGAATTGACACTCTTTTAGCTGAAGTCTTTAAATTGTCAAAAACTATTATTTTACCATTTATTGTTAAGCTTTTTAACAAAATATTTTTAAATGGAGAGTACCCGCAATCATGGGGTGAAGGAATGATTATACCTCTATTCAAAAATAAGGATGATATTGACTCTACAAACAATTATAGAGGAATAACACTTATAAATATGCTGCCAAAAATATTTTCACATGTTTTATTAAACCGCATAAAAAAGTGGTCAGAATTGCATGATAAAATTGACGATAACGAATTTGGATTTCAAAAAGCTAAATCTACAGTAGATATTATTTTTATTTTTTATTCAATAATTGCAAAGGTTTTCAGTACAACAGGGAAAAAGCTTTATTGTGCTTTTATAGACTTCGAAAAAGCTTTTGACACCGTCGATAGGTATTTATTGTGGCATAAACTTACTCAAGAAAATGTAAGCCCGAGAATGTTGAAAACACTACAGTCAATATATTCCTCGGTCAAATGTTCTATAAAATATAAAAATACTATATCTGAACTTTTCGTTTCAAATAACAGTTTAAAACAAGGGGACCCATTGTCTCCGATAATGTTCATGTTTTTCATTAATGAGCTATCTAATAGTATCAACACAGATAGCAGTGATATATTTAGTACAGACGAACTAAAGGTATTCATTTTATTATACGCAGACGATTCAGTGATCTTTTCTCAATCGGCAGAATCTTTACAGAGTATGTTAAATGACCTGCAAAATTATTGCAATGTTTGGGGACTTAAAATTAACACAAGTAAAACAAAAATAATGATCTTCGAAAATGGCAGACCCTCAAATCCTACATTTGTTTTGAATGGAATTCAGTTAGAAATAGTTTTATCATTTAAATATTTAGTAGTGGAATTCTTCAAAAACGGTAACTGGGCAAGAACCCAACAGAATTTAGCTCAACATGCGTCATACTCATTACATAAATTATATAATGTATTTAATCAAATAACAATCCCAATCAATGAGAAGTGTAAATTATTTGACTCTCTTGTTGGGTCTATTTTAAATTATGCATGTGAAGTGTGGGGTTTCCATGAAGCTCCTAACGTAGAAATTGTTCATAATAAATTTTGCAGAAACATCTTATGTGTCAGAAACTCGACAAATTTAGAAGGTTTATACGGTGAGCTAGGTCGCTACCCTTTAAAAATATACAGAAAACTGAGAATGCTTAAATACTGGGTTAAAGTGCTTACCAAACGCGATTCCTTGATTTATAAAACTTACATCATGATAAAACAAGAATGCGAACACAATAATAATCATAGGTTTAATCGCATGAACTGGGCCTGGCACATTAAGAGAGAATTAGAAAATCTTGGGTTTTCGGATATTTGGCAATGTCAACTAACGATCGATATCCCTTACGATCAAATTAAACTCAGAATTTTAGATCAATACAAGCAATCTTGGTTTGGATATATCAATAATTCTAGCAGACTATTGACATATAGTAGATTTAAATTTAATTTTAACTATGAACAGTATTTAAGTACAATTACTACTCCTAAATTCCGAATAGCTTTAACGAAATTTAGAATATCTGCACATGCACTTGCTACTTGAAAGGGTTTGCATTTTTTGCAATATGCAAGTTATTGAGAATAAGTACCATTTTCTTCTTGTGTTCCCGTTTTACTCTGAATTAAGAACAAGATTTCTGCCTAGATATTTCTGCAGATGGCCAACACTTAATAAATTAGACTCTCTTATGGCAAAGCAATCTAAAAATAATTTGGAACAATTAAGTAAATATTTATATTATGCCTTTAAAAAACGCATTCAAAATAATTAATGTACATATGCATGTATCACGAAAGTGGGTGAACTTGATATAGTTGAGTGTGAGTGATATGTACATCTATGGCTAATGCTATTTAATTAACTTGAATTCATGACGATATGTTGTAATTGCAAATATATAAAAAGAAGTGTTGTTAATATAAAACATACATATTTACTTTCCTCCAGGTAAAACGTATTATATATTGCTGACGGATATAAGTCACCATGAAAGGGAGAGACAGACTTTTGTATTTTCAGATGTATATGTAGGCTATAAACTATTGTATTGTGGTTTAATGCTGAATAAAATTATGTTGTTATATTAATTAAATAAAACTACTAAAAATGAAACAAGCGTGTGAAAAATTATTAAATATCTTTCATTTCTGTCTTGAATGCAAAACTTTATATTTGTCTTCTATTTCTTTATTTGTTATGTATACTCAGTGACTCAGTATATTAATTAAATAAAAGTTAAAACTACTAAAAAATGAAACAAGTGTGTGAATTTTTTTTTCATATTTCCATATAAAAATGATCTCACCATGCAATTATCACCATTATAATCATCAAGTCGCACTGCAAACCACAAACAAATTAGCACCTATGTTACCACTATATATTCTATACATGGGACGCTTGCTCCTAAAATGGTACGCTTATACGCTGGTACGCTTATGTAATGGTACTCTTGCTCCTGCATCGCTTGAGAATAGCTCTCTTCAATCTAATATCGTGTCAGCATTTTAGTTGGACTAAATAATCTGGATAATTTATAATTAAAACACTGTGAGTAAGTCAGTTATACATTTATATATATGTACATGTATGTGGGTATGCAACATCGTCAAATTGAGGTGATTATTTGCACAGGCAACCGTATCATAGTGGGGACCCCCCCCCCACCCCACCCTACCCCCCCCCCCCCCCCCCCACCCTAAACCTCCCCCCCCCCCCCTCTCAAATATATGTTGTGTGGTCAAATTAAGATAGTTACACTACAAATAACCGAGAAAAAAAAAATCTTAATTTGACCACACAACATAATTATATTTTGAGAAGGGGGGGTAAGGGGGGTGGGGGCCACTTTGATACGGTTGCCTGTGATTATCTGAACACCAACTGATGAAAGGTGAGGGTCAAGTTAATATTACTGATATGAATCCGTGTACTCAGTAGTGTCAGTAGACAGTGATTTACCTCAATTTTTGATCATATACAATTGAATTGAATGTTGTTTAACGGCTCATCAACACAGTTTAGGTTATTTAGAGCCGCCCGAAAGAGACTCAGAGAGGGGAAGGATACAAAGGAATCCGGGAACCTGCCCTACTCTTATTATCGAATAAGATTCCTGTGGTTCTTTAACGTGCTCGGAGGATAGACCGATACACGGGGATGCCCAGGTTACGTCCCCATTTGACGGACGAGGCTAAGGGAAAGTGTCTTGCCCAAGAACACTCCGACACGGGACCGTCTGGTTTACGTCCCCATCCGACGGACGAGGCTAAGGAAAAGTGTCTTGCCAAATAACACTCCGACGAAACTCGGTGGCACCACGGAGGATTGAACCAGGGGCCTCCGTTTACAAATCCGCCGCGCTACCGATCATATACAAAAGTGTGGGGTTTTGACGAGGTGGTATTATGTAATGCATGTTTTTTTTCACATAAAACATGTCTTGATTCTGTTTTACTGGACTGAAAATAAGCGATATATGTGTTTTTTTAATAGAAATGTTCAATCAAAATTTCTCCAATATACCAATAGGTAAATAACCACTGCAAAACTATAAATGCGCAGATACAGAGGACAATCGATTCAACAGGAAAGGAACCGACCAAGCTGCAAACCACCGCCAATATATTTATATTTACTTGATACTTCAACTTCTGTGGTGGTGGTGGTGGTGGGGTTGGGGGAGGGGGGGTTACAGTAGTGTTGTTCCGATTAATAGATCTGGTCGATCATCAATCAGTTATGCCTTCAATCTGATTAATCCATTACAATATTTCATGATCGACTTTACTCGGTTCTTGAAAATTATGGCTTATTTCATTCTCTTGTACTACAATATACAAGAAATAAAATGATTTATAATTTTGCAACAAGTAATCACATATTTATCACTTATTTTTTGAAATATGTGTTGGTCATTTTCATTCAGTTCTTTTATTAGCAGCACCAGGGCTTTATATGACAGGGATATGACACGACAGTACAAAAGCTGTTTTCAACTGAAACACTTGTCGTCAAGGTAAGTTTATCGATTATACGCTACATTTATCGATTTTTTACTACGCTTAACGTGGCGGTATGCGAGAGGCCTCAATGTACGGTACACCCATCTACATTGCAAACGGACATGATGTATGCATGTTTTACTAAATTATTATATATTTTATATTGTCAGAAAGCCAAATAAATAACCTTTCTAAAGGTGTAATTTTATTCCAAATAACTGTTAAATAAATCGGCAAAATCTCGAGTTGGAACTGAAATATATCGCATTTTTTCGTTTCTTAGCACATCACCGTGAGTTTATTGGTTTGGTCATCAAACATTTATTGTTTAATACAAATTTAAATAAGATGCATGATTAGAAAGCCAAATAAATAACCTTTTTAATGGTGTAATTTTATTCCAAATAACGGTTAAATAAATAGGCAAAATCTCGAGTTGGAACTGAAATATATCGCATTTTTTCTTTTCTTAAAGTGTTTTCGCATATTACCGTGTGTTTATTGGTTTGGTCATCAAACTTTTCTTAAAGTTTATTATTTAATACATATTTAAATAAGATGCATGGTTAGAAAGCCAAATAAATAACATTTCTATTGATTTGTTATTTCGAACAATTTCTTCAAAGGTTAAAATGGACGAGTAGATCTCGAGTCGATAAATAAAAATAAAAGCGTTGCCGCAATCAACAGGCGGTTCATTTAGTGTCTAAATAATGTTTATGGGGATAACAATACAGTATATTTAAATGATTTAAGTGAGCAAAATTAAATTATCTTTCTATTTTTTCTATAGATGTTTGTTAACAACAACTGTTAAAACCTCGATTGCATTGTGTGAACAATTAAGAATCTTGAGATTAATGTATTCTATTGGCATAACAATCGATCGAGTAATTAACAAACACACATTTATCAATAATTAATTAATTATCAGCCCAGTTGGTACCGCTGTTTTTTTAACGGCATCGCCGTTTGTTCTCCAAATTCAACGAAAAAGAAACCAAAGGATGGACTTCCCACGAATCCACCTCCGGCAAACGTGGTAATTAATGATAATTCTAACAACACATTATTAATGTTTGTTTGTTTTCTTCTCGGTTTTAAAGTCGGCTGATTTAGTCTTTTAATCAGCTAAAATTGTTGACAAAATCGAAATGCAATGATTGTAAAATGCTCTCATTACCAAGTTAGTTGTAGCAAAACGTAATTGTATGTACCCTTTTCACGACTTGCGTGGGTTTTCGTGTTTTTAGCCAATTGTTTTTTTTAGTGTTTTGTTCTCAAACCAAGAAGTGTGAAATTGCGATGAAAAAAGATGACCGATGTTCGTGCTTAAAAATTACCTAAATACAATTTCAATATGTATGTTATCACAGGTTGAAGGAACGTGTTGGGACTGAAAAAAAAAATGAAAAAAAAAAATGAAAAAAAAATTGAAAAAAAAAAAATCATTTGAGAAAAAATCTGAAAATTTTTTTTGATTTTTTTTGGTCTACATTTGTACACATACCTCAAAACATCAAATAAATGAAAAACTGTACACCAAAAACAATTATTTGATGTTTTGAGGTGTGAGTACAAATGTAGACCAAAAAAAAAAAAAAATCAATTTTTTTTTTTCAGTTTTTTTCTCAATTTTTTTTTTTCAATTTTCAGTCCCAACACGTTCCTTCAACCTGTGTATGTTATTAGTTGCAATCATCAACAGGTACTGTACTGTATAAGTGAGAACATAAAGTTTACCCTTCGATAAAAGAGATTTTTTTTACCCTTCCATAAAATATACACGCTGATCCAAGAAAATATATTTTTTTAAAAATGGCCAAGTTAAAAATGTTGTTTTTTTGTTAAAATCAAAGTCATAAACCATTTAAAAACTACCCTATACACAATTTCAATATGTCTGTTATAACTTGCAATCATCAACAGGAACTGTGTAAGTAAAACAAGAGGCCCAAGAGGGCCTGTGGACGCTCTACTGGCTAAAGATAAAGTTTATGCACAAGGGGCCATAACTCTTTCAAATATCGTTCAACCATAAAATGGTGATGATATAGGCAACTAGGCTTGGTACTGATTGTCCCTGACAAGTTGCGTTGAAATCCAGCCAGAGGTTCAGGAGAACTAGTCTGTACAAAGTTAGTGTATTAAAACTTTTAACGGGCCATAACTCTGCCAAAATTCATTCAACCAGAACATGGCAATGATAGGTGCAACTAGGCTTGGTACTGATCATCCCCATCAAGATTCATTGAAATCCAGCAAGGAGTTTAGAACAGACTAATCTGGACGTTTCTCTATTAACACCTTTAAAGGGCCATAACTCTGACAAAAATCATTCAATCCGAATATGGCGATGATATGCACAACTAGGCTTGATACTGATCATCCTTGTCAAGTTTCGTTTAAATCCAGCCAAGGGTTCAGGAAAAATAGCCCGGAAAATGTTTGTGTATCAAAAACCTTTAAAGGGCCATAACTCCACCAAAAATCTGTTAATCGGAATGGGACGATGATATGCACAACTAAGCTTGTTGCTGATCAACCCTGTAAAGTTTCATTGAAATGTGGGGAGACGTTCAGGAGAATAGTCCAGACAAAGTTTGTGTATTAAAACCTTTAAAGGGCCAATACTCCCCCAAAAGCATTCAACTGGAACATAGTGACGATATGTACAACCAGGCTTGGTACTGATCATCCCTGAAAAATTTCAATGAAATTTGGCCAAATGAAGGCCCTTTTTTCTTAATGAGGCCAAAATATAGCATATTTCAGTAAATAAAATCAAGGGCCATAACTCCAGTGTAAATGGTCCAATCTGGTTGGTTTTTAAACTTGTCGGAGCTTTTATTGATAGTAACAATCTGGTAAATTTTGTTAAAGATCGGATGAAAAATGAAGACCCTATCATATTAACAAGGCAACATATAGCATTTTTAACTAAATCAATGGCCATAACTCCGCTGTTACCGGTCCGATCTGGCTGGTTTACGAACTTGTCTGAGCTTTCATTAATATCAACAATCTGTGCAAGTTTGGTAAAGATCAAATAATAAATGAAGGTGCTAGAGTGTTCACAAGGCTTAATATGGCATTTTTCAGCAAAATAAGGGCCATAACTCTAGTGTTACTGACCCGGTTCAGCTGATTTTTGAACTTGTCTAAGCTATAATTAGTATTAACAATCTGTGCAAGTTTGGTAACGATCAAATAATAAATGAAGGTGCTAGAGCGTTCACACGGCAGAAAATAGCAATTTTCAGAAAAAAACAAGGGCCATAACTCCAGTGTGACTGATCCGATTTGGCTAGTTTTCAAACTTGTCCGAGCTTTCATTGATATTACCAATCTGTGCAAGTTTGGTAAAGATCAAATAATAAATGAAGGTGCTAGAGTGTTCACAAGGCAGAAAATAGCATTTTTCAGAAAAAACAAGGGCCACAACTCTGGTGTTACTGACTCAATTCAGCTGATTTTCGAACTTGTCCAAGCTATAATTGGTATTAACAATCTGTGCAAGTTTGGTAACGATCAAATAATAAATGAAGGTGCTAGACCGTTCACAAGACAGAAAATAGCAATTTTCAGAAAAAACAAGGGCCATAACTCCGGTGTAACTGATCCGATTTGGTTGGTTTTCAAACTTGTCCGAGCTTTCATTGATATTAACAATCTGTGCAAGTTTGGTAAAGATCAAATAATAAATGAAGATGCTAGAGTGTTCACAAGGCTTAATATGGCATTTTTCAGCAAAACAAGGGCCATAACTCCGGTGAAATTATTCCGATCTGGCTGGTTTTCGAACTTGTCCGAGCTTTCATTGATATTAACAACCTGTTAAAGTTTGGTAAAGATCGGATGAAAAATGAAGGCCCTAGAGTTGTCACAAGACAAAAGTTAACAACGGACGACGGACAACTCGCCATCCCATAAGCTTTGCTGGCCTTCGGCCAGTAGAGCTAAAAAAAGAGTTTATTCTTCCATAAAATATACATGCTGATCATAGAGATTTTTCTTTTTTTTACAAAATGGCGAAGTTAACTTTTTTTTTTTAATAAAATCAAAATTATAACCCACTTAAAAACTACCATAAACGCAATTTCAATATGTATGTTATTACTTTCAATCGTCAACAGGAACGGTTTAATCGAGGAAAAAAAGTTTAACCTTCCATAAATTATACATGCTAATTCACGAGGAAAAAAAACACGTTCGAAATGTCCAAGTTAAAAAAATAAATTTTGTTGAAATCAAAGTCATAACTAAATTAATAACTACACCAAAAGCAAAGTGCATATATTTTGTATGATTAACAGAGATAGACAAATATGTTTAAAGGGTGTAAGGCGTAAAAAACAAACAAACCAAAAACTGCAGAACGTCGGCCATTTTTTTTTCATTGCAATTTCACGCTTCCTGGTTTGAGAACAAAACACTAAAAAAAGCAATTAAAAACCTGCTAAAAACACGAACAACCCACGCAAATCGTGAAAAGGATACTTACAATTACGTTTTGCAGCAACTAACCATGTTGTTTGTAATGTTTTCAACCTTAAAACACGTTAAATCACGGAGCGGAATCACATTATACGTCCTAAAACATGGCGGCTAACGTGAACGTAAAGTGAACGTACATGACCGAAGTGTTCCGAATGAGTCGACGGCAGGCGTTTGGAACACTTCTCTCCGAGACCAGTCCCTTTAATTATCAGCCCAGTAATTATCAGCCCAGGCAGAACATACTTGAAATTTGATTCTTTTCTTCATTCTAGTCTGAAAAAGGCTTGTCTTTGATAGCAGCCATGTTTAATCAATTAATGATCGATCATCGGTTGGTTAAATATTCTGATGATCGATCATGTATTTTCAGCCGATTCCCAACACTAGTTTACAGTATAAAGAAAAACAAGTTTATGAGACAGTATATCAACCGTTTCGTGGTCGCAAATGTTTTTTTTAATTGTGACTCGATAGTTAAGACCATTATATGATCGATATACTGTCTCAAAATTCAAAAGTGCAGACTGTTTAACCTTATTATTCTAACGTGCTTTAAGCAGGGAATGCATCTAAAGCTGCTCAAATAGTTCAAATCCACTACCAAATGTCATTACATGCGTGCCACCATCTTGATTTATTTGATGTCAGTTTGTTTTCACGTTACTATGATGTCCAATGATACAAACAATATAATTACATTATCTGCCAACCTGTGAAGTATTTATTAATTAAATACCACAATCTGCAAACTTTATAAGAATTTTGCGAGTGGTGTTAAGTTTGAATTATTGTGGAATCAATTATCAAATATTTTTTTGTAGAGTTAACAGTGTTGGTTGCATATCAAGAACAGTGGATGAAGTAAAAAATAAATGGGTAGATATCAAGGTAATGTTTAATATATTTGAACAATTAATGATGAATATGTGAGTATTATTGATATTGCATATATTACCAACAGTAACATGCCTTGGGAGATGAATTGAATTGAATTGGGGTTTTAAGGCGCACCAACACATGAACAGGTTATATGGCGCCTAACAGGCATGAACATGCCAGGCTCATCTTCCCATGTACATCGAGATAAACTATGGAAAATGGGCCTAGAACCTTCTCACCCTGAACTGCAGAGTTGGGAGATGAAACAAAATTGCAATATAGACAACTATCAGCAGTGTATTTTCAGATAGTGTAATGGCCATTTTCCATTGAAACCCATCAGATGCATTCACAGAAGACGCTATTTTTCAACACAAAAAATGTAAATTATCACTCTGATTTAAAGCATTTTATATATGTATACATATAAGAAATACAGAAAAACAGCAATTTAGTGTAGTTTTGCAATTTATTCAGAGATATAATTGTTCTGATTTTGTGTCATTTCTTTTTAATGTCTAAAGTCCAGCACCAAGAAAAAGGCGATCAACAACAAGAAGGAAAGCAGGCAGACTGGTGGGGGCCCACCACCAACTCCGTTAAAAGACTGGGAGGAAAAGGTATTTACATTAAAAAATACACAATGTTTTGTATGAATTTTACTTTCACTTGATACTTTCTGTTGAAAAAAAATTCATCTAATTTCAAATAAACTTCACTTTGTAAGTAGGTAGAGTAAACTGCAAAGGCATCCATTGTACATGTACATCAATAGAAAATGGCTATTGCGCGGTCTGAATAAACTGACAATATCTTTTTTCAATTTTCTTGCACTTATTTATCATTACCAAACTCACATGGCACCTTATTGTTGGTACAATAAGAACGGGAAGATATATGTTATTTAAAGGAGTTGATCTACCAATTTTTGGGATTGATGCGTTTCATTACTGGCGTTCAAAGTTGAGCAAAGGCAAACAATGTGTGAATCGATTCTTAAATCTTAAGTAACTGTATATCAGTCTATAAATTAAACGCTGTATATAAAATCTTACATAAGTGCTTATTTAATGTTGAATTGATTCAGCCAGAGTGATAACATTATATGATGCAGGCTGTGTCGAGCATCATACCAGTTTTATCGAACAATAAATTCAATGTCAGATCTGAACGAATAGGTACGAATGTGAGATTCTATTTATCACATACATGTAACTCCAAAAAAAGCCTCATTTAACATTTAGTATTGTAACTGACACTATTAACGTTGTCATTTGGTGACATTGTATGTTTGTATGCTGGCCGCTTATGTTGACGTATGTCTTCTCCATACAAACCAAACAATGAAACTACTTCATCGATGTCCACAGTGAGGTATTTTAAACATTAACGACATCGTTAAGGCAATTCCGATCCATAATGAGCTGAACGGAAAAGACCTACCGGTGATTCGACCTTTATTCACATATTTATAACATTAGTATTCATTTGAATATTTATTACACTAGTGTAATATGATAAAAACGTAATGACCACACTACAAGTTTTATGATAAAAAAGACATACATTTTTAAAATTCTATACAAAAATGCCTTGTATTCAAGAAATCATGCATATGTACTTATTTGGATTGACTACTTATTTCATAGGTTGTTGGTGCTCTGCCAGGATGTGTTATTGATGGGGTGGTAGGTGGAATGGACACCTTCGAAATGAATGCTGGCGGAGATCAAGGTAATTTAGTTGTTTAAATTAAAATTTTAAAATGTAGTCACAAATACAGCTGCATGGTCTATGCAATCAGAGAGAAAAGTCTCTTCACAGAAAATAATAAAATAGCCATGTCAATATAATTATGCAGAGATACTGATTTTTTGAATGACAATAGATTTTTTCATAGGTAATGCCGATTTAATTGTTCATGGGGATATGTCTTATTATACATACATTTATATTATATACAGAGAAATCCAAGTTAGCCCTACTCCACTTATTTTGTGTCTGTTCTCTATTCATTAAGATGGTTGAATTGTTTTGTCTTTTTTCATTATTGTGCAAAGAAAACACTGTAAAAACATTAACAGCATGTAGATTTCAATTTAAAGTGACCCAAAAAATACAGGATGATTTACCTTAAAGGGACACATTACATTCTTGAAGTTGTTAACAGACATTAAAATTATCATCTTGATTTATTTATCCAATATTATTTTGACTTTAAACCTGCTTGCACATGATGCACCTATCAATGTTTCCCCCCCCCCCTCCCCCCCAACCCCCACCGGGGTTGAGGTGGAGGGGCTGACCCAGGGTCTACCAATGTACTCAATATCAAATATCCCCATGTTGGATTTATCAGAATTTGTGTTTTAATTATTTATAGTTTTGACTGTGACCACAGCTAAGAAAGACACATGTTCCAGTGGGGATCGCCCTTCACCACAACAATCAACCAGTACAAGTGGTGAGAACATTTATTTATTTTTCAAAAAATAACATCCCGAGTCGTCTCCTAAATAGTGGATATACTGCATTAAAAAAAAAGAGGCCCAAGAGGGCCTGTGAATGCTGTACTGGCCTGAAATTGCTCTTATATGTAAGGTTGTCATCCTGAAATTCACATCAGTACTTCTGTTACACTAGAAGCCCTATTATAAAGGTCCAGATATTTTATTTGACCAACACCAATGTCAATCCCAAAACACTAAATTAATGTCATCAACAGTGATGCATTTAAATGGTTTCTGTGCAATAACTTTTGTTAGGGATGAGGTATTGCGATGAAACTTACAGGGTAGGTAGCTTATATGAAAAGGAAGCTTGGAATTGTATTTGGGATCACTGGGATCAAGGTCAAGTTATGCATGTTGTAGCAGAGACCGGAAGTGACCTATATTTTGTCGAAAGTAGGTCACAGCCACCCAAAATTTTGCACATGATGTTAGATGCATATAAGGAACATTGTGATGATGTTTGATAAAACTCCTGCAAGAAAAAAAAACCAGATAGGTATGTTGGAAGCTTGGAATTGCATTTGGGGTCACTGGGATCAAGGTCAAGTTATGCATGCTGTAGCAGCGACTGGACGTGACCTATATTTTGTCAAAGAACGTCACAGTGACTCGAAATTTTGCAAATGATGTTAGATGTATATAAGAAACATCCTTAAAGCTTGGTGAAAATCCTGCAAAAAAGATAGATACACATGTTGTAGCGTAGACCGGACATGACATAGATTCGTCGAAGGTAGGTCACATAAACCCAGAATTTTGCATGTGATGTTGGATCCATATAATGATGATTTTGGTGGAGTTTGGTGAAAATCCTTGAACCCAGTGACCCCAATTTCAATCCCAAACTTCCTTTTCACAGAAGCTACATACCCAGAAAGTTTCGTCAGAATACCGCACTCCAAACAAACGTTATTGAGCAGTAACCATTTTCGCTTAACATTATTTCCCCCTCTAACTTTCTCAACATTATCATGTTTGGGATACATCTATAGCAGACAGTTTGTCTAAAATGTACCTCTTTTTCATATTTGCACAATCAAATCTTTAATTCTGCCTAATACTCTGTTCCACCTTTATGAAATGGCATTATGTTTTCCCCGTCAACTCGAAAACATCGCGCTGTTTTCATATTGAAGGGCCTGGGCCTCTTCCCCTATTGCCCACAAAAATAAACTGCCTTTTTACTTTGTTAATTTACATAAAATTTGACAGTTTTTGAAGGTTTTTTTTTTTTTTGTCAAGGCATTTATAAGAGAGAAAGTGTCGATTCTTACAGATAGTGGGAGGTTTACAGTACTGTTTCTACCCAGAAATAAGTGGGTGGTCTGCCTCCACCACGAAAAAAATCGACCTATATAGCCTATATATAAGATGAAAATGACATAAAACACCGAAACAAATCAGGTTCTTACATGTACACTAGCTATTAGCGTATTGCATTTGTTTTTATTTCCATATGTATGTATGGCGACTCCAGACAAAACTGAAAGTAAGTCCAAGTCTAGGAGAAAAAGTAAGTATATTGCGTAAATTTCCACTAAATACGTTTACTCGTCCATGCATTGGTGTCTTGATCTGTTTTATCTTACATAATTTAAAGGGAGTACATCAGGCTTTTCAAAGGGGTCTAGGGGTCCGACTTAAAATTGAAAAATAATGATATTTCTATTTTAAAGCGCCTAACCATAATGAACGATCCTAAAAATGACCCCTTAGTCACAAAGAAATTAATTCTGTACAGTAATAGGTGCTATCCTAGGTTACGCACCAGGGTTAATTTCAGCATTTTATGCCCGATTCCGTCCTAGCTATATGGTGTATTCGAAGTTTAAACCTTAACAATATGGTTCGAACATCATATTTTGATGGATATAAGTGTTTTATCATAAATTGGAATTTTTTTATAATTTAAGATATTTCTAGAAAAATCCTGATGTACTCCCTTTAAGCTGGTAATTAAACAATAACTGCAATCAATGAAACTTTGTACAGGTTTTATTGTTAAATTAACAACACTTTGTTGTATGATTATGCCTTTAACTATTATCAGCATCAAATTTAAATTTACAAATTACAGCTGCAATTTCTTTATTATGAATTTGGCCACTGGCCTATAACACATTGTGATAATGCACACTACATTTATTATGTCTCGATATCCACCCACAAAGTGGTAGGGGAGGCGTGTTGTTTGCTTGGGTCCATGACAAATGTTGTCCACACTACTACAATAATGACAATAACTCTGCATGGTATTGAGTAAGCCACATGAAAACTGTCACGCACAGCTACACTTCATGTTTATCATATATACAAAGTTGAATCGAAAATCTTGGAAAGTGTAGAAGTAGTTCGCGCCACAAGATTCAACAGGCCGACCGACAGACCGGCCCGTCGCTTTAACTCCTATATACCCCGTCTCAAACTTTGTTATCGGTAATACTTTGTCCACATAATGCACACCAAGCTGTAAACAAAAATAACAAACAATGATTTTGCATTCATTGCATATTTTTTACTTTTGAGTGATATGAAAAATATGTCATTGAATGCTTTTTAACACTAGTTATGTGATAAATGTATACGCATGGGGGTTAACGTCGCTTTTAACAATCAGACGTACCATGATAAAGCATAAAATAAATGATTTTATCACATAACATCCCTTGTTAGCAGTGTCGAACACCCATTTAATATTCTGTTGTATGACACACGTGTAATACAACCTGGAACAATTTTGATTGGTTGAGTTAAACCTGTAACACTACGCAAGTTTATTACTGAAACTATTTTATTTATTATAAATTCACCCAGATCTGAGACATAAACTTATTATTTGTGACAGCTTATACAAATAATGCACGTGATACAAAACATTGTTGTTGGTTGTTAAAAATTTGGCGTAAACTGCTATTTTGTAGAGGTAACACACAAACTCTATTATACGCAACGTTATGTGTGAGACGCGACGTTACAACATCACATATTTTACGACGTTTTGGCGCTAAAGTGTGTCTGACGTCGTGGCGGTTCTATGTCCATCTGAATTAATTTTTACTAATTTGATTGCAATGATTTGTTCCAGGCCGACCAGTGCTACTTGTAATATTGTGAGCTATGTCATTGAAACTGTCGGCATACCACCAGTCTATACTGCCTATACTGTATCTGATACACGACTCGGCTGATTGTAGTGTCCCCGGGGAATCCCTGTGCCAGATGTTCGCGCAAGTACGAAAGTTCAGCTCTCGGGGGAGGCTCGGGGGAGGAAGAGGGTCACTAAAAAGACTGAAAAGGACTAAAAATTCACGTTTCACGTCACCATATCACGCGATCACTTTTTACCAAGACAAAAATCACGGATCACGCTGATATAATTTTCACGCAATCACGCAAAAATATTGTTTGTTTCACGTGTCACGATTTTAAAAACACCCCGATCACGTTTTCACGCAAAACCCCTTTGGGACCCACTTTCTAGGCTATTGTTTTTTTGTGTTATTTTACACGAGCATATTTATATTTTACTTATATTGCCTATTGATGCTTCGAGATTAGATCATGGCGGGGATTTCTTTATGTACACTGTCCTGTTTTAATGGGATGAAGTAGGGTAAGTGTGAGGTTTGGTGCATCCTAGAATCGGTTTAAACCCCCAGTGGCTTTGTTGCCACTGACCGTTCCATGGCTGTAGCCCTATTGTCAACCCTTTTGTGTTTGTGATGTCGTTTGCATTTATTATTGCTTTTGCCTTCTTGTTTGTCTGTTTGCGTGTTTGTTTCTGTGTTTTGTGGTTGACTGTCCTCCTTGAATGCTACTTTCCCTGTCCGATCTTTTTACATTTCTTTTAGGTAGTCGTCATCATAGGGTCCACAGCCTGTCCGGTAATCGTACAATTAAAGAGGAAAGCATAGTGGCGAACTGTAAAAGGGTGCACCACCAAGCATGCAGTACGTTGCAAAATGATAAGGTCATAACCTCTTAAACCCCCAGTGGCCTTTGTTGCCACTGACCGTTCCAAGGCGGTAGCCCTATTGTCAACCCTTTTGTGTTTGTGATGTCGTTTGCATTTGTTATTACTTTTGCCTTCTCGTTTGTCTGTTTGAGTGTTTGTTTTTGTGTTTTGTGTTTGGCTGTCTTCCTTGAATGCTGCTTTCCCTGACCGATATTTTTTATCTGTCTTGTATCATATCCAGCTAGTGCGTGTAGAATGGCAACAGATTATACGTTTCTTCTCCAAGTGTTTTTTTTTTGTATATCCCAAAAGTAAGTGTTTGTGTGTGTTTATACCGGTACATTTAAATCGGACCTAAAATATTCTGTGAGATCTGAGAACCAGTGGTTACATGGTAACACAGCAATATTAATATACTGAAAGGAAAAAGAAACGCAGGGTGCGTATTTCCGCTATATATTGCATATACTGCACAATTAATTCCATATATATTCCAAGGAAATCCCAAGATGTTTTGTAAAAAAAAAAGTGCAGTTAGTTAGAGAAAGGACACAACTGTGATGTTGTAGACGTTTTAATCACAGTACACGTTGCAACAAGAAATTCATAAATGCTGAAGTTCCTCTTTGAAAAATTGAGCCAGTTCAGTACTGTATTTAATGTTAAGTGATTGCAACATTTAAAGCCTAAGTTTGCTCACCTGCTTGAGCCAAATGCGCATTCTGACGATAATGAAACTTTAAAGGGGTAACCATTGGTGTGTTCAGTGCTATTTAAACCTTCTTTCTAAAAGGACAGGCCTAATGTCGCCCTGTACCATTCGATTAGCAGTAGCCTATTAAACATACAATATACAGCGGAAATACGCACCCTGCGTTTCTTTTTCCTTTCAGTATACATAGGTATCTTCACCAATGACAACCGTATCAAAGTTGACAGGAGATATCACAGCAGTTGTTTACACTATTAAAGACGATCAGCACCTCCTCCAAAAGCAATTAGAACAGAAATTCCTCTTTCAGTGAAAAAATCAAAACGCAACAGTAGGAATTTTATCTTCTGTGCTACTAAGGAACCTTTCTTTCGTTGAGTTCAACGGTGTATCTAAACAATTATTGACTCGTGTCTATACATGAGCACTTTGTACGTATTATGTGTGTAACACCGTTTGTGTTTGGTGCTGCATTCATCATAAACAACGATGATATATTTACACAACTATCATTGAACATACTACCTTTTTTGCCAAGGAATCTTTTGCAATAATGCACCTCCATCTATGACATACTGGATCTCAAGCAATTCGGTTGAAGAAGAAAATATATCATTTTGACAACAATCTCCCAGTTTCAAAATAAAATCAGCCAGACTAATTGTTTGCGGTTCCTTGGAAACCCTGTGTTGTCGAACATCGGAGATGCAAACCTCGAACTGGAAGATGTCAGCAATATTATCTACATATCTACTTGCTGCTGTTGTAAGGCGTTGAAGCAAAAGTTGAGTATTCATGGCTTTTGTTACGCCGCTCATTTTCATAGATGACTCTTCGCTGATAAGGACAGTCTGGCGTGATCGTTTAAAGGAGTATTCAGCCATTGTTTTTTCCAACCATATCATCAAGAGTCTCTCCCCTATTTCATTAGGGGTGTCTACATTTACAGTTTGTTTAGCTGTCAATTTTGAATAGAGATCTTTCGTTATCTTCGAATGAACTTTTTACTTGGCGATAAGCTACTGTGCTTTTCACCAGGTCCAGAGAACGATTTTCAATCGATTTTTTTTTTCATTACACGAAAAATCGTAATAAAAAATAAAATCAATTGAGAGATGGTTTTTTGACGCTTTTAAAGATGTCCGTGTCATCTAAATCGGTTCAGAATTCGCCACACAATCCGCCAAAGTTGATTTTGCACCCCGTTTCCTATGTAAACTTATGGACGTCGCAACTGCAGAATGACGTAGTTGCGCAATACCGGAACTGCCAAGGAGCGTGTCTAGTTAATTCAAAGGGTTTTCAGATTGCGTTATATATATTGAACCATTAACCGGCGGCCAGATGGAAGAGGCCCGACTCAGGGGTAAGTATTGATATATGCGGATGGTTTTTGCGTTGTTTTTATTTTCCTTTTTTTTTTTAGTCTGAATAATGTTTAAAGGCAGTGTTTATTCTATTTACCTAGGTACACTATATATGAGATATTCCAACAGTTAATGACGTAAAGGGGAACAACTGCACGCTCATTCATGAATTTGAATGGACTTGGTTACTTCCCTGCTCAACAATGCCTGCATTAAAAGAGAGATTAAAAATTACAAAAGAGGTTAAAACGTGTATTTTGAGGCTTGCGGCAAGTTTTCGTCGTGAACTTATGCGTTTTCCTACAACATTGCATTTCGCATAAAAGAGGCGCTACAAATCGGCGAGAGCACAGTATACAGCATACTGAATAAGGACCAACATGGTATTACTAATGCTGTTAACGAGGTGGTAGAAGCCGTCAGCACGGGAACTGGAAACAGGGCACGACCAATGAAACTAGACTCGTTTGCCAGAGGCGCCCTTAGACGAATTATTCACAAAATGTATGCTGGTGGGGAGTTTGTAAGTATTGTCAACACACTCTTCAATTGAGCTTCAGTAGCATATAGCCCACTACCAAATCTAAAAGTATGAAATTTCAGCAAGCTAAAAGGTTACACATGTAATAAAAAAGAGGACGTAGTAGAAATGCTTGCCTTACAGTAATAGTATATATATTGTAATTATAATAAAGACAAATTTCAGTAGAGGTCCTGTAAAATTTGAGCGTGAACAATGACTCAATAAAGCGCACATTTTGGAATGCTGAAATTGCCCATTGTCTTCAAGTGGCTTTGTTTCCATGAAATGCGGTCTCTCTTTTTTTAGTGTGTGTGTAGGGGTGGGGTGAATCATAAGATTAACATTTCCGATGTTGTCCATTACTTAACCGCTCCCTCGCCTTTCTGTTTTACGCTCGTAAATTATTAATACATATTCTGTTATTGTCCTGAAAAGTTATGAAAAAATAATACACCTAATATGTTAGAAAAAAAAACATGTATATATATATATATATATATATTATGTTTTTTTTAGTAAGTGTTTCAAAATAATCTTGGATATATTTCTTATAGATCGTCGTATATTTAGACGCTTAACCCTTATGATCATTCGTAAACAAAACAATCATACACTGCGGATAATACACTAACTATAACCTTGTTCCATTATTTCAGGCGTCAATCAAACGGTTACGTGTTAAGATGGAGGAAGCGGGTTATAGCGTAAGCAATTTAACCAAAGACTTGGGATTTAAATTCTACCAAAAACATGGGAAAAGGTTCTTGAAGGAAACCCAGGACATTTTGGCCTCCAGACATGCATATCTCAGAAAGATCAGGAGATTTAGGTAAATATAGGTACAGACTAGTCATTACATAAGAATAATGATGTTTATTTTGATACAAATTAAAATATTGAAAACCTGTAATCAAAAATGAATTTTGTCTTAAAACTATTAAAATTAAGTTAGAAACATAACAGTTTTCTGGTTGTGACAAATTGATTATTGTACTCCACTAAATCCAATGTTTTCGAGTTAGCTCTATACTTCACTTATCATTATACTGGAATAATATCGCTAATGTCACGCTATTAAATCACTTCCGGTATGCAATACTCTTGGAATTCTTTGTTAAATCACTCCTCCAGAAATGCCTCCAGTCCCCTTGACAATAAAATCCGTGATATAATAGAATGATAAGTACAGAGCGAACTTGAAAAAGAGATCAAACTCACAATTTTCGAAGTTGTAATGCTCGTTATGTTTCTACTTCGAGTTCAGCTTATTTGAATCCAACTCGCAAACATTCAGTGTTTAATTTTCACGCTTTAAAGCTACACAGTCTCTATATCAATCGATTTCTTCTTCGTGTCCTTATTTGTAACTTCATGTTCACCAACTCATGTCAAAATCGGGTATTTAAGCGAGCAAATATAGCGCAGGAAATCAATAAGGGCGACCTGGTAAACAGGTTCTTACGTAGCCCACATCATCCTAAATACAAGCCAAATAAGTATAAATACGGGCGGCCTGTAAAAACGGCCGTTACGTATCCCGCATCACCCTGAGAAAAAGCACAATAAATATAAATACGGACGACCTATTAAAAAGATCGTTACGTATCCCGCATCATCCTAATTATGTGCCCCATAAGTATAAATACGGCGACCCAGCAGAAGGTCCTTACGTATCCCTCATCTCCACGCAACCCCAACAAACTACATAGCACCGCAAAGCACATGCAAGTAATACCACCCTTCATAGAAAGCCAGTAACGCGAAATTAGGTTGAATTAACCGACAGTGCTGGCCTTCTGCTTTGGTAACATGTTTAGAAACTTTGGCGGACTCTGGCGGAGTCATCAACATTAAACAGAAATTCAAAATTATAAACCTTTACATTCCACACTCCATTGTGCCGGACAGTACCGGGATTTCTGGTGGAGGAACTACGCGCGCGCACACACACACGCAGGAAATCATTTACTGTATAGACATCGACCAGTGCACATCGTACCTATATACAACAGTATTTTTTACAGAAAAAAAGTTAGCCTTATAAATATATACTGAAAGGAAAAAGAAACGCAGGGTGCGTATTTCCGCTATATATCGCATATAGTGCACACTTAATTCCATTTATATTCCAAGGAAATCCCAAGATGTTTTGTAAAAAAAAAAGTGCAGTTAGTTAGAGAAAGGACATAACTGTGATGCTGTAGACGTTTTAATCACAGTACACGTTGTAACAAGAAATTCATAAATGCTGAAGTTCCTCTTTGAAAAATTGAGCCAGTTCAGTACTGTATTTAATGTTGTGATTGCAACATTTAAAGCCTAAGTTTGCTCACCTGCTTGAGCCAAATGCGCAATCTGACGATAATGAAACTTTAAAGGAGTAACCATTGGTGTGTTCAGTGCTGTTTAAACCTTCTTTCTAAAAGGACAGGCCTAATGTCGTCCTGTACCATTCGATTAGCAGTAGCATATTAAACATACAGTATATAGCGGATACGCACCCTGCGTTTCTTTTTCCTTTCAGTATATATAGTCCATCGTGTCGCATGTGTAAATTAACATTGCCTGGTGTAATACTGTATGTTATCAATATGAAACTAATACTTCGCCACAAAACAAACATATCTCTACTCGTTATTTAGCGCGAGATGAGTTTGTGTGTGCGCACTAGTTATTACGTAATGCCTATCTAGTGTTAAAAAGGTTACAACATACAAATAAATGGATGCAACTGTTAATATAAAAAAAGGTCAAGTATGATATAATATTATGAAAAAGTCTGAAAACAGTTAACCAATGTCAATCAGTCAGCAAGCCAGGTTCGTTTCATGTATCTTTCATTGGTACAAGCTCCATAGCGTAGACACCAGCTCTTGTTCGTTGTGACAAGCTCTTTCCAAAATTCGTGAATACATTCTCATCTACAGCGTGAACCACTAGCATATTATGCATACATACACATGTTGTACGAGTTCAACAAAAATCGTTTTGGTTTATTTTGTATTAATTCGTCAAACCTTGGCAAATTTTGACAATGGATGAGTATCACAGTGACACAATATTCTTTCACATGAGAAAGTTCTCTGGCTTCATTTAAAACATTCATCTGGAGTAACTCCGGGGCGTGAGCAAAGGATGAACATTATTATGTGGAATGCCATTCCCCGACTTTTCAAAGCAAACAAACAAACAAAAACATGTTTCTCTTAGAAAAAAGAAAAGAAAAATCAAGTCACACTCACCTTTGTTTACAGTTTTTGAACATTGCCACTGGCTCATAAGTTATGTTGGGACACTTATGCGTATCCGTTTGGAGCTAGTGCCAATAATTACCAGCCCATGTCTTAGTCATTTAAAAACAAAATCAGCTGGTGGATTCCATTTTCACTTTTTTAACGCAGGGAAGAAGGGTATGAAATTGTGTACCTGGACGAAACTTGGATTAACGCTAACCATATAAATCACCCTGGTGAATGGACGGAAAACAGAAAAGGTAATGTAATTGTTTCAGCAGGTACAATACTATTAAAGTAGATATAAGATCATTATTCGAATATATTTGAGATTATGTTTGATAAGTGCCACTGGAAGGAGAAATAATTAACGGAGAACAGTTGTTATTTTCCTGCTTTACTAAATTGAGCAAATGAACTGGCATGATACTAAAATTGCGCTTGGAATATAAATGCGGATTTAACACTATAAGACCAGTGTTACAAATGTGGTACACTTTCGGGAGAAAACAGCTTTGTATGTATCGAGTGTTTACCAAGACTACGATTCTCCCAAATACGTGTTTAAAAGTACGGCGCTTTATTCATCTATTGGTAATTGATTACTCGGGAACCAGCCTACAACGATACATTCCTTCAATGAGAGTTGTGCCATGCTATGCTATTTGACCAACTATATTGGTTGAGGGTAAAGCCTCGCATTTCGTACGATAACGGGAACTATCGAAAATAGAGGTACTCTGGTACGGACAGTATCGAACCTACAATTGATGTATGAAGGCAAACGATGTAGGTGATCTATAAATCATTTGTGATAACGCTAATCGCATGTATACATTGAAATATTGTTCGGGTAAAACATTGTACAATAGCTTAATATATGACAAGTGTTTTACATTAATTTTACATCGTAAATTGTTGGTATACCCATAGACCTACATTATATCCATGGTATACTAATCTCTGTACCCGAGCACCTGCTATTTCCGATAGTTATCGTTATAAATACTACCTACGAATTATAACGAATTGTCTTTGTCACTAGACATGCCTTGCTGAAGGCAAAGTGACAGCAGCGGGACGCAAAGGAACGCCTTTTACACGTGTATTTTTATATCATTTAATTTTTTTTATAGAAAAAATGTCCCCTAAATAAGGTTACTGAGTTTTTAGAGTGTTATTATATATTTAAAACTAAACTTCTTTTGAAGAAATCTATTGTTTGCATTCAGCGATATGCATTCTAATTACTTTGATCAATTAAGTGTTCATAGTGCGAGTTTACGTTTCAGGTCCAATGGGCGTGCTGTATCCCGAGTGTCAGGAGTGCAGCCGTTACATCCAAGCTGGAAAGGGCCAACGCCTGATCGTGTTGGACGCGGGATCAAGTCAGACTGGCTTCATTCCTGGTGTCAGTCTGGTTTTCTGCTCCGAAACGAAGAGCATAGACTACCACGATGAGATGAACGCCAAACACTTTTTAGAGTGGTTTGAGGTAAATATCCTATTATATTATCCTCAAAATAATCTAAGGACCGCAAGAATATTTTTTCATATGCTTACCAGTGAAATTCATTACATACCATTGTCAAACGGTTACACGGAATGTGTAAGCTATGTTGCAATAAACTGGACATTGTCAGGTTTTCTGCATTAGATAAAGGAACAAAATGTTAATTAAAAAGAGTCAGATTTTGATAATTTATAAAAAAATCATTAATTTGCCCCAAAACAACAATACTAAATGATTTATATTTTTCTCAATTGATTCATTACTTTTAATCACTACCAATGGAACTATGAACGCGAAATTTTAATTCCTCCGAAAGTGACTAACCTTTGACAGTTTAATTGCATACACCGAACAGTTTTGAAAAACGCTGAATTTGTAACCATTCCAAAATTTTCAAGACCTAGTTGCATATTTGGCACTGCATGCTGATCTGTAGATTAAATCTAAAGAAATGGTGACAGACGTTTGTTAAGGAGTCAATAGTCATGAAAATGATACGAAATAACATTTTTGGCTAAAAAAAAAAAATGTATTTGAAATTTCAAAATCTCTTGAAATTTCAATTTGCAACTATTATATTTTTGGTATAAAATGTTCCTAAAGAATACAGAAATACGAAACAGTTTCCATTCTTGGAATGCAATGTGTATTTAAACTTGCGATGATGCAAACTTTAATCTTATTGAAATAAAGAAAGGTCTTATTGAAATAAAGAAGGGATGGTCCTTAAATTATTTTGAGGAGTATAGAATTAAATACACTCTTACTGTTCAAATTCTTCAAAGTAAATTTTTGCCTATATGGTTATCGTTTTCCGAACAAGTATTAACGATATTCGTATTTGTTAAAACAATTCTTAACAAATATAAATAATTCATGTTGTATTTATATATTAATATGTCTGTGATGTTGGTACTAAGTTATGCACTTCTCTACTCGAGGACACCCTTCTTCCAGCCATACCCAATCCGTCCGTTGTGGTTATGGATAATGCGCCGTACCACAATGTGAAAACAGCGGACAGTTGGTACCCGCGAACCTCCACAAAGAAGGAGAATATCCAACAATGGCTGAGGGACAGGAACATCCCTTATGAACAGGATGCAGTAAAGGTATCTAAATCGAAGGAACATGTATATATCTAAAATGAACATAGAACCATCAGGCTTTAAAATCCATACTGAACAAAATTCCTAATTTATCACTTTTGTATCTCAATGTTCTTCTTTTAAATATATTTTAAAATTCAATAGTTGTGTGACAAGCATTTAGTTTTGACCCATAGTTTGTAAAACTTTTTTTCTGATAAAACACATACCATGAATCGAAGTCCGTTTAAAGATATAAAATTCTTAAAATTGGTATGAATTATTTATATAAAAAACATAAAAAATCGATCCATTTATTGCAGATTCTCCGTCTGTAAGAAAATGAAATATGGATACGCCTAAAGTATCTCCCTTTTAATTGAATATCATTATTTCTAACAAACGTTTGGAGCAAATCTAAACAATCATGAAATACACAGAACAATGAGAATAGTACTGACATATTCTTAGGTGGGTATTTAGACATTTTGACTAGTATATAGTATTATGAAATGAATGCAATGTATATTGAGGAAACTCGCATATTTTCACGAGTGCTTAATATAACCTTCTGTCAAGACACGTTTATGATTGCGTGTCTTGTGATCTTTTAATATTCAATTATAAGTAAGAGTAGATATAAAAATCTATACAGGAAAAGTAGCATTCAAGAACGACAGTCGACCCCAAACACAAAAGAACAACTACATATAAAGATGAATAAAAGGCAAAATAAGACATCACAAACACACAAGGGTTGACAATAGGGCTACCGCATTATAGGCCATATAAGTAAAACACACACATGATCATGTATATAATCATAAAAATAAAATAAAAAGCCTAGAAAACCACATAATATGTGCTCAATGACTTAAGGGTACGACAAGACAAGGTTATAGACAAACATCAAACATAACTTTGTAAAACTTAACATTCCAGGCCGAATTGTTACAGTGTGTGAATGTGAATAGACCGGAACAGGTGTTCCAAACTGACAAGTTAGCACATATGAACGGGCATCTTGTATTGCGTCTACCAGTACGACACTTTGAACTCAACCCAATTGAGTTAATACAAGGTATGAAACTAATATGATAACAACTGTATTCTCCTTTGAACCTTTAAAAACTGTCATACATAGTTTGCCCTTCTAACGACGTTGCGTTGTAAACCTTCGCCTCTCAGCGCTGCTGATTCGAATCCCACTGGGAGCTCGACTTTTGAGGAAGTTTCGATTCTTACGGATGGCGGGAGGTTTACAGTACTGGTTCTACCCGGGAAAAGTGGGTGGTCTGCCTCCACCACAAAAAAATCGACCGTCATATATAACCTTACATGTGTTGGAAATGACGTAAAACAACAAAACAAACAAATCTAAATAATCATAAATCATTTTACTTGTGTTGTATTACTACTGTATTCTAAGCTGAAACACTATTTACATTTTGTCATAACAATATACTGTCCATGAAATGCTCTAATGTTTGACTGGCATTTAATTTATATTCAACCAGCACAAGAAAAGATGATTGTGGCGCAAAACAACACGACATTTAAACTGAAAGATGTAAAGAAAATTTATCTGGCAGCAAAACAACAAATCACAAGTCAAAGCTGGAAGAACGTGGAGCAACACGTGATTGAGAAAATTGAAAATAAGTTCTGGGAGGTTGATGGCGTTCAGGTTGAAGAGGTACCATTAATATAAACAAGAAAAAATTGATGTAAAGTGCAAAGTCGCCGGCAGGAATGAACACATATACCTTAATATTACATACATTCCTGCATATACAGTTATTTAATATAATGTCAAAACTATATCAGGATATTTGTTAAAAATGGTAATTCAATAGTACTGCACAAAAAAAAAAGTTTCCATTAATTACTTCTCCTTCCAGTCCACTTATGAAACATAAGCCGGCGAATAACAATGAGCGTCGACGCCAAATAACTCTTCTTTGCAATTTACCAATGTATCAATAATTTGAAGCTTCTATATCTTTTTTTTATTTGTTTCAATATGTAGGTGCCAACATTAAAGTATTATATGTTCAGGTTGCACCAGTACTTATTGTGTTGGACGACGATGATGATGACGACCAGGAAGAGACTGTGACATGTGACGACGACGACAGGAACGACTATGACAGTGGGGTTGAGGAAGAGGAGTTATTGACAGGACCAGCAGGGGATGGAACGGCAGCGACAGCCAAACAAAATGGTAATACACTGGAAGAGCCAGCCAATGAGGAAGAAGAAGCGGATGATATAGACGTTATATGCAACGTATTAATAAGTATGCGCCACCAGTTACATGCTTACGGTGGAAGAATAAACAGAGTCGGTATGCGTGGGGTTGTTGCAATGTGTGTAATATGTGGGTTCATTTGTTTTGTTCTGGTAAGTCAGACAAGGGAATGGTTGAAAGAATGAGTTCGTTAATGTGCACAGTATGTGAGCGTATTTTAAATACTGGGTTAGAGAGTGTAAGCAATAGAGAGAGAGAGATAGAGAGAGAGAGAGAGAGATTCGTGGGGTTGTTGTTATGTGTGTGATATGTGGGTTCATTTGTTTTGTTCTGGTAAGTCAGACAAGGGAATGGTTGAAAGAATGAGTTCGTTTGTGTGCACCGTATGTGAGCGTATTTTAAATACTGGGTTAGAGAGTGTAAGCAATAGTGAGAGAGCGAGAGAGAGAGAGAGATGTGCGTGGGGTTGTTGTTATGTGTGTGATATGTGGGTTCATTTGTTTTGTTGTGGTAAGTCAGACAAGGGAATGGTTGAAAGAATGAGTTCGTTTGTGTGTACAGTATGTGAGCGTATTTTAAATGGTTTGACTCCCTACCAGGGCAAGAAGCGGTGTTTCGGGGAATACAAGTGTCCCAAGTGTAAAAGGAAATGGATGTCGGGCAACACATTAGAGAGTGTAAGCAAGTGAGAGAGAGAGAGAGAGAGAGAGATGCGTGGGGTTGTTGTTATGTGTGTGATATGTGGGTTCATTTGTTTTGTTCTGGTAAGTCAGACAAGGGAATGGTTGAAAGAATGAGTTCGTTTGTGTGCACCGTATGTGAGCGTATTTTAAATGGTTTGACTCCCTACCAGGGCAAGAAGCGGTGTTTCGGGGAATACAAGTGTCCCAAGTGTAAAAGGAAATGGATGTCGGGCAACACATTAGAGAGTGTAAGCAAGTGAGAGAGAGAGAGAGAGAGAGATGCGTGGGGTTGTTGTTATGTGTGTGATATGTGGGTTCATTTGTTTTGTTCTGGTAAGTCAGACAAGGGAATGGTTGAAAGAATGAGTTCGTTTGTGTGCACCGTATGTGAGCGTATTTTAAATACTGGGTTAGAGAGTGTAAGCAATAGAGAGAGAGAGAGAGAGAGAGGGAGAGAGAGAGATGTGCGTGATGTGCGTGGGGTTGTTGTTATGTGTGTGATATGTGGGTTCATTTGTTTTGTTGTGGTAAGTCAGACAAGGGAATGGTTGAAAGAATGAGTTCGTTTGTGTGCACAGTATGTGAGCGTATTTTAAATGGTTTGACTCCCTACCAGGGCAAGAAGCGGTGTTTCGGGGAATACAAGTGTCCCAAGTGTAAAAGGAAATGGATGTCGGGCAACACATTAGAGAGTGTAAGCAAGTGAGAGAGAGAGAGAGAGAGAGATGCGTGGGGTTGTTGTTATGTGTGTGATATGTGGGTTCATTTGTTTTGTTCTGGTAAGTCAGACAAGGGAATGGTTGAAAGAATGAGTTCGTTTGTGTGCACCGTATGTGAGCGTATTTTAAATACTGGGTTAGAGAGTGTAAGCAATAGAGAGAGAGAGAGAGAGAGAGGGAGAGAGAGAGATGTGCGTGATGTGCGTGGGGTTGTTGTTATGTGTGTGATATGTGGGTTCATTTGTTTTGTTCAGATAAGTCAGACAAGGGAATGGTTGAAATAATAAGTTCGTTTGTATGCACAGTATGTGAGAGTATTTTGGTGTGAGAGAGAGAGAGAGAGAGAGAGAGAGAGAGAGTATTAATGTTTTTATTTTAATGTATACTATTTAATCTGTATAATATTATGTCTTTAAAAGACTAAACCTTTAAGTTTTATTGGAAGAATTAATTGTGCATGGTTATCCGTACTTGAAGTTGATTTGTTAAGTTGGTGCATATTTATATTACAATACGATCATGTATAATTCAAAGAAATTGTGTTTTATTTAATATGGCAGTATTATTTTATTGTATTGTTTCAGACGTCAATGCATTAATGAGCTCGATATATACTGACGAGATAAAGAAACGCCTCATCGGGAATTTCCGCTATATATTGTATATACCGCACACTTAATGCCACATAATATTCCAAAGAAATCCCAAGATGTTTTGTAAAACAACGTTGCAGTTGGTTAGAGAAAGGACACAACTGTGATGTTGTAGACGTTTTAATCACAGTACACTTTATAACAAGAAATTCATAAATATTGAAGTTCCTCTTTGAAAAATTGGCTATTTTAGTACTGTATTTAACGTAAAGAATTTGCAGATATTTGCATCCTAAGTTTGCTCACATGCTTGAGCCAAACAGATACTCTGCCAATAATCAAACTTTGAAGAAATACTATTTGCTGTGTTTTGTGTTGTTTTAGTATTTTTTCCGAAAAGAAAGGTCTTACGTAGCCATGTACCATTCGATTAACAGCAGCATAGTGTACATACAATATATAGCGCAAATTCCCGATGAGGCGTTTCTTTATCTCGTCAGTATATAATTATTAAAGCCACTTAGGCTGTGTATAATTTATGTGATACAATTATGTTGATTTTGTTTTTAAATAAATGCCTTTTACAATTGTTAAATTTTATCAGGGAGTAAAGTATACTTTTACTCCCTAATGTTTTAATATTATGAGATTGTTGTAATTTTACTTATGATGAGTAATTTACTCATTAACATTAAATGTACAGCAAAAAACAACAACAGCTTACGTTTGTTATTATATCATAAACTACGATTCTGCAAACCTACCTTCAACTTCCGTCTTCACCCCTGACTGTGTCCATTTTTCATACACACAATTCTTTGGTTCTTGTGACCAAGGTTTTATTAAAAACGGGTTTATAATACATCCTTGTGGTGGCTTGCATGTAACTGGTGGCGCTTATTTACTTAATAACGCCGCTTCAACATTTAACACAACCAAATAACTTTAACAGGGCTTATTTTCGGGGTAAATGGAAGAGGCCCAAGTCCCATATTCTCGACACTTGCTCAGCTAAAATCTTATTCTCAAGCTCAAAACTCATAATTTCTTTTAGCTGTAACTTTTTTCAGTGATTATTTTTCTTCCCGAAACTTTCAGGACATTTGCAACTGAGGATTATCTCGAATGGTGTAAAGTTTCATGACCGTTTAGTAAGATTTTAACATGTTTATAGCTGAGCTAGAGTCTGAGATTTCGACTCAAAAGTTTCGAGAATATGGGGGCAGGTCTTGGGTGTGCATATGTGAAAAAAAAAATACATTTTAGATAAAACTGTCTTCTATAAATGTATCCCAAACATAATAATGCTGAGAAAGTTAGAAGAGGAAATAAAGCAAAAAAAGAGAGAAGATTTTAGCCAAAGAGAGGAAAGGTCCGAATCGGCACCTGTTTATGACGGAAAAAAACCCTGTATATTAAGGCTTTTCAGATATATGGTCGTGTAATTATAACATATCGAACATTTACTAACCAGGAAAGATGTTATTAATTTCAAAATATTAAAATAATTAAAATCAAGCTAACTGATTATAACTACGCATACAAACCTTTTCCCATTTTGTTTAATGTGTCACAGAAACCCCGCATTCTAAGTCATATAGTACGTTTATTAATGTCAAATAATGACTGTTTCCACCATAAAATATTAAATATAATTAAAACAGTCCAAAAAATAAAATAAAATACAATTTACATGCTTATAAACGTTTAAAACTACTTTTATCTGCCCCAATTTTCAACGTGCGCACCTGCAATTCATAAATAAGATAAACTCCCCTTCAGTATTTAATGGACTATTCCATTTTTTTCTGTTTCCGCCATAGGAAACGGAGGGGTAAAATGAACTTCGGCGGATTGTGTGGCGATTTTTGAAACGATTTAGATGATAAAGAGATCATTAAAAGCGTCAAAAACGCATCTTTCCATTGATGTGAGTTTTAATATGAAATTTCCCGTAATGAAAATATTTTTCGATTGAAAATCGTTCTCTGGACCTGGTGAAAAGCACAGTAGTAGTGTTTTTGCATGTTTTGGTTCTTCTCCGGTCAACCAAGATACACACACTTTTGTGTGCTGATCACTGGTTTTATATGTGGTTTTGCTCAATTCTTGCATTGCGTTGTTCATTTATTTCTGCATTAGCTGGCAGAGACAAAAACCACAATGCCCTTTGAAGTTTCTGACATCCAAAACCACAATGCATTTACACCAATTTACACCAATGTTCGCGAGAATGTCAAACAAACAAAACAAGTACGTCGCACCAATGAACTTTAACTTGTAAGCTGTAGCTACTCCCCCAAATATATTAAAATACTCCCATTTCCCTTCTACGCTTTATCAAAAAATAAGCCTTGAAACATTTAGACATCTTTATTGAAAACAGAACTGTAAATATTTTTAGTCATACTGTACTGTACAGTATGTAGGAGTATATAATAAAAGGATCATTACTAGAGTAGCGTGTTCTGTAAGGTTTGTATCACTTCTCGTAGGTAAATGCCAGATCTAGGATCACCCTCGAGGCTCCGCCTCTCGAGAGAGGGCTGGCGTGGCGCAATTGGTAGCGCGGAGGATTTGTAACCGGAGGCCCCGGGTTCAATCCTCCGTGGTGCCACTGAGTTCCGTCGGTGTGTTCTTGGGCAAGACACTTTCCCTTAGCCTCGTCCGTCGGATGGGGACGTAAACCGGGCGGTCCCGTGAATCGGTCTATCTCCCGAGCATGTTAAAGAACTATAGGAATCTATTCGATAATAAGAGTAGGGCAGGTTCCCGGATTCCTATGTATCCTTCCCCTCTCTCTGGGGCGGCTCTAAATAACCTATACTGTGTTGATGAGCCGTTAAACAACATTCAATTCAATTAGATCCTTGATCTGTCATTTACCTACTCGAGCCTGAGGTCATAATCATACAAACTTCCAGAACACGCTACTCTAGTAATAATCATATTTTATCGACGGTATCTACCGGATACACGCGTCATAAAAGTTGTTGTGACGTCATTTGGGCACGCGCTTATAGAAAAATACCATGTATGGTGGCTTTTAACTGGCATTACAAAATTAAGTGTTTTTGCGAAGTTCAAACACTTTTTTTAGCAGGAAGGACACCTGCGATTTTGTGCAACTTTCGGTAATAAGTTGATATAAACACATACTTTAATAAATTTGTTTGCAATTAGTTCAACCTCAAAGTATACACCGAATAGCTTAAAATGTTCAATGGTTGTATTGAGTGATACACTCGACTGTAGTTTATGGAACGCCCATGCTGCCTTCTGATGGTACTGGTCCGTATTTCCTATTCTTACTATGGGTTCGATGTCCATATTCAAATACGAATCAGCTGTACGTACAGCGTTTGTGGGAAAGAGAGATGCCAGTTTTAAGAAAAGAGAATGATAGTAAGAAAACGATAATTCCAAATACAGCGCTGTGCTATCTATTAACATTTAAAACGCGGTAGTCTAATAATGTAAACTGGTTCCGGATCATCACGGTTTAATAAAAATCTGCGACTTGGTTTTTGCTTCTTTTTTTGCCAAAAAAAAAAAAAAGGTTTAGGATCGGCAAAAACCTGGTCGGATCCAGGATTTCATACTATAATGGGCGTAACTTTTCCAAACCGGTTTCACAAGCACAAAAACAAAAAATGCCAAATAAAACCTTTTTTTTCAAATTCTTAGTAGGGCGTAGGCCTTTTTAGGGGGCTAAATTCCCCACTAAAAAAAATGCAAACAAAAATGGGGAGGGGGGGGGGCGCACGCCGGTTCTTTCCCAATCCCCTGGATCCGCCCTTGAAATCATACAAACTGTACACTTTCTTTCTATGAAAACTCAAATTTACGGATGCTGGTATGCAAGTAGTATCCGAACAGCAGTAGTATCCGAATTTCCGTAAACAAACGACGTTCGTAGCTCTTCAATAGAAAATATCAATTTAATTTAATAAAAAGATACGTTTTTCATCATCAGAAGAATCGTCGTATACGAACAAATACATATATACTGAAATATAAATGATTTTCTTCTCAGCACTCATTTCCTCGCAAATTTGCGCGCGGGGGAGTCGCTTCCCCATGACGACAGCAGCAGACGATAATAAACAAGAGGTCAATGACCTTGAAGCTCTACTGATTGATTTTGATTTCAGGAAGAAGTCGCTACAAACTTGTTTTTTGAGAATTTATTTTTAGCCGTGGCGGCTATCTTGAATTTCTGGCCGACCTGAAATTTTGCTAGGATCAATTAGACATCAAGAGCAACATTCCTGCGAAGTTTCATGAAAATCCGTGAAGTAGTTTCAGAGGAGTAGTCGCTACAAGTTTTCATTATATAACTCTATGTAAACAAAGATGGCCGCTGACAGCCATGTTTAACATCGAATCAAAACGATTTTTGACAAGGACCAACATCATGTCATGCTGATCATTTTAGAAAAAGTCCCATATCAATATCACTTATTGTTTTCAAGAAGTAGTCGCTACAAACTTGTATTTTAAAAATCTATTTTTAGCCATGGCGGCCATCTTGAATTTCCGGCCGACTTGAAATTTTTCTAGGATCAATTAGACATCAAGAGGAACATTCGTGTGAAGTTTAATGAAAATCCGTCAAGTAGTTGCAGAGGAGTAGTCGCTACAAGTTTTCATTATATAACTCTATGTAAACAAAGATGGCCACTGGCAGCCATGTTTAACGACAAAATAATGTTCGACTCGGATAACCATCATGTCATGCTGATCATTTTAGAAAAAGTCCCATATCAATATCACTTATAGTTTTCAAGAAGTAGTCGCTACAAACTTATTTTTTAAAAATCTATTTTTAGCTGTGGTGGCCATCTTGAATTTCTGGCCGAACTGAAATTTTGCTAGGATCAATGAGACATTAAGAGCAACATTCCTGTAAAGTTTTATGAAAATCCGCCAAGTAGTTTCAGAGAAGTAGTCGCTACAAGTTTTTACTATATAACTCTATGTAAACAAAGATGGCCGCTAGCGGCCATGTTTTAAGTTGCATCGAAATAAATTTTGACAAGGATCAACATCATGTCATGCTGATCATTTTAGAAAATGTCCCATATCAATATCACTTAGAGTTTTCAAGAAGTAGTCGCTACAAACTTGTTTTTTAAAAACCTATTTTTAGATTTGGCGGCCATTTTGGATTTCACATCAACATGAATTTTTGCTAGGATCAACTAGACTTCATGGGCAACATTTCTGTAAAGTTTCATGAAAATCCATTCAGTAGTTTCAGAGGAGTAGTCGCTACAAAAAAAAAGTTAACGGACGGACAGACGACGGACACCGCACCACGGCATAAGCTCTGCTGATCTCTGATCAGTAGAGCTAATAAAAACTCTAATTTATATATATAACCCTGTTTATATAACATCTAGATGTGACATGAAATCGCATTCTTCACATTTCAATATTAATGTGCAATTTTACCAAAAACGTGCATTTTTACATCTGAATCGCATTTTTCACATATTGCTGGGTTATGAACTCCGAAATGTATTTACCGTAAGCCGTATGCTATTAGGTTCGTTTCCATAGAAACTAATCCATCAAAAACGGTTAAGGTCTCACACCACAATTAATTTACCTTAGGGTTACTGTACAGCCTTTTCCAACATCTGAGCTTCAAAGCAGGGCAGCAGACATTGTTGTTGGTTTAATATCTTCAGTATAGCCAAGACCAGTAATTTAAAACAATAAAATACATAAGTTAGCCAGGTTGGGTTTTTTTCTCGCTCATGTTTTGTGAACCCTATGGAAAATACAAAATTCATACACTATCTAGCTGAATATGTGGTGCTTCGGTCAAACAATTCTGAAATTTGAATGAAACCTCATATCAACATGGGATTTTCTATATCATCTGTCTTTTACACTGCAGATGTATGCCAAAGCAAAGAAAAACCTATTTTTCAAATTAAAAATTGCCTAAAATTGAGAATAAATAGAATTATTTTCTGTTTTCCTTTAGTCTCTAGGCCCGTGAGCTTTCAGGGGAGATAATATAGGTGTGAGACCTTAACATATTTTAACTTGTGAAACCTTTTTGGGAGTTGTTGCGGTAGCGCAGTTGGTAGCGTGGTCGAATTTGTCGTTGCTAGGCGCTGTCGCCGTAGCGGCGCGGGTTCGATCCCGGCTAGTGCCAAACTAAATTGTAATTTATGTTCATTATGGTATGGTACATGTCCGTGTGATAGCACTTCGTGTCTGGGCTGTAACTTTGTAACGAAATGAGGAATTTTAAAATAATTTGGCACAAATATTCACATATGAAGGCGATGTGCAGAGCGCATGCTTCGAACGCCTCGGGTCAATGTCAAGGTCTCACATTGATGTTAAAATATCTTTGATTATATTTCGTGTCCGCTCCATATCTCCTAAATCCCTGAAAGGATTTTCATGAAACTCGGGAATGTATGTCCATCATCTCATCGCGGCGTGGCCGAGTGGTTAGCGCGTTGGACTTGTGATCGGATGGTCGTAGGTTTGAACCCCACTCGGAACGCGTCCATGATATAACTGGTCGGAAGCAAAGGAAATAATTAAATATTTTTTCTATACATGTATATCAAACAATTATCACTATAACAGAGACCAAAATCCCTGTTGTAGGAGTCAAAATCCATAATCAATGAATACGGGTCAGAGCACCATGTGTAAGAATGGTCGTAGGCAAAACATGTTATCCTCTATAAATAGAGACAATTATTATTATCGAGAAAACGTGCAGAACCCATGTTCCAGGCGCGTCGGCTCAAGGTCACGGTCACGGTTGAAGGTCAAATATCCTAGCCCAGGATTTGGCGAATATTTCGTTTCCGCTCCTAAACCCCTTGAAGAATTTTCATAGAACTAGGTTCAATCTTCACCTCATCGAGGCGACATGCAGGACCCACGTTACAGGTGAGTCAGCTCAAGTTAAAGGTTGCGGTTGCAGGTCAAAGATTCGAGCCCAGGATTTCGTCTCCGATCCATATCTCCTAAACCACTTGTAGGATTTTCTTGAAACTTGGTTCAAATCTTCACCTCATCATGCATGAGGAAGTTATGGAGCAGACACGTGAAAACGGACCGACAGGACAGACTCACGGATTCGAGCAATCCTACATGTTTTACCACATAGTTTAGCCAAGATGTCCCTATTAAAGAAGTCACATTGGCCAACAAGGAAAAAGATGTTTTTGTAAACATACATGTCCCTACTGGTCGTGGACAACATGTATACAAAGTTTGAGAATCACAGCACAATCGTTCTTAAGTGATAGAAAATGTATTCTTGGCCAAGGTCATCTTGATATTGACCTAATGATTTCATTATTAAAAAGGGTTATCTACTGGTCATGTCCAAACTGCATATCAAAATTACGGATCCTAGGCGCAACTGTTCTTGAGTTCTTGATTTGTCCCGGGTGAAGCGACCTTGAACTTTGACCTACTGACCTCAAAATCGGTAGGGATCAACTACTGGTCATAATTAACTTTCACACCAAGTTTGAGGAGCGTAGACCCAACCATTCTATATCGTTCCATTGTCCAAAGTCACCGCGACCTTGACATTTGACTTCAAAATCAATACGCGTGACCAACGCGCATACTAAATTAAGGATACTATGCCTAACTGTCCTCAAGTTAAGATACATGTGGGGATTCTCTATCGTTCCATTGTCCAAAGTCACCGCGACCTTGTCATTTGACTTCAAAATCAATACGCGTGATCAACGCGCATACCAAATTAAGGATACTATGCCTAACTGTCCTCAAGTTAATATACGAGGGCCCATCAATAATTTCGTGAACTAATTCTATGTTACGAGTATAAGTAATCTAACATACTTTTGACCACTACTCCTTTTCAAAGTAACGTCCCTTGCATAGTTTGCATTTATTCCACCGCTCGACCCATGACCGGAACACGTGCTGCAGGCCATCACGTGACATCTCCCGCAAATTTCTGTTTACGGCGCACCTCAACTCCTCTCGGGACTCGTATTTCTTACCACACAGCCTGTTTTTGAGATTTGGAAATAGCCAGAAGTCGCAAATTGCCAAATCTGGGCTGTATGGTGGCTGCGGTAGCAGTTCTATATCCAGTTCCTTGATTGTGTCCGACACAACGCGGCTGCTATGGCTTGGGCGTTATCATGGTGCAGGAGAATCCCAGACCTCTCAAGCTGTGGGCGCTTTCTTTTAATAGCCGGCAACAGCTCAGATTTAATTACTGTTGCACAATAGTTTCCAGTAACTGTAGTTTTCGGAGGAACAAAGTGATTTAAAATTATACCTTGTATATCGCAAAATATAATGGCCATTACTTTACCGGCAGACTTGGAAATCAACGCTTTTGTCGCTTTTGGCCTGACAGTATGCTTATCATTTTCGGTTGTTTCTCTACCGTCCTTAAAGCAATTCACCCACTTTGAAATAGCACCATTCGATAAACAAGAGTCCCCATAAACTCTATGCAAATCCTCCCGAATGTCGGTGAAAGATTTTCCGAGTAATGTATAAAACTTTATCACAACACGTTGCTCGTTTACACTGTGCGAAGCCATTTTAACACGAACGCTCTTGATGTGACGTCAGAATATTGATATGACGTCATTAATTGTGACGTCATCAATGTCGGCGCATGCTGCATTAATGAGGGTACCAACCCCCACCCCCTGGCATCTGGAGTACTGGCTTTTTTTGGGCATGGCATCTGGAATACTCCCTAACAGAGGGTTGGCATCTGGAATACTATTTGAACCATGCGAGGCCGAGGACCCGCAGGGCCCGAGCTGTCTAGGGGGGGGTTCGGGGGGGAGGGGTGGGGGGGTTCGGGGGGCGGGGGGGGGGGGGGGGGGGGGGGCTAAGATTTTGGTCAATTTTCGGGTCCGTTTCTAGCCTCATAAAACGTAGTGCATTGATAGGGTAAAAAAGTCCGTTTTCAAATAAAATGATTTAACAATGTGTTAATTAAACCACTCATTAGCCATTATGCGTCGAGCGAGCGAAGCGAGCGATACAAATTTTTATACTGAGGGCGTGCATCGAAATTGTTTGATATTTTATCTACAGTAACATGGACATACATGTATGATCCAGAATTTTTAGTGGGGGCGCGCGCCGGGTCATAAATGATAAATGGGATGAGTTGTCTTTCTTACGGAATGGGGCGTCCAATAGGGATAATGACCATAAATGTATCCGTTTTTTTAGCAATTCGGCTACAACTTCTGTACCGCTGTCAATCAACGGTTATTGGTTACCATTTGGAGGCCCTATTAACAGCGCGTGCGCGAGCTTGTAATCGGATGTTGTCATTTTTTAACAATGAAGTGAACTTAACTTTACTCTGTGAGTTGATTTTGTTTGAACAAACCTAAATAACAACAAACGTTTCAAAAAACACTATTTTCTGTTCGGCTACTACTTGCAAACCAGTAGCATTTTGTTGACGTCAGTGGTTTATGTGACGTCACATATTTTTCAGACCCTAACCTAACCCTAAATCTGGTTGTTTTACGGTAGAAAATTTGAGACGTTAGCCAATGGAGCAAGGGCGGTAATCTCAAGGGTTTCCAAATTATTACCCAAGGGTGGGGACGGACCCCGGGATAGATGCTAGTTTCATGTTCAGCGAATAACAGGTTTTAAAGAAAAAATCGTTCAACGGTTTTCCCAATATAATTCAATGCAAACATGTGTCCCCTAGGATAGGACCAAATTTGACCCCGGGTCCCCATTTGAACACAATTGGTAGAAGACATAGGCTTATGCTTCATGCAACATATACCCCAACTCCTGACGTTTCAGAGACGTTTTTGTTTTAGGATTTACCTGGATAACTCTATGTAAAACTGCGACCCCCGGGGCGGGACCAGATTTGATCCAAAGATCACCGTTTAAACAATGTTTAAAAGGGCCATAACTTTATGCTACATGCAATATACGAACCCTCCATGCGCAGGAGTGGGGTGGGATAAAGGGGATGGATGTATTCTGGGTGGGGTAGGGTATAGTGGATGGATATATTCTGCTAAAGATTGGCTGTCCGAGCTGTCTTTGATAAACAATTTGGGTAAGGACCATAACTGATGATACTGGTCTTCGGTCAGGAGAGCTTAGAGTATGTCTGTGGTTCTTTTTTTAATGTTTTGACCTTTTATGGCAAATACGGCCATCTTGGATGTGGCGTTTACCTATGTTAACAAATTTGAAAACCATCGACTTAGGGATCATCGATGTAAAGTTTTGTCAAAATTGATCATGCAGTTTCTTAGACGTTTTTTAAGCAATTCAGGGTTAATGACAGACGTTCGACGGATGAAGAGTGATACCAATAGCTCAGGTGATCTAAAAAAAATGTAAATAGTGTCTTGTTTTTGACTAGTCCAAAATTGTTCATCAACCACTAGCCACTACAGTACTGAGCGAGGGCTCCATTACCATGGTATAGAAAGGGAGAAGAAGAATTAGTATTATCGAATGCCCATGCACTCGGCTATCGGTCTTATTGTTGCCACAGTGCCAATAATAACAACGTAGTCATTTCAAAATTAAATGAGAAAAAAAAGTTAATAACTATACTCAGTACTGTATGTATTTCATTATTTGGTGCACAAAAAAAGATATCGATTGCTTTTCTTTGTAAACAACGAAGCCATTTTGACCCAGTCACACATGATCTTCATGAAGCAAGCAAAGAAATATAAAAATATCGGACAGGGAAAGTAGCATTCAAGGAGGACAGTCAACCACAAAACACAGAAACAAACACGCAAACAGACAAACATGAAGGCAAAAGCAATAATAAATGCAAACGACATCACAAACACAAAAGGACTGACAATAGGGCTACCGCCTTGGAACGGCCAGTGCCAAAGTAGGCCACTGGGGGGTTTTAACCGGTTCCAGGGTGCACCAAACCTCACACTTACCCTACTGTCATCCATGCATTAGTAAAAATCCCTATAAAATATCTATACTCTAGCTAAAATGTACAATAAAATACAAACCATAGTGTGTTCTTAATGATTTTTTTTAATGCATAGGATTTATTCCTTGCATTAAATCACAGAAAAATGGTCGCTACTCTATAAAATATGTGAATTACTCAACAATTGAGGTTGCTGGATCACAATAAGAACAAAAAAAAATGCAGCCCCATGCCTTAAAACCAGCAGGTGCCAGTTTTATTAAACATCTTACGGTCAATTTTAGCGTAAGTTTGTCGTAGGATGATCATACGTCTTTTTACGCGTTTTATGAACAAAATCGTACGATATTTTTGTCTACGATATCGTAACTCCTGGTCGTAAATTTACGACTGGTCTAGGGCAATCTTAAACTCACTAAGATATTGCAACTGTCGGCCGCAATACCAATTTTTATCTACTATTAATAGTCAGAGGAATTATATGTTATAAAATGAAATTGTTCAACCATATACTTAGGAAGAATGCTTAATATATGACATGGACCTCTTGTAACTATGTATATGTACTTTTCCTTTTGTGCGTGTGAAAAGAATAGCAAACAACTTCTATAACATTGGATTGTATTATATTTGAATCCTTACTTATTTAAAATAATTATTAACAAACAATAAAATCAGCTGTAAAATGTTTCGCATTGAACATGGTGAATAACTCTTAAATAAACAAAAGATGAAGTAAAGTTAAAACAGCAAAGCTCGACTATTAAAACATTGAATTTGACCATGTCATAAAAATGAAAACATTTCTTAAAACTAAGAAATATAAAAAGATCGGAAAGGGAAAGTAGCATTCAAGGAGGACAGTAAACCACAAAACACAGAAACAAACACGCAAACAGACAAACAAGAAGGCAAAAGCAATAATAAATGCAAACGACATCACAAACACAAAAAGGGTTGACAATTGGGCTACCGCCTTGGAACGGTCAGTGGCAAAGTAGGCCACTGGGGGTTTAAACCGGTTCTAGGGTTTACCAAACCTCACACTTACCCTACTGTCATCCCATTAAAACAGGACAGTGTAAATAAAGAAATCCCCGCCATGATCTAATCTCTAACCAACATCAATAGGCAATATAAGTAAAACACAAATATGCTCGTGTAAATATAATACAAAAAAACAATAGCCTAGAAAGCCACAATGAAGGTACTCAATGACTTTGCAGAAGCCAGAGCAGTAAGGGAATAAACCATTAAGGGCAAAATCTTCTAAGCTGTTTAAATATTGTAAACCAGCTAACATGTAAAAGCTTAACGAGCATGTCCAAAAAGTTAATTTCAACAAGGCAATTCAGTGAAATAAGAGTCCTCTACAGTACTGTTGTAACCACATATCCAAATAAGAAATCCACAGATTCACACGTCTCGTCTAACAGGGGCGAGACTTAGAAGTAAGATCGAAACTTTGTTTAAATAAAAGCTTGTTAAAAAAGAAGTTAACTAAGTTTGAAACATCTAGCATGTCTAATGCATATTGCTGGAGAGAAACAGAGAATGTGACATAAACGTAAGAAGTTATCCCCCCTTTGCTTAGAAGGTGAAGGTTACATCCGCATTTACTAAGTCACGTTGTGATAGACCCAAGTTACAACTATGAAAGGTCTAACACATACAGTTTGTGAGAGAGTGACATTAATGCAAAAGTTGAATGTAAAAAATAGAAATAAAACGTATCTGCCCTTTGCTTGGAGAGTGAAAATGAGATATATGGTCCTATAGAAATAAGGATACAAATATCGGACAGGGAAAGCAGCATTCAAGGACGACAGTCAGCGTCCGAGCGCAGTGGCATCGTAGGTCCACGCTGTACTGCACACAAGGACTTGAAAATACATTGAAAGAGACAAAAAACAACAGAAAGGGTGGTGAAGACAGGGTTACCGACTTGGAACGGTCAGTAGGCAATAAGGCCCACTGGTTAGATTGAATCGATTTTATATGCGCACATTCCTCGCACAATATTCGCTATTATACTGTCTTCAATGCCCAAATAGACAAGACAGTGTTAACAAAACTACATCCCATCAAAAGGAATTCTCTAACAATAAAGTCCACATCCTTAGAAACTAACTAAAGAAACACATATAAAATAATAAACATCTCAGGATGTATCCAGAATCGTACTGAACAACCATAGTATTTTCAGCTAAAGAGAGTACGACCAGAAAACCCGAGGGACGAAAGCTCATGTCATATCCACATTTCATATTTCCCAAGATCCGCGGTCATACTACCCAAGATCCGCGGTCAGAAAAGCAACACATGTCTCCTTTTCTTCGAAAAGGCAAGACAAAAGTTATATATGCATAGCCCCTTCGTTACTATTACAACTACACAATTTCATAAAACACATCCCATCAAAGGAAAGTAAAGTTACTGAATGAAAACCAATATTCTATTTTATTATTTTTAGTAACGCCCTCCTTTGACCAAATGACCTTGAAAATAGCCATTCCAACCATCGAAAAATCACTTTAAATAGATCTTATTTGAGAAAAACAATGTCTTTTAAATACGTTATATTTAATAGCGAGCACAGCGAGCTCCTATGTTATCATGCAGGTGAAAAGTAAACATACCAAAGTAAACATACCAATCCATCCTTTTGGAAAGTATTGGGTCATTTACGGTAGTTTATTGGCGACTACAACCGTAAAGTAGCATATTTCGTTACGAAATTAACAAGATAAGCATTCGTAGAAATCATTAAAAATGGCGGTTTCCAAGCAGAATGAGGTGAAAAAAACAGAAAAAAACTTTCTCGAACCCCATCCAAAAATGACAATGCAATTGCATTTTTTCCTATGTCGCCAAAACTGCCATTAACCGAAAGCGTAGCCCAAAGTATTACCTTGCACATGGTTCATTAGCCAAAATTCGTCAACACAATTCACAAAAAGTAGATTTTGTGTCTCAGAAATGTATATGTCTTGCTAACCGATTAGGATAAAAAATGATTTGATAACTGCCGTTAAAAAACATCTTTCATTTGTTTATCATTATCGCCATCTCGTTTTCCCATAAAACCATAAATGCAATCGGAATTCTTCGCAGATTTCCGTATTCGGATCGTCCACTATTGAAATCCATTGACGGAAATCGACGAGGTTATTCCGTTTCCATTCGTTCCAAACCCGAACAAACTGGCAATTTCCGGAAATGTTACGGAAATTATAATAAAATGACAAGACGTCATTGATTTACGTCATCATCTTATGGCATCACATTATGACGTATGGTCTGATAGTAAACAATTAGTGGGCAAGGTGCTTACTACCGATCCATCTTTCTTTCTTTCATCCAATACTATTGACGTATTGTACACATACTTTTGATTATCACAGTTTCGTTTCTGTGGATGAGTTTACCTGCGGGCTTTTTTGTGATAACCACAGAAGTTCAGCGAGGTTTTTAACCGGAATATGGTATGTCTCTCCCTGCACAGGGGACCAACGGCTTTGTCTTTTTTACCGCACAGTAACATTATGGTCCATTATGAAAAAATATAACTACTAGTATTTAGAACAACACCAGGTCTAGAGTGACTAAACGATGGTTAGGCCCCAAGACGTTACTCACACTGACAGGTGTAGGAACAGCCTCCTATACGAGATCCCAATAATTTGACTGGCGTGTGGGGGTAGGGGAAGTTCAAAAAGTATTTTTAACCTATGTCGCATATCGGGGCCTTCGACCTTTTATCCAAAAGTGGTTTTTATGAGTTGGGCAAACCGAAATTAAAACATCCTGAAAAATTGATACCAAACTATTGAGGCTAACTGAAGTTATATTTGAGATTTCTTAATTTTTTACTGTCCCAGCAACACCGTAGATGTACATAATACCCGAAAGAGGGTAATGCAGGATGTAGACAGATAGATAGGAATTTTCATACAAAAAGCCTAATCTAAATTCATGGCTGCAAAATATTTATTTCTTAATCGAATTTCGAAACTAAGGTGTTTTTAGTTACCACTAAAATTGCCAGTTCCAATTATATATAATGTATTTACATTTTGTTAAAATTACTCACTTACATAGCTGAAAAACCTTTGGCTTAAACAAACGCTCGAAATAATAGCAAATTTGTCGGGTTTAGAATCCACAATAATGTACAGAAATTGTTTTCTTATTAATTATTTTTGGCTTACAGTTTGGCGATTTCCATCTGTCTGTCTGTCTATCCGTCCGTCCGTCTACGAGTTTTGAAGTTTTCTTTAAAGTTTTTTTTTCCTCATTTCTCAAAAATGAATTGTCGAAAAGATTTGAAACTTGACACTTGTTCAGTATCATTACAAATGTTATATGGAAATAACCCTAACTATGTCATGTATTTTACCTGGACTAACCCCTTCCCACGCAGACTTTTCAGTTAAAATGTTAAATTCGCAATCCGGCGTTCGCACCACTATTGATGCTTCATCTTTTTCTTTTTTACGTTTAACAAAGTTTGAGGTTGCCACTGGAACCCCATATAAATGAAACGTTCCTATGCCAGTGTACCTGTAAGGCTGTAACCGGTCATCCGGTTTGGTCAGACGCTACAGAGTAGTTCAAATTTGAAGGTGATGAAAACACGGTTTGGAACTAAATTCCATTATGTGTATTTCTCTCTTCGGGGCATTTAATTTTATTAGATACTGGGACCATACGCCGTACGACATGGGGAAGCAAATAACGCCGTATGCATGCCGGGATGGTTTAAATGTGTGTACTATTGATTTTATTAATATTGAGTTCTGCTCAATCCGGGGCTAGACGGCGTGAGCGGTAGCTAGCATATTTCACTACCGCTCATGAACAGTCTCACTCAAACCGAGACTGCAATATTTCGTATGTGTCGTGCTCAGCCGTTTCCAAAGGTCCATTATCGTACTCTTTTTTTTTTTACCTGTCTTCTGCTTCAATCGATCTATGCTTTTCTCTGTCCTATCATTTCACTATTTTTGTTTTTCTACCACCGACAGAAACATTGGGGTCAAATAGGACACTCAGTTTCTTAAAATGTAAAGTATCTTGAGCACAGCTAGTGCTAAACATCAAGAACGGTGAAACAAATCAACGTCTTTTCTACATAGCATTTTCAGAATTTGGTGCATTTTCAGAATATATTGATCAAAAACGTCGGACCCGGTGTCCTCCACCCCCAGACATACTCAACACAGTTTGATTTAACAAATATCTGAAAATGGACCACCATTTATTAAATGTCAAGTAGGAAACAAATTCCTATGTTTTAAAAACATTGTACTTTTCTCATCATATACATCATCATAATGATTAGACAATACGTATGAATCAATTTAACACACGTTGGAGACAAGCGTATATTCGAATAAAAAAAGCTTAAATTATATATATACATTTTTTCGTAACGACATAACGTTGAAACCGTATTACATGTTGTTCGGCAAAAAAGTATACGCATGCATCACGGTTTATGTATATATATCTTACATACACTGATGTAGATTTTATGACGGTTGGTGATTCAGCCAATGTCGATCCAGACTGGATCATGACTAGATAGTCGTTCGAAGTTCGTTCCATGCCATATCTGTCCTGTCTGGAAAACAACTGAAATTTGACCGAAGCATTGTGGTGTACTGGTGAGAGCGTCTGCTTTGCATTCGGGAGGTCGTGTGTTCGAGTCCCTGACCGCGTCATACCAAAGACTTTAAAAATAGAGTAGTCAATTGTAAAGAAGGATAAAAATATCGGACAGGGAAAGCAGCATTCAAGGACGACAGTCAACAACAAAACACAAAAACAAACACACAAACAGACAAACGAAAAGGCAAAAGTAATAAAAAAGAATACAAACGATATCACAAACACAAAAGGGTTGACAATAGGGCTACCGCCTTGGAACGGTCAGTGGCAAAGTAGGCCAATGGGGGTTTAAACCGGTTCTAGGGTGCACCAAACCTCACATTTACCCTTCTGTCATCCCATTAAAACAGGACAGTGTAAATAAAGAAATCCCCGCCATGATATAATCTCTAACCAACAAGGCAGCATCAATAGGCAATATAAGTAAAACACAAATATGCTCGTGTAAATATAATACAAAAAAACAATAGAAACCACAGCGTCCGAACGCAATGGCATCGTAGGTCCGCACTGTACAAAAACAGGCTCAGTGTTTTCATCTTAAACAGGTTCCTTGTGACGATGTTTCACTAAATTCGACGTAGATTGTTGAAGGCACTGTTTTATAAGCGTCAATACAATTCTGTTTAAATGTCTTCTTAAATGCACTTTCTACAACCGAGCAACCTCTCGTCTTGCAAGTGACGTAAATTCCTGTCAGGACTCATTTGTTCTAGATACCATTGAAGTTCTTGGACATGGAATAAGTTCAACTATCTACTATAGTCATTCCTTTATATAATAATAGTAAATTGTGGCAAGTACTTTCAGTGCAAAAATAATAACTTTCAAAGCCTTTTTTTTAAAGAGGACTCTCAGCTAAAATTCGTCTAATACTCGCTTATTTCGCAAATTACCCGAAAATACCAGGTGATGCACCTCTAATACTCTATCAACTACAGGTATAGTGGCGTCAGCCGGCGCGAAATATGAAAGTCTACCCATTTTCAGACGGGCCAAAATGCGAATGCTTCCCGAGGATTCTGAATGCCGAAAGTCCTCGGTTCTAAAAATCGGCTGATTTCATACAAGATATAGATATAACAAGAAAAGCTATAATACATGTTTTATACCATGGGAGTATATACGGACATGTTTGAAAGGCAGTGAATTATCATTTTTAGCATGACATCTTAGCAAGAATTTGACCAATTAATTAACGGTCAAGGGACACATCTCCAAAATGGTGGAGATGACAAAATCTTTGTTTGCCGACCTGAGTACTATATAAATTAAACAATGTAGTTACATGTATATAATAATTGTATTAAAACAATTATAGTTTAATAATATCTTTCTTTTGGTTTTGTGAGATTTCAAATATTATGGAAAGATGTTTTACCACTAGTATAATTGTGTAATGGACAATTTTATCATGTATGCATTTTAAAGTTGTGGTTATCCCAGAACAAAGTTTGAACAGATCAATAAGTGTGCCAGGATCCCCGCCAGGACTCTTCGAAAGAAAAGCATGCTTCCTCACCCTACACAGATGTTCCCAACAGCACATAGCGTACAAAAAAGAATCAGCCATGTTAAATTTAGATTAAGCATATTTTACTTCAAATAAACCAAAACTTAAGTGAGGTATGGTGTACTCTAGAACCGGTTTAAACTCCCAGTGGCCTTTGTTGCCACTGACCGTTCCAAGGCGGTAGCACCCCCCCCCCCCCCCCCCCCCCCCCAATAATTAACCGACTGCTCGTTACTTAGCAGAGGGGTAGGACCCCCCGAAATGTAACCCACCTGTTGACCGTGGGTGGCGACCCGTGTCGTTGGAGAAGGGAGTCCTGGTGGTTGAGTGGCGTGGAGATCTGGTAGTTATCTCCACGTTGCAACACACCACTTTGGTCCGGACTTCAACTAGACGAGCGGTCAGATTTGGCCCGATCTGATCAATCGGTTTGTCACGCCAGCTATAAGAGATCCGACCTTATTATTCAGACAGTACCAGTACACTGTATCCTACTTACCTTTTATATTGTTCTACTTTAAACATTATATACATAGGGTCTTTTATGGCGGTGGCGCACGGGCTAATCATGTATTTCAAAACGCTATATGGCTATACTCGTGCCACTTTTTAAACGGAACATAAGTGCGGCTCTTTGACTTTGTAGTTAAGGGGTTATGTCCGCTGGGTGGTATAGGGGTCTGATGCGTTAGCTTTATATGAGTATACCTTCTACGTATTCTTGGCATTTTGACTGTTGGATATCCACAGCAAATGTCCCCTTGTTGGACTCCGAGGTGGGTGAGAAGAGTGGAAGATGAATTCTTAACGCCCATCATGGCATCACAAAACGCACAGACTACAAACAAACGGAAAAAAACAGAACATGAATCTGATACTGAGGAACCAGTGATCAACCAGTCCTTTCCTCGTTTTCTTATCATCGAATCAGAAGACGGGGAAAGACCTGTTGCAGATATGTCACCTTTTGCCATTCCAAAAACTGTCCAAGCCATCGCTGTACATGTCAAACAAATTAAAAAATTAAAAAACAAAACTCTTCTAATTGAAACGGAAAAAAAATCCCACTCTGATGATTTATTAACAATTACTCTAATTCTAAACACAAAAGTAAAATGCTACCCTCACTCCTCTATGAATATCTCCAAAGGCGTCATCAGGTGCCCGGATCTCTCCGGAGTACCTGAAGACGAAATTATTCGCGAGCTTGCGCCACAGTTGGTAACTGCAGCTCGCCGAATAACCATCAAGAGGAATGACAAAATTATTAGTACAAAAACTATCATACTCACATTTGCAACACCCGTCTTACCAAAAACAATAAAGGTGGCATATCTTATCTGCAATTGCATGTTGACGCCTACATTCCAAACCCGTTACGTTGCTACAACTGCCAAGCCTTTGGGCACCACAACTCCAGGTGTACTAAAGAAGAACGTTGTGGTAAATGTGGCGATTCTGCATTCAAACATAACGAATCAGATTGTCCTAACCTCAAATGTACCAACTGCGGTCTGGGACATCACGCAAATTCAAAATTATGTGAAAAATTTAAAAAAGAAAATAAATCATAACAGTTAAATATACACAAAACATTCCCTTTCCAGAAGCAAGAAAATTAATTGAAGAAAAATATAAAATTTCAAGTCCGACCTCTTACGCATCTATTCTCAAAACAAAAGCAACACACACAGAATGCAGGGATGCAAGTACGCAATACGAACCACAGTCAGAAATTCAAAATACAAAGAATACTTCCTCAGTATCAAATCCAAACAAAAATCAACAAATACAACTTAACAAACCAAAATTAAACTTTTCACCTAATCAAACTTTTACATTTAAATCAAACACAAAACCGGCAAGCTCTGGCAATGTCAAGAGCATGTCAGTTTCTCAGAATTGGAAAGGGGGTTCTTCTAAGCCTGTGAAGTTTAGTAGTTCCCCAATCGTGAAGCCTAATACTTCCTCGGTTGGAAGGCCTAGTGCTGCTCCAACTAGGGAAGGTGGAAAGCCTAGTGCTGCTCCAACTAAGGAAGTTGGAAAGCCTAGTGCTGCTCCAACTAGGGAGCACAAGGAGCAGCCAAAGGTGTCTAACGGCCCTATTGAGCTGCATAACAAATTCGAACAGCTCATGGACATTTCAGAGCCGGCAGCTGCACTGCCACTTCCATCCTCGCATGAAAAGTTAGTTGAGGTGCCACTTCAGCTGACTTCTTCCAGGGAGGAGGATTCATCTGTGGAGATGTCGCTGCTTGAGTCTCCTAAGACCTCTCCTAAATCTAAGGCCAAAAATAAAAATAAAATTAAAAAAGGATAAAAATATCGGACAGGGAAAGCAGCATTCAAGTCGCCTTAACGCTCAATAATGGGTAAAACTAATGAGATCATTCAATGGAATTGTCGAGGTTTGAAACCAAATTATGATGAAATCAGCTTAATTTTAAATGAACACAACCCTATTGCCTTTTGTCTTCAAGAAACATTCTTGAAGACAAGTGATAAGGTATCTTTTAAACAATACTCACTATACAATCATATTTGTGATACCGGGGACAAGGCGACTGGTAGAGTTTCGATAATCGTTAATCGAAACATTCCTCACAGACCTGTTGCGTTGAAAACAAATTTGCAAGCTATTGCGATCAGTGTTACTATGCACAGAGTCATAACAATATGTTCCTTATATTTACCACCTAGTTCTTCACTAGACCCTAAAGATCTCAATCACCTAGTTGCACAATTGCCATCACCTTTTATACTCTTGGGCGATTTTAATGCACACAACTACATCTGGGGTTGTAAAAATATAAACGATAAAGGCAAAAAGATTGAGGATTTCTTAGCCAAAAACAAAATAACAAGTCACATACTTATTTACATCCTGCTACAGGCTCTCATTCTTCCATTGATTTAACAATATGCGATCCAACGCTTTTGATGGATTTTTCGTGGAGTGTTGGAGACGACCTCTGTGGAAGTGACCACTTCCCCATATTTCTTGAAAATATCGGCCCTCCACTTCTCGAAAAAATGCAACGATGGAAACTTCGCAAAGCTGATTGGACTACGTTTCAATCTCTTTGCGAGGAACAATTAAAGCCTTCCGTTTTCGAGGATGTCGAAGACGCAACTGCTCTTTTTACCAAAACTCTTCACGATATAGCTGATAAAACCATTCCAAAAACCTCGGCAAATCATAAACGCCCACATAAACCATGGTACGACGATGACTGCAAAAAAGCAGTCAGCGATCGTAAAGCTGCATTAAATAATTTTAACTTGCGGTCAACTCAAACAAATTTA